>CM076414.1:9888260-10016878 GCA_038363315.1 Mugilogobius chulae
AACAAAAGCTGGCGCTCCAGAAGAGATTAAAGCAGTCGGACTTTTGAGTCGTCAAAAGGCCCACTCTTTTTTTTTTTTCTTTAATACCTGCCTCAGTCCACTCTGTATTTATTAAAGTGTTCATTGAATAACAGAGAACAAATTCATTTTAAAATAACTTAGGCTGCAAATGTTTTAAAAACGTGGGATTTTGAGTTTTTCTTCTGCTGATCATTGAGACTTCCGCTTCCGCACGCTGTGTGTGTGTATTCTGTGATCCTGCTTGTGATCTGTGACTTATTTGTGGATATATAAACATGGATCTTGATTTTGGACACTGAGCAAGAAGTTATACATTACACGACGCCTGCCTGGTCGGCCTTGTCGTTCTGAAAGTGGAAGTGGAGTCATTTGCGGTAAGCTTGTTAGCCTCGCGGCTAACTGCTGGTGCTGTTGCTTAGCGTTGCTAGGCAGCAATGGGGCCGAAAAAGACGCCGACAGCCGAGGATGTTGACGAAATTAAAAAGTCGCTGGAAGTAATGGCTGGGAGATCGCTTCTATGGCCAAGGAGATGTCTGCCATTGGGAAGGATCAGAAGGTATCCTGCATCTGGCTGCGGAGGTGAAAGCGCTACGCGCTCTCAACGAGAAAAGGACGAGCGGATCAAGACTGGAAAAGAAAGGCAGATTGGAGCATACAGCAGAATGAACGACATCATCGTATCCGGGATTCACATTAAACCCACATTAAAACAAGATGTCAATCAACGAGGAGCAAGTGGCTGTTTTCTGCAAACCAAAGAATAGTCTTTGACATAAAAGACGTAGAAGCATGTCACCCGCTACCTAGGAAGAACAGCACCGATAAGTCGGCTGTTATACTGAAGTTTGTAAACAGGAAATACAAATCTGCCTGCTCAAACAAGGATACAAACTGAAAGGTTCTGACGCTACTTAATGAACATCTCACCAAGCAAAATGCCGAAATGCAAAAAAAGCCCGTTATATG
This sequence comes from Mugilogobius chulae, assembly GCA_038363315.1. Taxonomy (NCBI): domain Eukaryota; kingdom Metazoa; phylum Chordata; class Actinopteri; order Gobiiformes; family Gobiidae; genus Mugilogobius; species Mugilogobius chulae. Next base: position 9,889,248 of record CM076414.1, read on the forward strand.
AAAAAGTTGAAGAAGATTCAAAGTACATGGACATCAACGTAAATTTTCATAAAGCTAAATGGGACCCAGAGGAAGCCAAAGTCCTAGTGATCAGAAATCTGAAAGAGCTGGGAAAGTATCAATGAAAGTAACAAAAAGAAGGTAATAAACATTTACAGTGACTACTTGCATGCATACAATCCAGCTATCACCACTTGGTGATGTTACAACCTTACACAAAGATCAATGAATGTGACAGTCTGGAGCTACACACATCTGAATATACTGATTACAAGACTCAGACTTGGACCATAGCTTAGACCCTGACAATAACTTTTTCTCTTCTATAAATAATAACTGTCTCTATTATACTGATGAGCAGTTCAGAAGAAGCAAAATAACTGATGGGAAGCTCTCTATTATTCATTTTAATAGTAGAAGCTTATATGCAAACTTTGTTCACATTAAGGAATATTTACAAGACTTGCATCAACCTTTTAACATCATAGCTGTGTCTGAAACTGGATTACAGAAAATAAAGGGGGGGAACTTTGAATTAGACGGATACAAACTAAACTACATAAACAGACAAAATAAAGGAGGAGGAGGCGTGGCCTTGTACGTGGACAAAGACTTGAACTACAAAATACTGGACCATATGATACAACTGTAGACGATCTATTGGAATGTATACTATTGAGCTATGTATAGAGAAGACAAAGAATATAATCATTAGTTGTATATACAGAGCGCCTGGATCTAATATTGAAACATTCAAAGAGTGGATAGAGGAAACTTATGTATGAAAAATCAGAAAGAATATACATTTGTGGAGATATTAATATTGATCTACTAAATCCAAACAACAATAAAGCAATTGAAGAATTTCTTAATACAATGTACAGCTTAAATTTACATCCAAAGATAACAAGACCTTCACGAATCACGAACATGTGCACGCTTATCGACAACATATTTACAAACGACATAGATAATGATTCATTAAGTGGCCTGTTAATTAATGATATTAGCGATCACTTGCCAATATTTACAGTAATCAATATTAACTACAGGAATAAAAACAATAACAAAAAAAAATACAGTAGGCGAAAGCGACTGAAGAAACTATAAGTGCATTAATAATGACTTACAGGCTCAGACTGGAGTGATATCTATCAAAATAGAGACACGGATAATGCATATAATAATTTTTAAGAATATTTACCAACTTATATAATAAAAACTGCCCGATTATTCAGTGTAGTAGGAATGATAAATATAAAGAACACCCATGGATAACGAAGGAATACAAAGAGCATGTAAAAAGAAAAGGCACTATACAAGAATTATCTAAAAAAGAGAACTAAGGAGGCCGAAATGAATTACAAAGTTACAAAAATAAATTAACAAATATTATTAGGAACAACAAAAAGGAATATTATAGAACATTGCTAAATAAAATAAGGATATATAAAGGAAATTTGGAATATTTTAAATAGTATTATAAATAATAAACCTAGAAATAACAATTACCCTAATTATTTTATGGATAATGACAGAGAAGTATGCAATATGGAAACAGTGGCACACAGTTTCAATAAATACTTTGTAAATATTGGCCCTGACTTAGCAGAGAAAATTCCTGAACAGAAACTCAGGAAAATTTTGTGGATATAAATCCGTGTTCAATGTTCCTTCAACCTGTTGACGAAACTGAAATAATCAATCTAGTCAGGTCATTTAAAAATAAGACATCAAAGGATTGTGATGATCTAGACATGGCACTTGTAAAACAAGTGATTGAAAACATTGCAAAACCACTAGCACACATCTGTAATTTATCATTTCAGACCGGAATATTTCCAAATAATATGAAAATAGCAAAAGTGATTCCTCTTTTAAAGCTGGAGATAAACACCATTTTACAAACTATAGACCTGTGTCTTTACTTCCTCAATTCTCCAAAATTTTAGAAAAACTGTATAATGCTAGACTAGAAAAATTTATAGATAAACACAACTTATTACATGACAATCAATATGGGTTCAGAACAAACAGGTCAACATCACTAGCATTACTGGATTCAATTGAAGAAATTACTAATTATATTGGTCAAAAAAGATAACAGCTGGGATATTCATAGATCTAAAAAAAACTTTTGACACACTAAACCATGACATATTATTACAAAATTGGAAAGATATGGAATAAGGGGGTAGCACTAACATGGGTAAAGAGTTACTTAGAAAATAGAAAGCAGTTTGTAAAATTGGGGGATTGCTGCTCTTCATATTTGGACGTTGTTTGTGGTGTCCCCAGGGGCAGTATTGGGCCCAAAATTATTTATTTGTATATAAATGACTTGTGTAAAGTCTCTAAAATCTTTAAATCAGTCTTATTTGCTGATGACACAAATCTGTTTTGTTCCGGGAATAATATAGAGCAGTTATTAAATGATATAAGTTGTGAAATGGGTAAGTTAAAAATGTGGTTTGACTCCAATAAACTGTCCTTAAATCTGAGTAAAACTAAACTGATGCTGTTTGGCAATTATAATAATGAGGAAATACATCTTCAAATACAGGGGGTCAAAATTGAAAAGGTTAAAGAAAATAAATTCTTAGGGGTTATAATAGATGATAAACTGAACTGGAAAGCCCATACTAAGCACTTACAAACTAAAATATCAAAAAGTATTGCAATACTAAGTAAAGCTAAACTAGCACTAGATTATAAAGCACTCTACACACTCTACTGTGCATTAGTTCTACCATATTTGAGTTACTGTACAGAGATCTGGGGTAATAATTATAAAAGCACTTTAGAACCACTATTCATTCTTCAAAAAAGAGCAATGCGTATTATTCACAGTGTTGGTTTTAGAGATCATACCAACCCACTGTTTCTTCAATCCAAAACATTAAAATTAAATGATATGATTCAGTTACAAACAGTACAAATAGTGTTTAAGGCAAAAAACAAGCTGTTACCAAAAAATGTTCAAAAACTATTCATTGAAAGAGAAGACCAGTTTAACTTAAGGGGCCTGTACAAGTTTAAAACTCCAAGGGTACGAACAACAAGGAAAAGCTTTTGTGTTTCGGTCGTTGGGGTAAAAATATGGAACAATCTAAACAGGGAGCTAAAACAATGTATAAATCTAAAATTATTTAAACAAGGATACAAAAAATGATCCTTGATAGATATAAAGATGAAATCGAAGTTTATTATAACAATTAAAATAGATTTTTTGGGGGGTACATAGACGGCACTGTTCAATCCACACAAAATACACATACACACGCACATACACACAAAATATATATATATATATTATATATATATATTATATATATATATATATATATATATATAGATTAGCCAAGGAAGGAAGCTAAGTTGATTTTGTTTAGAAGTGATCGTGTAAAGGGGGTGGGATTTAATAAGTTTTCACTTCTTCCCACTCCTTTTCGGATTCATTATAGAAATCACATGTATTGTGACTACTGATTTTATGTTGCACAGTTGTTTGTTTTTTTACATGTATGTCCGAATAAAATCATTCATTCATTCATTCATTCCTCTTCTCTCTCTCTCACACACACGCATTCACTCAAATACAGGAAGAGCAGTTGAGAATTGAGACAAACACAGCTAAGCTGTAATTAGTTTCGTGGGTAGGACCACGCCCCCATCGCACTCCAACCACACCCCTACGTCACCGGAAGCCTTCAGATCCCAGCACACGCTCGTGTCTCAGTTTGACCATGTGTCTCATCTCAGTTCAACTCTGTGCTCTCGACCCACCCACAATCCACTTTTTCACAACATTCCCTCTAGCACCCAGTTAGAAGAGGGGGGGGGGGGGTCTTGAATCGGCCGTGCAGATTGCCGAGACAGTACGCCCACACAGAGTCTCCTTGCCTGGTCATCGCTCATCTGATTCCACGGAGCTTCTACATCAATATTTATTCAATAAACAATGTATAACTATTTCTGTTTTGGTGTGGTCCTTACTAACGAAACCAGAGAAAGTGAGAACAGAAGAGACATGAATGACTGCAGAGACGTGTTCCTTAATTTAAAATGTGTGTTTTATTACAATATGTCCATAGACCCGCGGAGAAGGAGGGTATAAGGACAGAAGGAGAGTCTAAGGACAGAAGAAGGGTCTAGGACAGAAGGAGGATCTAAGGACAGAAGGAGGGTCTAAGGACAGAAGGAGGGACTAAGGACAGAAGGAGGGTCTAAGGACAGAAGGAGGGTCTAAGGACAGAAGGAGGGACTAAGGACAGAAGGAGGATCTAAGGACAGAAGGAGGGTCTAAGGACAGAAGGAGGGTCTAAGGACAGAAGGAGGGACTAAGGACAGAAGGAGGGTCTAAGGACAGAAGGAGGGACTAAGGACAGAAGGAGGGTCTAAGGACAGAAGGAGGGTCTAAGGACAGAAGGAGGGTTTAAGGACAGAAGGAGGGTCTAAGGACAGAAGGAGGGTCTAAGGAAGAAGGAGGGTCTAAGGACAGAAGGAGGGTCTAAGGACAGAAGGAGGGTCTAAGGACAGAAGGAGGGTCTAAGGACAGAAGGAGGGTCTAAGGACAGAAGGAGGGTCTAAGGACAGGGGATGCTATGGACAATCATTCATTTGCTTTACTAATAATCTGCTTTGACATTCTTGATCAATCACTGCTTCTGAATGTTTATTGTTTCATTGAATGTGTATTGTTTGATCTATGAATGATCTCTGTGATCCAACCTGCAGTCCACAGATGTACTTGATAATGCAACATGCACTTGTGTAACCATGGAGGAGTGTGTCTGAGGTGACTCCAGGAAAGTCAAGTGCTCGATGTTCCCTGTACACGCAGCTTTGAGTAAAAAAATTCAATTTTTGTCCCTGTGTTTGTTGTGGTTTCCTCCCCAGTGAGCTAATGAATCATTTACCTTCATGACTCTCCTCGTTCTGATTAAAACAGTCACATGTGACCTCCTCTGGGTCCTCCTGCTCATCCATGTATTTGACTGGAGACAAAGTCAGTACGTGCATCAGAGAGCCCAGACGCAAGGGGAACGGTTAATATCATGACATAGTATATTTGCTTGTTTATGAGCTTGAATTTATAAAGCACAAATACAACACAAAGTGCTTCACACACATCAACATGTCATATTTAAAACAGTCAAAACACCATGGAGCATTATTACAAATAAAAAAGTATAATATTGAATAATAGTGTTAACAATTATTGATATAGTTCTATTAGTCCCATTCACTTTTTATAACAACAAAACTGTGTTGTAAAAAATATTCTCAAAAGTGTCGCAATTTTGACTCAAACAATAATCTGAATACTCGCCGTTTGAATCTGTTGAAATCAAGCTTCACAATCTGATCTAAAATGAGACATGGTCCAGTTTCATTAACAAAGTAATCAGACAAAGCTCAATTCAAAAGAGCAGGGGTCTCATTTATGAAGCCGGCGTACGTACAAAATTGGGTCAAAGTACGTGGGAGATTACGTGCGTGGTTTCCTGCGTCAATTTTGGGATTTATGAAAGACGACTTGACGTGGGATTTTGCGGATGGGACTGCAAACTCTGGGGCTACCGTACGCACTTTCAGAGACGAAGCAGAGGAGATCTGTGTTTAGTGGAGGCATTCTGAGGAGGTTTGTGTTTAGTGCACATGAGGTACATGACTTTTGTTCATATTTCCAACAAATATAATAACTTTAATTTAATCACAACTACTTTGTGGAAATGAAGCTTAGGTCAGTGTCGTCATTTAGAAGCCGTGCTTATACGTGCACGTGAGCGAATGATTCACATTGTTTTATTTAGAGAATCTGAAGCAATCTGGACATTAAGTTCATAAGTGCGCTTTATAACAAAGGTCCTGTGATCACGCACGAGTGGCTCCTGCTCTCTCACACACGGTTTATCCAGCGCACACACATCACCACATACGCGCGCGCATACACACACATCACGGCATACGTGCGCGCACAGGCACACACATCGCTGTAGCAGTGTGGATAATATCCCACTCCACGCGCGCACTCAAACGTCAAGCCTACAGCTTCCTCGCTGCCTCTCTTTTCATCTTCATCACGTCTCACACACTGCACATTTCAGTCTCTCGTCAGCTCGCGCATATGTGCACGCTCAAACTTTCACGTGCACTTATAACATCACGCATATGAAACATCATATCCCGTTGTTGTGCGAACCTTAACAGTAAAGCACAGTTCTAAACTAAAGTCATCACGTCTAAAACAGGCCGATAAGTTTGTCAGACGAGCAGAGTTCACGTCAGAATCCTCTCTGCTGCTGCTCCGTCTCTCTCTCCTCCCCTTTCCCTCCGTGTCAGTCAAACAAACTCGCTCATTATCGGTTCATGAATATATGAATAGGTGTGTTCAAGATGGTCAAGACGGTGCAGTCGGCTCGAGCCGGTAAGGGGGTCGGGGCTACGTCAGGGCTACGTAGGCCCGGTAATCTCGAGAGATCAATCCGGCTCGAGTCGACTTGACAAATCCTCGAGGCGAGGAAAGAGCAACTGCTCCCGGCTTCATCGCCTCGATGACTACAAAATCAAGATGCATGATGGGAAATGTAGTGCGGTGACTGACCGCGGATTGGCTTTGATCAAACGTGACGCGCAGCCTTTCCTCCTCCGCTGTCTTTATCGTGTTTGTGGACTTTTATAACATCACACGTGTTTATCATGAGTCAGAACAGACCCAGACTGTTGGACATCACACACAGCAACATTAATATATGATCCTGATGAGCTGAAAGTCACTTTTACAAAGGTAAATCTAAAGTGTGCCAACTTTATCATGAGCTCTTTATTCTTTGCTCTGGTGATTGTGAGTGAGTCTGTGATGTTTGAGGGAAGCAGAAATGCATTTACAACGTTGTAGGTAGTTTTATTCAGTGCAACACTTCAAACAAACGCGAGAGCTCCGTGAGTCTGTGAGATCTGAGGCTCAACAAGTGTCCAAGTTGAATCTCCTCCTCTTTGCCTCAGCCGCCTGCTCTCGTCTGCAATCCAGGCAGAGATTTTTGCATCTTGAACACACCTAATGACTCTTTGCATGGACTTTTATGCTGAAAAGAGGCGTGAAGAGGGAGTGACGTGAGGCGGGGTCCGGTGCGCAGATTTTTTCCGGCTGTGGAGAAAGTGAGGAGGAAATGACCTGCAGGAGTGCGTACGGAGGCTTTTGTAAATCTCAACTTTCTTTTACGTAAATGAAAGTTGGATTTTGCCGCAGCGTACTTTTTCACGCACTTTTTCATAAATGAGACCCCAGATCGTTTAAATGGGAATATCTGATTACTGGAAAAAGTGTGTCTTTTAAATATATTTCTATAATAATCTATTTGGTAAGGAAAGTGGTGGCACAGTAGTTAATGTGAGAATCTTTGAATGGAAATACATTTTTGTTTGTTGCAATAACAAATTGTAATGAATAAGACATTTGACAAACCAACATTTGTTTTTCTTTTAATCGTTTTGATATGGTCTTGGAGTCAATGTGAAGTTTAAATGTTCATCTAAAATAAAGTGTCTGCCTGCACGTCGAGATGTTTCATGTAAAAACATGTCGTGTGAATGTTTTAGTCTTGCATCTGTAAAACCTTACTTGGAGTTTTTGCTGAGGTTCAGCCGTAGGTCATCAGCAGTGATAAGCTAAGGGTCAATGAGTGTGGAGTTGCCATGACTACATGAATATGTCCAGCTGTTTTTAGTCTGGAGTTCTATGTGTGATGCTGCTGTGTCAATAGAATCATCTTTCTTCCTGACGCAACAACAGATGGTTCTATCTTAGTGATGGGCAAATGAAACGGGCGTTTCAAAACAGTTCCGAAGCTTCGAAGCGCATGCGTTTCAAAGCAGTGCTCCGAATCATGATTCAAAACCCCAGTCACGTGACTAAGTGTTCCATGAACCGCAGCAGTTTCGCGAGTGTTTCACTAGGGGCTTGTGACAGGAGTTTGATTGACAGTGTTTTGAACGAACCACGGAGCAGGACAAGCTGTGCCAACCCACTCCAAAAGGTTTAAATGAAAAGTTAGCGCGTCTGTCTTGTGGATGTGAGAGTTAAGAGATTTTGAGAGTGATTTTTGATAGTAGCCTTACAGTTAGTTTGTTAGGAGTTTATAGTTACAATTTAGTTATATAGACTTAAACTGACACATAGTTAACAGCATAGCACGATAGGCTATATTGCTAGGTAGGGTTAGAAAAGATAATTAGAATAGCATCCATCAATAGGAATAATTCAAAATTTCTGCATTAGTGATGCATTTGTTGCAGATATTAGCAGACACACACTTATGAAAGGCTCATGTTTTTAAACCAATGCATCAGTAACATGTAACAGAAACACAGAGTTAATGTAGTTTTTATTTGAAGGGCAAATATAGAGAAACATGTTTATAAAACCAAGATTATCTGCACCAAACTATAGCTAAACAGCTTATGTGAACTTATTTTATTTGGAATTAATTAAACAATTATTGAGTTGTCAACAAATAATATCCTATAGCTTTTATAAACTTTTATTTACAAACAGAAAGTCATCCATGTCACACACGCAGAAGTGAATCTTATAATGACACTTTGCCACTAGAGGTCACTGCTGGAAGGGTTTCGAATCACGTTTGGAACTTCGAAACATTTGGTTCAAACGTTTTGCTGCTTCATGGGGCTTCGCTTTGCCCATCACTATTCTATCTTGACAATATGGTTTCCAATCCATTTTGGTCTTTGTCACGTTCAGACAGTGTTTACTGGTGTCTCCTCTGTACTTCAGAGCGACTGTTGAGATGTTTGGGTGCTGTCCTGCCAAGTCTCAATAAAAGCTCATCAAGCTGGAAATGCAGGTCCTGATTTTGTGCTTCAACACTGACAACAGTGTCCTCTGGATCTACAGACTACAGTGTCGTCACAAACGGCTGAACAAACCAATGAGACAACCATGGGTTGATTTATGGCCATTAACCTTCAAAATGCACAATGCTTTTAATAGGAAACACTGGCTCTGTTCTGCCATCTGTTGCTTTCATTTCAATTTAGAATGTCTCGAATAAACTTGTGTTGCAACTGCACAAATAGATGACAACAAGACACAACTAGAACAAGTTAGTTTATTAAAACTGTTTCTGATTCTGCTTTTGAAAGTGGAGCACAGACAGAGGAAGGCACATTCGGAGGCAGCACTCAGGCTCAGTAGGGTCACTGAAGGGGTACAGAGGATGTCCTGCATCACGAGGAACACGCTTCCCATTCACCTGCAAACACAAGATCCCATTAGGCACAGACAAACTAAACACCAGGAGACAAGATCCCTTCATCCCAGAGCAGATAACAAACAGCTCTGACGTCACTTTTCATTTTATGAAAACAGCTGAAGACCCGCTTCAGGCCCCTCCCCCTAAAAGAACTTCAAGAAAAAAAAATAATAATAAAATAAAATAAAATAGATAAATATATACATAAATAATACACTTAAGAGAAATTGAGCGACAAAGAATTCAGAACCGTTGTTCCGCAGGATGAATGACCATGTAACAAGTGTGTGTCAATAATGTGAGTTGTACATGTTGATGAGGGACACACACAGAGATTCTTAACTCTGATGAACACACACACACTGTTCTTCGCACAGCAAGTTTGCATTACGAGACAAAAAACTTGTTATATTCTGTAATTTAACAACATTTTTATTAAATCACATTTAAAACAATACTGAGAAGCAGTATTAGACAGACTGGTCTACAAGAGACAAGGACACAGTTCTGACAGCAGACAGTGCCTTCAGAGTTTGGAATAAGGTGGTGAAAGGTGACTACCACAGGGTGGTCTGGGGGTCCTCCCCCCGAACATTTTTAGGAATACAAACTACAATTACAGTCATTTGGTGACTTTGAGGGTGTATCATGGAAATGTTGATGATTTTTGTTAAATTGTATGATACATATTAAAACAGCTCTAGCTCACTAACACTTTTAAAGGTGCACTGTGTAACTTTCAGGAGGTGAAAGTCTACTACACAATTCAGTAAAATCAGAAAGTTTAAGCCATACTGTTGGACATTCTGAATGGGTCTAAACACATTTTTTGACATACTGTGGAAACATTCAGCTACAGCAACTTCTTTTCCTCCTCCAGGTCTGGATTGTCCTGCATGCAAGCTCACTCTAAGTAAAGACACAGATCTGTATGATTTATTTAGTACAACAAATAAATCTAAATGGCAAAAACATGCTTTTATTCAAGTCTAATTTGGGCCAAAAAGTTACACAGTGCACCTTTAAAACAAAAACATTGTTAAACCTGGTTTTAATAAATGAAGCTAACCTCAGCCAATCAGAAGACTGCTTTCAGCTGTCTATGAGAAACTGCCTTTAATAGATTCAGACGATTCACAACAGACTAATTTTTGTCTCAAATGCAACCTCTGTAGTTTACTCTTTGGTGGGAAAAGAGAAGCTCATTCCATAAACTCCACCCACAAACACATTTCAAATACAGCAAACTCATTGAAAAGCCTTGGGAAAAGGGCAAAGGCGGGGCATAGAGAGAGGATCAGGGTGTGATTGGCTGTCCTGTTTAACTCCATTGCACAGTGACCATGCCTCTCGGCGAACTTGTGCCTTACTTTATATACTTAACTAGCTGCTGCTATCAGCGCCTGTTACCCGTGGCTGCAGACCGTAATTGCATCCACATGTAAACCATATTTAAGTATTGTCATCTAAGCACTTTATTTAAGGGAAATTTACAATAGCTCGTTCTAAACACACAACCCCCCCCCCCCCCCCCCCCCCACGCCCCCGCCCCCCCCCCCCCCCCCCCCCCCCCACACCCCCCCCCCCCCCCCCCCCCCCCCCCCCCCCCCCCCCCCCCCCCCACCCCCCCACGCCCCCCCCACACCCCCCACCACGCCCCCCCCCCCCCCCCCCCCCCCCCCCGCACATCTCGCACCGTCACCATGCCTCAGATAATTTACCTGATTCTCTGCATACCAAATATTTAATTTCTTACGTAAATTCTAAGAGTAAAATGTAATCAAACAAAACAATAGCCACTGGAGTGAGGTATAAAACATTTACCACAATACATCAAGGTGAACAGATTTCAGTTGAGTTTGAGACATGCAGATTTTTGGTTAAAAGTGTAATGAACTAAGCTTAGCCCAGATATGTGTGAGAAGAAACATAAATTACAGATAAAAAAATACAATTAAGCTAAAGAAGATCTTTAAAAAAAAAAAACAAATACATAAACTATCTCCACATAACATAGACTAGTCAACTGTAAACCTGAACACTACTTCCACCATGGGAACGATGTAACGCCAGCTCCGGTTTAGTGTCCTGATGCTTTCCATTTCCTCCAGCTCCAGATTGAAGTCAAACACCTGCAGCACATTCTTACACTGATTAAGTCCAAAAGTGTCTATGTCACAAGCTGAGATTGTGCTGTACCTGGAGGTTCTCTTCGATTCTGGACTGGGTGACACTCTTTGGAATCGCGACCACACCTCTCTGTGTCTGCCACCTGCAACACAAAGGCCCAGTGACACATGAGTATAAGATGTGTCTCTGACAGTCTGTAACAGCAGAATGACACGTGAGTGTAGCGTGTGTCTCTGACGGTCTGTAACAGCAGCCTGACAGGTCCTGGTCTTAACAGCAGAATGACACATGAGTGTAACATGTGTCTCTGACGGTCTGTAACAGCAGAATGACACATGAGTGTAACATGTGTCTCTGACAGTCTGTAACAGCAGAATGACACATGAGTTGTAACGTGTGTCTCTGACGGTCTGTAACAGCAGAATGACACATGAGTGTATACATGTGGTCCTCTGACACGGTCTGTAACAGCAGGAATGACACATGAGTGTAGAGTGTGTCTCTGACGGTCTGTAACAGCAGAATGACACATGAGTGTAACGTGTGTCTCTGACGGTCTGTAACAGCAGAATGACACATGAGTGTAAGGCCGTCGTGATGACTCTGACAGTCTGTAACAGCAGAATGACACATGAGTGTAACGTGTGTCTCTGACAGTCTGTAACAGCAGAATGACACATGAGTGTAACGTGTGTCTCTGACGGTCTGTAAGCAGAATGACACGAGTATGACTCTGACAGTCTGTAACAGCAGAATGACACATGAGTGTACGTGTGTCTCTGACAGGTCTGTAACAGCAGAATGACACATGAGTGTAACGTGTGTCTCTGACGGTCTGTAACAGCAGCTGACACATGAGTGTAACGTGTGTCTCTGACGGTCTGTAACAGCAGAATGACACGAGTATAAGATGTGTCTCTGACAGTCTGTAACAGCAGAATGACACATGAGTGTAACGTGTGTCTGACAGTCTGTAACAGCAGAATGACACATGAGTGTAGCGTGTGACTCTGACGGTCTGTAACAGCAGAATGACACATGAGTGTAGCGTGTGACTCTGATGGTCTGTAACAGCAGAATGACAAGTGAGTGAGAGTTCAGACCTGAGTAAGATCTGGGCAGGGGACTTGTGGTACTTGAGGGCCAGAGTGTTGATGAGTGGCTCCTGCAGCAGGATGGGCTCATCAGGGTGTTTCCAGGTGCGATCTGCAGACCCCAGAGGACTATACGCTGTCATGACCAGGCCTCGCTCCTGACAATGAGACAACAGCTGCTCCTGGGACAAGTACGGATGAGCCTCCACCTGCACACCAGACACAAGCATCAGCTCACAGACTAGTCTGCTCATCTGCACACTATTGTTCTCCTTTGTACAGATTGGAAACAATACTTTGAAATCTATTTAGTGACAGATCATTTTAATATCCCAGTTACTCAGGTTAGAGTAGAAAGAGCAGCGTGAAGCAAGACACTATAGGGAAAACCTTTTTCTTTTGTTTTTGTCAGTTTGCTCTCTCAGTATATACTCTATACTGTTGGCCTCATGTGGAAAAACAAATGTGTCAGAAAATGTGGAAGAGATTGACTGACAGCTCATTATACAAGATGTATTCATTTGCTAGAAATAAACACTAAAATACTAAAAGTGGGAATGAATAAGTGTTAAGTTTTCTGGTGATGTTAGGGACCAAACTTTGTGAGAGACAATTGTAACAATAAAGTGACGTCGCCCCCTCCATCTCCCTTTTTCTCCTTTCTAAACATTGCTGGGGTTTAAGCCAAGTTAGAGCCACATTTAAAATAAAAATGTGTATAAAAATATAAAATATGAAGCTAAAGAGAGTAGGGCTTGCATAGACTAGTCAACAAATCGACTAGAAAAGTCAAGCGCGACTACTTTAAGAGACAGTCCATAAACAAATCATATGGCTTAAGAAAAAACTCTTTTCAAGTTGTGTCTCCACTGTAAATGTCAGTAACATGTCGCTCAACATCTCCCCCGCGCTGTTCTTCTGCCTCTGACTGCTTCAGGACAGCGCATGGACCTATAGGGTCCTAACCCTAACCCTACTACTGTTCTCCCAGTCTTGCTGCTTCCAAGTGCACAGACATTTCACCTGGAATGCTTTGTGTTCCCCGGGTCTCAGCGCACAGACTGTCCACTCCAACTTTGTCCAGTAGTCTCCAAGTGCACAGCTCCACTTGGATCTAACTCAGTGGATCCACACTGCTCTTGGTCTTAGAAGGTTTTACAATGCAGCGAGCAGGACAGAATAACCTTGAGAAAAGGTTGTTGTGTAGAACACTGTTATGCACTGATCAAACGTCCCACAGCTCAGTGTGTGTGTGTGGACAGACTCATTTCAGCTGCCAGAGCGACAACCTCCGCCTCTGATACACTATTACTAATATTTAGCTGTGTTTTTTTTATCTTTTTTGCAAAGTCAAAGAGCCTTTGTTCAGCTTTATGTAAAGTATCCACATTTTATTCTAGTCTGCTTGTGACTGGACGTACACATGCTAATGTCAAGACGGGCGACAACAGTAAATTGCAGACACATAGAACACATTGTTGCTTTCAGTCAAGCTGCTGTGAGTTTCATTGGCCCAGCCCTTGCCTGACTTTCATGAAGATAACGCACCGCTGATCAGAAGAAGATCCTCCTGTTTTACATCGACACACATAGAACAACACACACCACTCCTATACATTGTGTAACAGGTGAGATTTGTATTAAAAGATGGCTTTGTAGAGATTTTTACAGCATTTACAATATGTTACAAATAAAGATTAAATAAAAAAAAAAGGAAGAAAGTGTCTGTGCATATTTCAAGGCAGTTTGTTGTTGTTGTAAAGTTCAGTGAATACACAGTCTTCGGATGAGGAGTGAATGTATGTAAATGAATCAGTTTGTGAAAGCAAAGTAGGAGGTGTTGTGTTGGGGGCAAGGGCACTGCAGAAGTATGAGCAGGGTTCTAAGGTTCTGGGCAGCTCGCCATCTATGGACCACAGGATGATGAAGCTCAGAGGAAACCTGGCCTGTATGGAACAGGACTAATATAAGTATCTGTCATGTCACATCACAGTACATCATCACCAATCAATCCAATAATCAATCCAGTCAATCGGAGTACTCATATTTCAAGAATAAAATACTTATACAGTATGTATAAACTAATGCACAACGTCTTTTCATTCATGTGCACAATAAAAGCCATTAGCTGTGGAATAACTTGAGTATAGCTATAATCAAGCTATAATTGTTTATTGATTATAGCTTCGGCCAAATTTACAACAGTAAACCTTTTAAACTTGTTAACACTTTGGCAACAACACTGTAAGATTCAATACAGCAGTCATGTTTTATTTGATATCAATAAACAATGTAAACAACAACATTAGAGGTCCATTCATACACGGAGGCTAGCGTTAGCATTCTAGCTTTGGGAGACGTAAACAATGTTCCAATGCACAGAGCCAACACATCAGCACACACAAATGTCAGAGGCAGAAATAACAGACCTTAGCAGCCGCTCAGATTAGCTTCCCCACGCAAACATGCAAGTGGTATTATAGAAAGTAGGCTGCGAGAGTATCGCTGGAACTCTCTGGAGCGTCTACAATGTTCTGCACTTAGACTTAGCAGCTGACGGCAAAACAGAGACAGAGAGAAGCAAAAACGGGTGAAATTACCTGGGTTACACATACTTTGAGACTGATTGGTGATGTTTTCTGCCACAATGTGAAAAAATAAAGCCAAGCAACCACTCTTCCAATAGAAACATACAAGAGGAGGCCCTCCTTAAGCCAAACAGGAGTCTATTTTGTGGCTATACAAGCTCTTCAAAACAAGTTATTTAGTGCAATAAAAAAACAAACAAAAACAAGCACTTTCTCTGCATTCTGAAGCGTGAAAACATTCATACTGCTTTGACTAAAATGAGAGGAGACTACATGCTCACCTGCAGCACCGCCGGCTGAATAGTGGCCACAGCGAGGACATCGTCGATCTGTCGACTGTTGAAGTTGGACAAACCGATGGCTCGGACCAGGCCCTTCTCCACCAGCTTCTCCATAGCCGCCCACGTGTCCTTATAGTCTGTGTCATCATAGAGCAACGCACCACTGTCCTCTCGAGGAAACGCCACGTCCCCTCGCCTGAAACACAGTTTCACTTCAATCTTACTCTCAAACATGCTCTCAGACATGAAAGAAGACATGTCACGTTTATCCAGCCACATATATCAGAGGGAGGCTGCATGGCAGGGGCGGCTCGTCACTAGGGCGATAGGTGCGACGCACCGCCAACAAAAAGTGGAAAAAATGAGCGAGATGTGTTGTTAAAGTTGATAAAAACCGATGGAAACCTGATTAAAATGCCATTAAACATCCTTGTCCAATCAGAGGAGCTTGTTTTCGTCTGCCGGTGCATAGTCCCGCCTCTTTTGGTGCGATCTCAGCCTGACTTAAAATCGCACCCGCTGCTTCCATTGAATCTAATGTAAGAACATTTTTTTTTTTTCAGTTTCAAGTTTGAGCCTCACAATGCAAATAATGGGACTCGCGGGTGCTTCACCTACGCTGTGCGTCATCATGCAGCAGACGTACGTGACGACGCAAGGCACGTTCACCTGTCAGTCAAACACAGAGCGTGGCTAGTGCTAGTGATCCAACTCGGAATATTCGGGACCAAAACAAGCCATTTATAACGACTACGACCGACGAGACCACACTTAAGCATCAGACTAAAGGTGGAGAATGTATTAGCGTGTATTTTTTGTCAAGTTAGAACCAGAGTTGTATATTTTCTGTTCTTGTTTCAACCATTCTCCATGTCCATGTTTACTGTGGCTCTCAGGCTGGTTTTATTGTCTTAAATACTAACAAATAGACATGTTATTAAAATATAAAGCCTGTTTATGCATTTTACTGGTCTAGATTTTTATTGTATGGTTTTATTACATAAGTTGGCCACATGCCATTTGATTACACGTCAATGCCACCTAGTGGTGTAAAATGAGATTATATTACTATATTGATTAATTAGACAATATAATATAATTGTGGGCATTGGGTTTTGATACCTGGCAATGTATTGACAATAGCACCCCCAAAGAAAAGAGTCAGGAGCGCCACTGCTGCATGGCTGAAAAAAGTCAAGTAGTAGCCTAAAACACAGCTTACATTAAGAGTTACATCACCTTGAGTCACGAGTGTTTGATGCGTTAAAATAAATCATTTATATAAATATTACATTTGTATTTTTGCATCGTTGACCAAACACAAACAAGTGCTATTTATTCCACTCATTTGATTCGTATTGATTATGGCTCTAACAGCAGAGAGAATCAGGCTGAATCTGTGAATGGATTTATAAAACAGCGATCAGACCTGACAGAAAACTCCTCCCTCAGCAATGAGCGAGGCTTGTTCAATGAACTAAAGCGTCAGAAAAGACACATGTTCAGTTTGATGGTGAAAAATTGTCCTGACTCAAATGCACACACCAACACAACACACACCACTCACTCTGCGAATACCTTGGACACAAAAAATGATCTGTATCGCTTTTACCATAGTTTACATTTGAAAGGATAGTCCCAGACCCGCTCGCCGCTGACAACAGCGCCCCCTACTGTGTCGTCTAAGCCACACAGGCAATCTACACTCCCTTGAAACCTAATTTCAAATTCTTTTTCCAAAACAATAATGCATGTCCTAATGCTTTCAGTAAAAAACACTCAATATAAACTCTTTCAGTCTAACAGAAGAACATCACCCCTAGAGAGAGGGAGACCCCCAACTGGCTAAAAAAGAACAAGAACATGGTCATCATGCAGACGGACAAAGGCAGTAGCACAGTGACATGGGGTAAGGCGAAGTATTCAAGAGGATCAAAGGCAACTCAATGACAAACACTATTATAAGCCCATTAACACTAATTAGCGCACCCAAAGAAGACAGGAATGAAAAGTATACTCGACAATGCCACAGAACAAAAATGGATTCAAAATTTCTACCCCCCAGTAACCCTAAAATCGACTCATTTTACCTTCTCCCTTAAATACATACACATTTACAATCTCCACCTATTATTATTGGATCTGACACTGTCACAGAACCTTCCTCCAAATGTTATCAAACCACTCACCAGCTCCTTACAAGACACTACAACAAATGACTTTTCACTGGCAGCTCCCTCCTGGCAACTGTGTGGAAGTATACACATGAATATTGACCACACTGACGGTCTTCTGGCTTTGGAACACAGAAGCCACAATAATCCCCCACCAAGTTCATTGTGGATTAGTTATAATATATCAAATTGAGCCTAGAACAACAATCATTCCACACATTTCTAGATCTATCTCATATGACATGTAAGAAGGACTACACACCTATGTTCCACAAAAAACACAGACATTCTCTTAAGGGCCTGAACTCTCTCATCTCCAATCTCCCAGTTGGACAATTTCAAAGAGTAAAGAGAATCTGCAGTAATGACTTCAGCCGAGTGACTTTAACACATTAGGCAATGGCAAACAGACTCTTAACCATTTTCTGTATAGAGCTAAATCAGTAAAAAGCACATCTTTCTTTTCAGAAAGAAAATTTGCGTTTGCTTTTGATAATACTTTTATGTTTTGCTTTTCAGTGCTACTGTACGCGACAGAGCGAAAAAGGCAAAGAGCAAGAAAGAGCATGTGAGAGATAGTGAATAAGTGAAAGAGACAGCAAAAGAGAGAACTAAAGCTGGAAGAAGGCAAGTGAAAGAGAGAGAGAGAGAGAGAAGAGAGAGAGAGAAGAGAGAGAGGAAGACTGAGAGAGCAAAAGAAAGCGAGACAGCAACATAAGAGCAAAAGAGAGAGGATGAAAGAGAGAGGGAGCGGGGGGTGTGAGCTCACCTGAAGGCGTAGGGCCAGTGGATGAGGTACAGGTCCAGGTAGTCCAGGCGGAGGTCTCTCAGGCTCTGCAGCAGTGATGGCTCCACATCATCAGGATGGTGCTTGTTGTTCCACAGTTTAGATGTGATGAACACGTCCTCTCGCCTCAGCGCCTGGAACACCCACAGAGAAGCAAGTATTAGACTAAACCAGTCGTTCCCAAAGCCATGCTCCTTATGGGGCTCAACAGTGACCACCCACTCCTTGGTTCTGGAAGTACAGGCTCCCGTTATATTGCCCTCATTCCTATCATATTTTACAAGGAGAAATGCAGGAAGCATTTGTAATGTGCTGCTCAGTGTGAATGCAGAGTACTACAGAGAAACGAGGACACCGCAATAATGTGCCTGGACGGGCCTAAACTCAGTCCTGAGACAGTGGAGCAGCCTTCTGCTCTCACTTTGTCAGAGCAGTGTGACGACTGCAGCAGTCCGTCTCTACGCAGTTGTGCACATCACGAATGGACACCCCAAGAGCGTGGACATCATACAGAACCAGTTTGGTGCAACCTGGATAAACTCCGTGCTGAACTTTTCCAAACCGCGTGAATCGAGGCCTGACTCTGGTTTTGGGACATGCTCGCTCTTTACTCTTTACTAACACAAGACAGTGTTGCATTTGAGAGGCTTTCTGGACTTTACTCTGGCCCAGCGAACATTCGGTGAGCTTGCACACACCCAAGAATGATATAGCTGATTAGTCAAATCAAAGATGTGTTTTTGTAGTGTCGTAGTACTCGAGACCGGTCTTGGCCTCGAGACCGGTCTCGAGACCGTTTTTTAAAGGTCTTGGTCTCGTCTCGTACTCGAGCGTTCCAGGACTTGGTCTTGGTCTTGGTCTCGAGCGCTCCAGGACTCGGTCTTGGTCTAGGACGCTCTGGGACTTGGTCATTTTGGAGCGGAACGGCAAGCTTAGTGCCTCGTGCAGGCAGCCCCAGGCTCATTTCACTTACACGTGGGTCAGATCGTGCACACAGCACGCCAAAGCGCCGAGCAGCCACGCGCCCCGAGGCCCAGCCAAAGCCGCTCGTCAACCCAAAATACGCTCCAAGCTTTCCCGCTGGAGACTCCATCAAGCAACCCGCTCACCGAGGGCGCGCGCCTCTAGCTCACGCGTGAGGTTTGTTTAGGTCATTACCTGTGTTCGGTCCTCCACTTCTCGTTCCTCCTCACGCTGCCAGCCTCCGCCGCTGTTCATTTTCTCCCGTTGGCTTCACTTCTGTCCGTGCGCGCTCACGGTCCCCGTGCACTGTGTGACCCCAGCGCTGCGCTTTCACTTTGTTTGCGAGTCGAGTCAAGAGAGATCCAATTCTGTGACATCCGTGACAAACAAAAACATCCTACTCTTCTCCCACGGCTGAGGTTTACGTGCAGATGCGGTGCGTGGATGGCCCAGGACAGATACCAGTGTGCAGAGGAGCTGAGGACACGGGGTTTGTGGGAATCCCGTGTCAAACTATATTTTTAAACAAATAACCCTGCACTTAGGCCAGACATTTTACAATGTTTGTGCTTTATAACATAACTATCCATTTCCCATCATAATGTCTTATTAAAAACAAATAGCCTACTGAAAGCATCTCATTGCAGTTGTGGAAGCTTTTCAATTCTGGCTGTGGCCAAACAATACATTATCAGAATTCTCTAAATGTACACAGTGTCTAAATGAGTAGAACCCTCACAACCTGTGATGATCAGTTTAGGCTACTTTTAATATTTGTGCAAATAATAATAAAACCTTTAGAGTAGAGCTACTGAACATTTCTAATGGAAAGATCAGTTGTGCAGCCCTGTTACTGCTGCTTTTCCTTTCACAAAGTAGCCTATGTATAGTTATTTTAACATTTTTATTTTTTGTTAGTTTTTGTGCTTTGCTTTTTTAGCCAACATACAATTTTGTAGCAAATAAATTAATGGATTATAAAATAAAATAACATTGCATAGTCAATTATATTTAATTGAGCAATAAAAAAATGTCAATTATCAATTACGACCAGTGCTCGTAAAGGTTTCCCTGTGCCCCTAAACTGAATCAGTTACAGTGCTTCCTGTGAAAAAAATTAGTATGGAGCCCAGACTTTCAGTTTGTTAATAACATTTTTTTATACTGTTGAACTCTGTCTCTAAACTGGTCTTGGCCTGGTCTCGATCGGTCTTGGTCTTGGTCTTGGTCTCGACACTTTGTGGTCTTGGTCTTGGTCTTGGTCTCGACATTTTGTGGTCTTGGTCTTGTCTCGGTCTCGAGATCTTGTGGTCTCGGGCAAGTCTTGGTCTCGATTAGTGCGGTCTTGACTACTACACTAGTTTTTTGTTTGTTTTTGTGACAAGGTCTGCTCATTCAAGAGTAGGGCATGTAATGTAGTTTTTAAGGCTGATCTGAAGTGCAGTAGTGGCACGTGAGAGTTTTTCTGTTGGCCACTGGAGAAACACAAGTGCAGAGCGTGGTCTGTGAGTTATTCTGTTGCCGTAGGGATTGTACCAGCAGTCACGTTCTGCTTTTCACACATGCCAACCCAGGTCTAGTCGCGGTAACGTTTCTAGGAAGTGACACAGGTCAAACGCCACATCAGAATGTTCTTTGTCTCTGTTCGGAATCCATCCACCCTGAACATTCCTGTGTCAGGGTGCATTTTTGATTGGGACTCAAGATAAAACTAAATCAGGAGTGTGCCCACACTCTTGGTGGGTGCATGACGTTGTGGCAAATTCAAAGAATCAAGGGGTTTAAAATGTCTTTGGAAATAGGCTTACACAGACAGCAAACATGGACATTTAAATCTCCTGCAGTGAGAAGCTTGTCATACTTCACAGGTATATTATTGACATATCAGAAAAGTCCAAAATAAGATCACTCGGTGGCGCTGCCAAGCCAAAAACAGCCAAGAGCCAATAGATGGCAGGAGGCACCCGAGTAGCAGGAATCTCAAACACAACTAAACCCTGGGTTAGCTAAGTTAGGTGGCAGGTGACACTAGCCAAGCCTTTAGCTTCACTAGACTACAGCTGTGCATCCCTCGCTCTCTGTGCCTTTGTGAAGCTCCAGCCAGAGTGCAACAGGAACAGGAGAAAAAGAGAGTTTCAGACCCTACATTAGGGATGAGCAATCTGAAAAAAATATATAATCATGTTTGATTGTTTTTTTCCTTCATAATGACTGATCTCGATTTTCAGTTCCATTTTGTTTACCCATTTCAAAATTTAAGAAAATGTCTTTTATGAACATAAACAAAAACATAATTATATGTTCCATTTATTAGATTTTTTTTTTTTAATTATACATTTTCATCCAAACGACACATTGTTACCGACAAAGGATTGGTTTTTGATCTTTCAATTCAAAACCCACAACCAATTAATTGATGATTCTATTTGATTTAATCTTGATTTCCCACTTTTAACTACCCAGCCCTACCCTACATGTATGTAGGGTAGGGCTGGGTACATTTGCTTTTATCAGTAGTAACTGGTGATGTTCATTTACTATGACAACACAGAGTCTATGTGCACATAACTGTATAAAGTAAGAGTTGAAAGAAATCAACTGGAGACTCTTGACTAACAGGAATAACTGTAACCACCATGTTGAAAAGTGGCCAAACCAGTTACAGGGCTTTTCCATTAGTCCCTGCTTGGCCCTACTCTACTCTACTCGGCGTGACTTAGCCCCGGTGCGGAGCTTTTCCATTTGGGCTGATCCCTCTGACCAGGTACTTTTTTAGACGGAGCCACAAGAAACAAAAAAATGTATCAAGAGCTCGCCGAAAAATTGTCCCAGCACGGACATCAAAGCAATGCAGGGAAAAACAGGAGAAAATGAAAAGCAACTATGTTTGTATTAAAAGTCATAATTCGCAAAGCGGAGCAGAGCGCAAGGGCACTGCCCAGCTTCACAACAGCCCCACTCGTCCTCTCTTGTAATGGAAATGCTCTCACTCTGAGCGGGCTAAGCGGGTAGAAGCACATCGAGTCGAGTCAAGTAGAGTAGGGCCAAGCAGGCACTAATGAAAAGTCCTATGAGTGCAGCCACAGCCTCATCTCATCAAATATCAGAAAGTAAACAAGGCCAGTTCGTAGTCAGTGAATGGATGGAAAACTCCAGTCGGACAACTACACTAAACTGTTCTTGTTTTCATAGACAAGACACGACGCCCCTTTGTGTCTGTGTACACTGACAGGGTCGTGGATGCAAAGTGCCTTGAAGAAAGGAAAGCGCTGTATAATTAGAGATCTTTGACCACAAAAATACTGGGGTCTCTAACTTTTTTTTTTTACCTACCTTTGCAAAACAACAATACAATCATGTATTTGTGTAACACATATTACAGTAAATATGCTACAGTCCTCACAGGTAAGCTATCAACCAATCATATTATGTCATTTGTCATGAGCAATAGGGCTACACGATTTGGGAAAAATACACTCAAGGAAAAAAGAACGCAACATTTTAATTTTCAAAAATTCTTTAGAAAACGAGTACATTTGGAAAAACAGACTAGCACCATGATTTGAGTCTACAGTAAGCTGAAGACAGGTGAACACATTTCTTGGTTTGGCTTGACTGATTGTGAGAACAATAAAGAGTGCATTACAGGGTCGTTTATGTTTGAAACTCAGAGTTGACTTTACCTCTGGTTAACTGTGTTCAAGTCTTCTCTATAAAAGGCACCAGAATGAAGCCAAAAACACACGATTGTCTCAACCAGAGAGGGATGGAGCTATGGACGCTGTTCTTGTGTCTCCAGGGTGTTTGGAGTCACTGCTCTACCATTAGTCGTCTTGTGGAGCGATACCAGGCCACTGGTTCCTCTAACGTCCGCCCTCGTACTGGTCGGCCCAGTGTAACGACCGCTGTACAAGACCAACCGCCCCACACATCTCTGTGACAGGTTCAGCAGCCACCAGGTCCACAGCCGAGACCATTGGGACACACCACAGGCCAGTGTTGGCCAGAACCATCCGTAATCGCCTCCATGCTGACCTGTATTTGACATATTATCCATATGTTGGATCAGTGCTTACCCCCCAACATCGCCAAGCTCTGGTTGAATGGTGCACTGCACATTGTCTTTGGACTTTGCAGAGGTGGTCCCAAGTCGTGTTCTGTGACCAAAAAAGGTTCCAGTGCTTCAGAGCAGATGGCCAAGATTGGGTGTACAGGAGACTATGGGAGAAACTCAGCAGCAGCTGAGGGCAGCAATTCCACAGGAGCAACTCAGAAACTACTGCCGATCCATGAGGCAACTGATAACCTCTGTCAGGGCCAACGGGGTCACGTGAACTATTGACAGTCTGACAGTCACTGTTGGTTTGGGGGTTGCTCTATTGTTTGGTTGTGTTATTGGACTCGAAAATGTGTAAATGCTGCAGAAGTTGGTCTGAGGATTAGAAATGGATGTAGGGTTCATATGAAACAGGCGGATCTCAAAAGAAAATTATTCTGCTCCCCAAAAACTCAGAAAACTGAGTGTTGCGTTTCTTTTTTCCTTGAGTGTATATAACTGTGATTTTTCAGTATTGCAATTTGATTTGATTTGCGATTGTAACGGCAAAACTAACATCAGCCATGGAGAAGGTGGCGCGATGGCTGCACAATTCCTGTCTCACATGAAATATTGATAAGACGGCTGCTATGTATTTCAACAATAAAAAAAAAAAAGGAATACGGACATCACACCGTTATAGTTAATGGTGAGCCAATCAAAACAGTAACTGAGTATAAATACCTTGGACTAACACTTGACCCCCTTCTTGACTTTAAAATCACATCAAAAGGACAGCGGAAACACTAAAGTACAACTTGGCCACCTTCAAAAGCATCACAAATTCACATTTTCTCGTCTCTCCTACGTATAACCAGCTGGTCACAAGCAAACAAAACCAATCACAAACCATTACAAACATGCTCTGAAAATATCTGATAAAAAACATAACAATACCATCAGTGTAACATACTTGCCAAATACAATATGCTAAACTTTGATCATTTTGTTTCACTTGCTTATGTTCAACTGACCTTCAAGATCCTCCACAACCTGGCCCCTCCACCACTTACACAATTCATCCAGCGGTCGGCGGATACGGCTTCAAGAGTAACACGAGGGACCACAAGAGGACAGAGTAACATCCCTAAATGTAAAACTGCCCTAGCCCAGTCCTCCTTTTCATTTAGGGCTGTTAAACAATGGAATAAGCTCCCAACTGAGATATTGAGCTTAAACAGCCTCACAGTTTTCACCACGAAGGTGAAAGCCTGGTTTTTAGAGGATCAAACATGTATGCACTTTTAGGAGATATGTGTTTTTAGCTGGGTTCTGCTTATTGCTAGAACAGTTAGGACAAGTGTATGTGTGAACTTTGATTACATGGTTATGGAATGTCAACTGGATGAATGAACTGTGTATATAAATTGCATTTTAAATTGTATTGTGCATATGTAAGTAATAATGTTGACTCATCCCCTGAGGACTACAGATGGAAATTAGCTGTGAAGCTCAAGCTTGAGTCTGGTACAAACATCTCTGCCATTGTGCTTAATGTATTGTACATTGTCCTAATAAATAGATAGATGAATGCTTTAAAACGGTTTTAAATAACTGCAAAATTAACCGACAAACTAATAAAACAATCAAATGTTTTAAACCATGTCTTTATAGATCTAGTGTTCAGAATTAGATGTTTTATTCAGAATAAGTTGCACTCACACCAGCCCAACCGAACTGTGCCCAGTAAACCTCTGAGCAGGTTGAGTATCTGGAATATCACTTGTGGGATTGATTAAATGCCCAAAACGAAAACTGTCATGTGAAACTCAACAGTTAATCTTGTTCTTAGAAATGAAAGCTTTACAATTCATGGAAAACAAACATTGCCTGGATGAGCCCAAATGTTCGTAGGACTGTTGTCAGACCTGACCTCCTCTTACTGGATACATCCATCTGTGTCAGTCTTCATCGCCTCGCTCTTCTTAAACAAGCTCAGTGACTTCCTTTAAGCAGTGGGGTCACAAGAGGTGACTGGCTGTGGCGTGGTCAGGTCGAGGTTTTCGGACAAATGTCAGTGTTTTTAGATTTGTGGGCTGAAGCTCAAAGTCTCCACACAGCGTCTTTAATGTCATGTGCACTATCGCTCCTATTCAAAACCACTTTGTGTCGAGTGGGGATTGTCGCTGCCACCTCCTGCTTGTAACGATTAAACAATTAGTGCGGTTTCTGAAGAAATACTAGACACACTGAGCGTTACATTAAAGCCAATTGTACATATTAAAACAGTAAAATAATAAATAGATTTTGTAAAATATAATCAATTATATTAAGAGCAATCATTTATTTTGCCTCCTAAGTGGATTTTGTCTTTTGAGAGAAGGCTATAAGCTTCCATTTTGTTTTCCCAGTGGAACAGACGATGTTACGATTACATTTGATTTTGGACTCCAGGCTCTATCATTGTTTAGAAAAAACAACTCCACAACTTCCTATAGGTTTTTGTGGTGATTTGAGCCGTTTGACATTAAACACATTTTTCTTGTTTCAGAACAAACTACCCAACCCCTTCAGACATCTAGTACAATGGGAGATGTACTGATGACCTGATTCTCTTCAGGCTCTGAAAAGTCGAGGGGCAATACCGCTTTCAAGAGCTCCAGAAAAGCAGATTTGAGCTCAGACAGCCAATTGGTTTAAAAGAATATTATTAATAATAATTAGGGCTGTGAAGTGATCAAAATGTGATGATCACATTGAATTAAATATTTTTTATTTTATACTTTGAAAAATCATTTTGCATTCTAATAACATATTAGAATGCTTGCATTCTACAACACAGTTATCAAATCAAATCAAACCAGTGATGTGACCGAGTGGAAGTGACAAAAGTGAGTCTTGTCTGGGCCTCTTTCTGCTTGTGGACGGTTTCCTCTGAACCTGGGGTTATTGGAGTGTTTCAGTGGTAAAAATAAACATGCCATTTATTAAAAACTAAATTATCACCCTTAAAATAGTTTTGTATTAACGTGATTAAAACGTGATGAAATTGACAGCCCTAATAATAATAACTGCCATTGAAAAGCATAAAAGCCAAATATCCCACATTTACTGTAGGTTACATATTTCATTATAAACACAATGCTCCTCACTCATATAAAAACTTACAAAACTTTTAAACATTTCAATTGAAGACATTAATGACAAAAAGGTTGTTAGCATTAGCAAATGTTGTACGCCACCGCCTAGCTTGTTAATCTACAATTATACACATATGACTTTAAACTGAAGTGGGAAAAGTATTTATTAATAGTCAGTGTAAACTCAGGCGTCCTCAGGTCATTTAGTGACTGTTAGGGCTGGGCACCGTTAAACGGTTCCTACTTGGAACCGACCGAAAACCTCCGGTTCTTACTTGTCCCGAAAAATATATATATTTTGGTTCCATTTTCGGTTCTTTGTCTCTTTAATTACGCCGTATCACAAGCCACATGACATGGTCATACAGTTCTGCACACGACACTTCAAAGCACCCCTGTCTGATTCGGAAGGTGTGCAGCAGGCAGCATGCTTGGCGCGTGATAACCACGCCTCTTGTTTACTACACTCAACTTCAGTTGTCGCTATTGCTCGGTACACTAGCGCATCGTTACGCACCGTCGTTTTAGGAGGAAAAATGCCTAAAAAATCAAGGTTTGGCTACATTTTGTTCGTGTAAACGGGACAAGGCTAGATGCAACGTGTGCGAAAATCGTCGCCAGTAAAGACGCAACACTAGCAATCTTATCAAACATTTGCTTGTCCACGGGATAAACTTGCGTGCCGAGTCGTGCTCAGTCTTTGATTCCAAACAGAAAAATGAACAGCCACACCACTTCCTCGCAAACGTCCTCCATCATTGACCTGTCCTCCAAAGAGAGCGACACAGTCACGGAAAGTTCGCGTGGTAAATGGTTTGTTTCTGACAAGCCTCTCACATAACACATCGCCTACTGAAAGTTATGTGATAGCTGTAAAACGTATATAAAACGTCGTACTTGCTAACACAATGTGTATTTCACGTTTTTGGGTGTCGTCATTTTTTTTCTCCCTCCCTCCCCCCAGCTTCTACTCCACAAACTCCAACAGACAAGCCAATTGAAAACCTCTTCACATTGGCAGGAAAGGAGAAAATGACAAAGGATAAAGAAGATGAGTGTCACTGGGCTGTAGAAACCCCCTGGTTTAGGTAAGAATGCATGGCAAATCAATACTGATGATAATCAATGCTTCATATTATTTTTTGGTTTTAGTAAAAAATAAAATTGTTGCTGTTACAGTTGACAGTGCAGCAAATGTGGATGTGGCTGTCAAAAGATGCATGTGCAGTAGATTGGCTGTTTTGAACACACCCTCAATGTGGCTGCACAAAAAATCTACAGCATATCAGCTGTGTCAAAGTGGGCTGGCCCAATCAGGTCTACAGTGGTCTGGCTGAAAAGATCGACATTAGCCAAGCCAGTTTTAAAAGAAAAGCAACAGCTTTTAGGTGAGCAGGTTGCTTTTTGAGTTTGTTCTCTAAATTTTTATTAATATAACAATCTGCTTAAAATATACATATATTAACTTTCATGTGTAGATCTTCCTCAGCATTCAGTCATCTTGGATGTAAAGACGAGATGGAATAGTCCAGGGGTCGGCAACCCAAAATGCTCAAAGAGCCATTTTGGACCAAAAAAACAAAAATGAATATGTCTGGAGCCGCAAATAATGAAAAGCCTTATAAAAGCCTTACACTGAATTTAACACATGCTTTAAAGGGGACCTATTACGTCAAATTCACTTTTCTAAGTTTTTAACCTTGTTATAAGAACCTTCCTTCATCATTAGTTTACTCAAAGTTATATTTGAATTGATTCATTCATGTTGGAGTAATCTTGTTTTGTTCTTCAGCTGCAGCTCAAGTGTTCAGAAATCCCTGTTCTCACTACCACCTATCCCCTCCCACTTGTCTGTTTTACTTGTTATATTTCAAAAGATTAAAACTCAAAGTGAAGCATATATGGTTCAAAACTGTCCCAGAGACACTTTCCAACAATAAAAAATAGTTTTAAAAATCTGTTGCTTTTTACAGTTACATTTTAAAGTGAAGAGGCGGGGCTTATCAGTTCTGCAGTTTTGAACAGGAAGTCAGTAGAGCTGTTCCTATTGTTAAGTTGTTTTAGATCAACTTTGTGTTTTACAATGAACAAAAGGTAAATTACTGATCTGTATATGTTCTAGATTTTTACTAAATATTAAAAAAAACACAATAGGACCCTTTAAGTGTCATATTAGCTTTAACAACCTGTTATCAAAATGTAAAAAAATGAACATTCAGATTAGAGTACTACAAGTTGCTCCGGAATGTAAGTTGCACAAGCCAAAATACATATGTTAGGGGGGAAAAACACGTATAGATCGCACCGCGGACTACAAGTGGCACTTGTGGTCATTCATGACATAATTCGACACTACGAAGAGACGCGGGACACGTTTGTCCATCCCGCTCCTGTTCGAGATTACACAGAGGCCAAGGGTTGCGCTGATATGAAGTAAAACTACACGACGCAGATCAAAACATGACTAAACTCTGCATAAAGCAGCTCTTGAAGTGTCACAAAATCATCTGCCACAAGTATTGTGACGTTCAACAATGCGTGATGTGACTGGAGTGTAGCCTCTTACCTGACGCACAGTCCCACACATCTCTTTCCACTAAATCCAGTTTATTTTCAACAAACTCCACGTGTTATTTCTGTCTTCGTGCATAAAAAACAGTCCTTTATTCATTCTTTGGGTAGCTTTTCCTCTGCGCTGCTTGTTGTTGATCTTGAGTCCTCATCGTCGGTGAATGGCTTTCCCTGCTTGTTACTTCCTGGTTGCGATAAAAACGTCCACATTTGCAATGAAAGCAAATGATTTAGTCCAAAAACTGTTGAATCCGCTGTTCAGTCTCTCTCTTTTTCACTTTTGGAGCCATGGCCCGACGCACCTGCCGGTTTGTTTACAACAGCGCACAGACGTGTCGCCTGGCTATGACGTAAACCTTCGTTGACAGAAATGTTATTAAATATTTATTCTACACGTTAATCAGCATCGAAAAACTTTATTGTTTAGTGTTTGACATATTTTTCTTCCTACACAAATTATATTAAAACAAAAAATATGTTCACACAATTTTCCACTTTTATATTTTTTGAACGAGCTCCAGGGAGCCACAAGGGGAGCGTCAAAGAGCCGCGAGTTGCCGAACCCCGGAATAGTCTCTTCCTGATGGTGGAGCGCTTTATTGAGCAGTTTCCTGCCATACAGGCTGCATCCATGGATGCTCGGCTGAAAAACTCTTTTGAGAGAGATAGGTAATAATCACAAACGAGATACATTGTATACAAACATGCTCACAGAATGCTATGTTACTGTTAATGCTCTTCTATGTTTTTCAGACTTGAGCGAATGTCTGATGAGGACTTCAAGAAGGCAGAAGATTTTGTGAAAGTTATGAAAATCTTGTACACATCCACAATATGTGTCTCCTCTGAGAGAAGTCCAACTATTGGCCAGATCTTGCCAATCTTAAAAAAATTAGAGCAGCATTTTGCTGTTCAGCCAAGAGACTCACCATTCATTCGAGCCATTAAAGAAAAAAAATTGGGAATACCTCTCAAAACAGTATCAGGTGAGTTTAAAATGTTTGTGTTTTGACTTCCAACTTAATAGATAGAAAACCAAGTAAATGTTTTTTGCAGGATGAACGCACTAGGGCTTTTCTTGAGGAAGGAATGGTCTTAGACCCAAGATTTAAAGCAAAGGCTGAAGACCATGTATGAGCAGCATTGAACAGGAGTTGGAAAGGAGACGTGAGGAGTCTTCAAAAGTAAGCAGTGTTGTTATTCTGTGTTACTTATCTTTGAAGTTATTTATTTATATATTTATTTGTTCTGTTAAAGAAAACAAGGCCAGTTGCTTCAGAGGAGGAGCAGGGAGAGAAGGGTCCATCCGATGAAGATGAAGATGTAACAGTAACACCAAAGTAAGTGAATGATGTATTTTATACTTTGTCATTAAAGGCAAATTTGTTAAATTGGAATACTTACTATTTATTTACTGTGTTTACGTATTATAGAAGCAACCAAAACGTTCTGCGCTGGAGGAACTTTTCTTATTAGTTCTTATTAGAACTACTTCCTGTGGACACTTCAACCTGCAAGCTACAGGAAGAGCTAAACTTGTACAGAGGTCTTCCATCAGCACTGTCATCGGTTAACCCTGTAGAAGAGCACTCTGCCATCACTTTACAGTTTGGCAAAAAGATATCTGTGTGTGCAAGCTTCTTCAACTCCATCAGAGCTGGAGACAGCATAAGCCAAGAAAGGGCATACCTACTCCCAGAAAAAGCAGATATGTTAATATTCCTGCAGAAAACTTAGGTAGATAGTTTAAATACACATATTGCACAATGTACAAAGTTCTTTTATACATCATTTTATTTTCTCTTTTGAATCTAAGTTTATTTGATTTGATTTTGCAAAGTGTTTGTTTGTTTGTTTGTTTGTTTGTTTGTTTGTTTGTTTGTTTGTTTGTTGTTTTAAAAGAAAAAATGCTACTTGTTCAATTGCACAGTGTACATAGTTTTCATTTTTAGATGTGATTATTTTTTAATACTTCAATATAATTTAAGCACGATTTTTTATTTTGGTTTGTATTTCAAGTAATTGCACTTTTTATAGCTCAAGTTGAACTTGCACTAGTATTTGCTTATTTTAAAATGTTATACATGTCTGTACCTTGTTTGCATTGTTTCTAAAATTAAAACGTTGATTAATGTTAACTTTAAAATGCTAAAAAAAAAAAAAAAAAAGTTTCCAGGCAGTAACCAAACTAATTTGCTTATTTGATGAATTCAAAGCACCACAAGAGAGGGCTGTTTAGCTAGGTTCTAGATGTGTGTGAAAGAAGAAAGTTAGATAAAATAAAAAGATAATGGCGGGCACGTTCTCTTGTCGAGGCACACCGAGAGCTTAGATCAAATACACTTTTAAAAGAGGAAAGAACTATTGACTTCGGACGTAACGAGGGATATATCGAATGCTTTTCATTCACAGGAGCTAAGCGCAACGAAGGAACGAACGGCTGTTGTTGACAAGGTCTGTAAATGACCCTAACCCTAACCCGCCTATTCACACAACACAACATAAATAAGTTATAGTATTTTGCATTTTAAAGCAACTTAAAGAGAAACTAAACTCAGAATCAACTTGTTTTCACTGTCAGACTGTGTCTATGGGGTCAAAATTGAATTATCTACTGTTTCCAGGTCTTTTTTGGACATTTTTGTGCAAACTCACTCATTTTGCAGTTATGTGTGTTAAAACGGCGGCTGTACTCCCACACTGGGCAAACACTGTCAGTGCATTTTCAGTTCACGCTGACGTCACAGTGAGTTGACGCGGCAGACGAGCCGCCCAGATGGTTTATCTAAACTCCTCCCTCTGACACCGCTGCTGCTGAGAGTTGGAAAGCTTCACCCGCTGTGAAATGACATCAGTCGTCATGTCAAGCTCCCAACTGATATACTGAGCTTAAACAGCCTCACAGTTTTCACCACAAAGGTGAAAGCATGGTTTTTAGAGGATCAAACATGTATGCACCTTTAGGAGACAATGAACTTTAATATGAATGTGTATGAATATTTATATGAATGTGTATTTGGCTGGGTTCTGCTTATTGCTAGAAACAGTTAGGACAAGTGTATGTGTGAACTTTGGTTACATGGTTATGGAATGTCAACTGGATGAATGAACTGTGTATATAAACTGAATTTTAAATTGTATTGTGTGCATATGTAAATAATGTTGACCCCTCCCCCCGAGGACTACAGATGGAAATTATCTGTGAAGCTAGAATCTGGTACAAGCATCTTTGCCATTGAGCTTAATGTACTTGTACACTGTCCTAATAAATAAATAAATGAAAATGAAATGTGGCTCAGCTTGATTAGTGAGTGGTGCGTTGAGCCACCACTAGTTTAACGATGCGCAGGTTCGAAACTCGTGCCTGTGTTTTTCATTTTCGATTTTCATTTTTAGAAAATACTCACATAACAGGCTCATTAGCTTATGTAGGCTTAAGCAAAGGTTTCATACGTATGTTTTGTAAACTAAATATAAAAAAAAAACTTGACGTGCAAGTAAGCAAAGACTTAATGCTGTACAGTTTCCTCAGCTCCACATCTCACGTCAGGACCAGGACAGCTCCCACACAAAACTCACATCATTCACAAGCTCGCTGTTCATATTTGGTGCTGTCAATCAAACTGGGCGTCTCTTAACCCTTTAACTGCCGGCTCCACCAAATGGTTGAGGTGATTTTGGGTCACTATATCTCAATGAGAGGAGAAGCTAACTTAGTTTAACAAGTTTGAGCCATCTCTTCCATTCGGTCGAGATCCACTACCCTAAAGAAAACCACTAGATAGCACTGTGTCTTTAAACAGGAGTGGTCTCCACCCCCTCTCCAACGAAGAAGTGCAAGACACAAAAATCTCCTCTCACATGTTGACTGTTTTCAGTGAAAGTTTGAAAGGTAGGAGCAGTTTTGTGACCTATATGTGTACTAGAGACCTTACTTAACAGAACTATGTTACTTATTATCATTTAAAAATATAAATTAAATGTTTAATAATTTTTTAAAAACGTGCTCAACCAAATGGTTGATTCGTCACTTGATGTAAGTGTAGCAAATTAACCTAATACAAATAAAATTTGCTTTTTTGCTATAAAATTATAACTTATTTTTAGTTATTGTTGTAAATATGACACATCAAGTGTTATTACATTGTTATACATTATGATTAAGCTGAGATAATTACTTACATGTTAATTTTTGTTATGATCTGAGTTATTACAATAGTAATTACTCTAAAACTTTTGAATAAATGTGGGGAAGGATCATTGTGATAAATAATACCCTTTTAACTAAATGACAGTCTAGTATATTTTAATTACTACCATTGTCAGAGCTTTTTATTCATGAAATCATTTATTATTTGGTAAAGAACTTCGAGATTGACTCTAAATCTTTCTATGGTGCAAAGCTGCACAAGCGGATGCTTGAACCAAAAAATCCTCAGGAATCTGAAGGTGATCTAAGTGATTACAATGATCAAGTAGAAGAAGATGATTTTTACCATCACAAGCAGATGTTGTAGGAGAAAGCGCTTTTGAAAAGCCTGAATGAAGTGGAGACTCCCTCAAAATAAATTGGTGTTACTATTTCCAACTGGTCGTCGCTCACAGATTGAACTAGTTCAACAAAAAACACAACCAAATGTGCTCTGAAACATCCTGTGACACTGGCCTCTTCACAGTGAAAAGTGAGAACGATACAACCTTTGTCCAAAGGGAGTGTTCAGGTGGAAATGCAGCGTTTTCCTGTGTTTGAATGTAAACCAGGAATGCTTAGCAGCATATAACCAGAGGTTAACTGGATCTAATGCACACACCAAACATGTGATGATGCACAACTACACAGATGAGAGAACAGATATTTTATTCTGTTAGCTGATGTTTTTTCTGTAATGTTTTATCTGAGTTAAAATGGAAACTAGCAACTACTCAACATATTTCTGGTCAACTTTTGATCAGTTGACCATAAATATGGCTCACATGAGGAGTGTTGAGGTATTGAAATGGTAAATGCAATAATATAAAAGCTTTGCAAACATGTCTTTATCTTTTTGAATATAGGCAGAAGTATATTGTGTGTTAATTTTGTGCTGTTTTACTTTAAGCAGATGGAAAAATTTGAAATTCAATATTTTCTCATTCGAAGCAATATTTCCTTGTTTGTAATAAAACTAAGAGATAATTTGTGCCATATTCAAAGAATAAAGAGTTTTGGTTCTTTATATCTTATATATTAGCTCTGTATGTTAATCAATAAATTGTTCAGGTATTTGTATGACGTTTTGTACTTTAACCATCAAGTGACATCTCGACCGTTTGGTAGAGATCAATAATTTTAAAACCACAGGGTCTGTAGAAAAAAATCAATTGATTCTGCTTATGACTCCTCTAAGGGTAAAAGAACTGCAAAGAAATAATTTTTTCCTTGTTGTTTCCATGGTGAGGGAGTTAAAGGGTTAAAAGCCTCCTGCATCTCCCACTTTTGCGAGTCTGTTTGGGGGTCAGTTGTGGGCAGAGTTAGTCTCTGAAAGCGTGTTTAGCCTCACTTTAAGGTTAGTCAATCAGGAACGAAAAAAAAAAAACGTTTAGGAACCAATTTCGAAAACACGGTATAGTTAAAGACTTGTACCCGAAAAAAATGTAGCGGTACCCAGCCCTAGTGACTGTGAATGTCTGTGTTTTCCATCTGTGAACTGAAAATAAAACAATTAAAAAAGCGACACAGTGTCTACATTTAAGATTAGGCTCAAAACTTTCCTTTTATGGTCAGGTCAGTTAGGAACAGACTCTAAAGCCACAGTTCTAGTCAGGCTGCCTCAGGAGCAAATATACGGGGGAAAACTCTTCTCTCACTTCTCCTGCTTTCTTTGTAAAGATTATATAATGCAGTTCATCTCTAGTCTGTTCTTCACTCGTTGTCCCCTGTCCCACTGTCCTCTTGGGGAGTGGAACTGTTTCAGATGCTGCTGTTCCAGTGACGATGGCCGGACCCCTCCCTCCTCCTGTTTCATTCATCTTCCATGTTTTGCTGTGAGAACGGCACCAACCACAAAGGATAAACTGGTCAAAACGTATCTTCCACTTTCACGCTTCACACGTTCCTCCCACAGTCGTAGGTCAACTGGTCTGCAGCGGTGGGTGTTGCTCAGTTACCCATGGTCTCTAGTCAATGAGATATAAGCCCCTTTAAAGTCATGGCCATGGAGGTGATCCCAAAAACAATCCAAGAGAAGGTCATCCGGACGCTTGCACAAAGGGAAACCTATTGCTGTGTATCTGGTTGTGCCTTCATAGATATTTTGTGATGTTGTGCTGTGTGAGATGGTGTGACTTAGTCGCTAAACACTTGGCTCCAGTAATTCTACCTTTCACGTGCCCTGATGTTGACCCTCATGTGGTTGGAAAGCGTTGGCTAGTCCCATGTTGATTTAGTGTCAAAGTGCTTTTTTTTTAGTGGTAAATATTAGATAATGAGACAATACAGGACAAAATTGATCACAGGGATCTTTTTTGTCTCTTTCTGTGTTCACGTGTGATTCTGTGCTTACATTGATTGAGTTACACATGTGTAGAGTCTGTTTTACCTTTCCTGTCCCAAGCATCTCCTGCAGAGCTTCTCCGATCTCGGCCTCGTTCCCGTAGATGGAGGCGCAGTCAATGTGGCGGTATCCACACTGTAAAGCCCACATCACTGCCTGTTTGACCTGGAGGAGAGAGCGAGAGCTGGAGAAGAACACGTATGTAATGTACAAACAGAAGCACGCCTTACCTTCCCAGGCTCGCTCTTCCATGTGCCCAGTCCAATCAGAGGCATCTTCCGCCCAGTCCTCAGAACCGCAAAGGCATTCATGTCCCGGAAGTCTAATGTGAGCAAAGGGCTGGGTGAGCTGGAAAATAGAATCAACAATCAAGAA
Organism: Mugilogobius chulae; assembly: GCA_038363315.1. Lineage (NCBI taxonomy): Eukaryota > Metazoa > Chordata > Actinopteri > Gobiiformes > Gobiidae > Mugilogobius > Mugilogobius chulae. The sequence goes on from CM076414.1 coordinate 9,925,195, forward strand.
AGGGAATAAATCTCTTTCTATATTCGCGAAGGGCGTTTTTGTACGGTCTCGTAGTAAAAGGGGAGAAAAATACAAGCTACTTCTTTGCCCTTGAAAAGCAAAATCAAAAACGAAATAACATGACAAGATGAAATCAGGAGGTAAGGTACTGTCTGGTGGTAAAGAATTGGTTAAATATTTGGAAAATGTTTACAACAATATTTACAGCTCTGTTACTCAACCTGATGTTTGTCCCAGTTTCTAGATTCACTCAAGAGCCACATACCATCTATTCAGACAGGGGGATGCAGTTGAAACATAAAACATTAAAAAGGGAAATGATGGTCTGTCTGTTGAGTTTCACCAACACTTTTGGCTGATTTGGACTTATTGGCCTATTCTGAATTTCTAAACAGGCATTTGTTGTATTTCTTGTCTTCTATAAAGCCTTTGACACAAAATATATATTTTTTTTACTGAAAACCCTTCACAGCTTTGGTCCATATTTTACAGTAATAATTAAACAACTCTAAAACGACTTATGCTGTACCCAAATACTAAAGATGAGCTGTTACACCATCGGTCCGACAGGGTTGTCTGAGTGAACCATTTTGTTTCTGTAACAGTTGAGCTCCTCTCCATTCATATAAAAACAGTTTGGTCAAAGGGATCAATATATTTGAAAAGGAAGTCAAAATCCCCTGAAAGCCCATGACACTGGCCTGTTTCTCTCAGACAGACATCAGGTTGCAGAGGCTGTAAAGACGGTTCAGACTAGAATGCACGTTTTCAAATGTTTCTTTAGTTGGAGCCCTTCACGGTCAATCATCACTTAACCCAATACGTAAATGGAGTACTTTTTAGTGCTGTTATTATAATTGAACACAGCAGAGCTACGAGAGTGAACACAGAGCAGAGAGACACTGGTGCACTATGTATTCAATAAAACTACTCACTATAAGGAATCATGTTTTAAACTTTCTGCTAACGTAGCTGCTTACCTTAGCTTGAACAGTAAGACATTGATAGTTTCCCAGGCACATTGAATAGTCCAGTCTGTTTTCTTCTCTAACATGACTAAATCCTGCATGATTGATATTTGTCCATAAACACTGCAGTGTCATAGGTTTGCTCAGTTCTTATGAGATAAACAAGATTAACAATAAACAAGCGAGCAGAGCTGTTCAGGGGCCTTTGGCGACCTCTGCTGGAGCGATTGTATATCTGTGTCAGTTCACTGGTCAGAGACGCCCACTCGGTTAAGCCATGAGTCACAGTTAAACCATGAACATTCTCAGATGCTTCTGGTGTAACTCTCAACATCACAAAATGTCAGATAATGCCTCTTTATGATTGTAATGATGATTATATAATAGATAGACAAAACTGTGGATACAGAGCAGCAGCAACAACACTTCCTACCTGAATTGAAAAGAACTAAAAACAGTTTGAATCTTTGGACTCAGCAGGACATTTCTATTTGGGGAAGAAGTGTTCAGTCGAAGGCAGAAGGGGTTTCACGTGCTCTTTAAACTATTTTATTTATTTATTTTATTGAATAGTGCAACAGTGCATTAAAGCAGTGTTTAAAGAGACTGATTCAGAGGTGTTGTGCAAAGGCCTGTCTCTGTCTCTCTGCTCTGTGTTCTGTTCACTCTTGTATAACACGTCCAGTGAAAAGATAACAATATAAAACGATAATTGATCTTAAAGGGCATCCCTGATTAGAACTCTAAACCTGTCATTTGTGTTTTGTTTCGTTGACTGCTATCATTATGTTATATGTTTTGCTCATTTGGATGCACCTCATCTCTAAAGCCTCTGAATGTCATGTGTAAGCAGTCGTTTGATTCTTTTATCTTTTTATACATGTACGCTTGTTCTGCTATATCTTTAAAAAATAAAAGGTGTTTTAGCTCAGTGGCTAAGCGTTAGCACTGTGGTCTGAAGCTTGACTGTTTTCACTGTCTATGAAATGGATCATTTAATGTGCATTTTAGCTAAAAGCATCTGGCATCTACTAGCAAAGGGCAATGCAAAGATATTTTACTTTTATAATAATATACTTTCTAACGATCAGACTCTAAAGCAACATGTCAGAGAAATCAAAACCACAAACTTCACTGGCAAAACCAAAAGTCTGGCTGATTTCAATGACATATTGAGTTTTCTACTCGGTTACCCAAATATCACAACGCGGCAGCTCATCTTGTGAAACGATCCTGAGTTAAAACACAGAACACTGCTGAAGCTCTCCTGAAAGAATTCTTATGTGCACCAGGCGTTTCCTTCCTTTCCTTTTAACATCACTTTGACCTGAAAACGTCTGCAGGATGTAGTCCTCTGTCCTGTCCTGTCCTGTCCACTCATCTGTCCTGTCTCTGTCCTTTTCTCTGTCCTGTCTCTGTCCTGTCCTCTGTCCTGTCCACTCATCTGTCCTGTCTGTCCTCTGTCCTGTCTCTGTCCTGTCCTCTGTCCTGTCCTCTGTCCTGTCCACTCATCTGTCCTGTCTCTGTCCTGTCCTCTCATCTGTCCTGTTCTCTGTCCTGTCCTCTGTCCTGTCCTCTGTCCTGTCCTCTGTCCTGTCCTCTGTCCTGTCCATCATCTGTCCTGTCTCTGTCCTGTCCTCTGTCTGTCCTCTCATCTGTCCTGTTCTCTGTCCTGTCCTCTGTCCTGTCCTCTCATCTGTCCTGTTCTCTGTCCTGTCCTCTGTCCTGTCCACTCATCTGTCCAGTGTGTTGTTCACACTTGTGCTGTTGTTGAGGGTAAGTAACTTAATGTTCTGAAATACTCCTTTAGAGAACACTTACACTTTCATTTGGAAGTATAGTAGCCTTTTTTATCTGAGAGGAACTTTCTGGTATTTCAACAAACCATTTAACGTTCAGAGCTTTTGGAAACAGTGAGAGAACAGCTCTGTTTAGTCAGCACAGAGAGGAAACGAGAAACATGTCCTGATCTCATAAAAACGTGTCAATCTTATGTTTTTACACCACACATGGAAATACAACAATACAAATACAGAATAAATACATGTGCAAAGTATTCTTCTCAACACTGCATGTCCTGTCCAGTCCCTTGTCCTGTGTTCTGTCTCCTGTCCTGTCTGATGTCCTGTCCTGTCCCCTGCCCTGTCCTGTGTCCTGTCCTATGCCCTGTCTCCTGTCCTGTGTCCTGTGCTATGTCCTGTCTGATGTCCTGTGTCCTGTCCTGTCCGCTGTCCAGACACGTGATGCACGGCTCTAGATCAGACAGTTACTGCTTTCACTTTTAAACGCTCGTTGTCTACTACTCGAATGTTCCCCGTTCACTGACTGGCACCGGACAGCAGCACACGTCTCTCCCCGAGCCCCTCTCTCTTCCTCCCGCATACTCACTCACGCAGGCCGGTCCGGGCCGCTCTCTGTCCGCTGCTCTGGAACACTTTCTCTGAATCCAGCGACAATCCAGCTGCTCACAAAGCTAGCCGCCGCTCGCACAGCTTCCTCCTCCTGGTCAGGTGACAACGAGCCAGCCAATGAGATCACGTAAATGCTAGAGAGACACTGTGGCCTAGGCGGCGGCCATCTTGTAACTGTAAAAGCATCACGCTAGATTCTAGACCAGCGCTTTTCACACAGGTTGTGCCAAATATTCACAGAACTGGATTGTTTCCATGGTGATCAAAACTAATGCTGCAGTTTGTTTTTATTGCTTTACAAAATGTCCAAATCAGAGCTAAACCACAATTAAGAACTATTAATAATCTGAGCCTGCAGTATTTCAGGATTAAAGCAGAACTAAACCAGGTCTAAAGGAGAATGAAACAGAACCAAATCCAGTCTAAAGCATGCACTGTAAAAAGTGAGCTTAAGTTAAAATATGCTCATATTTATAGTTTTCAAACAAGATTTGCCAACAGAAGGGCAAAGTGGATTGTTTTGCTAAAAATATGAAAAATACAACATTTTTTCAATAAAAATGAGTCAAAAATGCAACTGGAATTGACAAGAAAAATACACTAGATCCATTTGGCAAATTATACTTTCAGACATTAAAAAATATAAAAGCAAGAGAGCTATCGTCTAGTTCAGGCTTTATTGACACATTAAGAACTTGACGTTGATTACTTTTGCTCATAGAAGCTGGTTGTCCTTAGATGTGACCAGTGTAAGCATTGTATTTAAATGTCATGTACTTTTTTATCTCCTTCGTCAATAATATATTTGTTTTAACTTTCTAGTTTGGCCCGAGGAGTTGAGTTGGACTGGAGCAGCAGCAGTGTGGGACATGTCAGCCTGGATTAGTGCACTGGTCCAGGGACTGCACAGACACATTTCAAACCCAAACCCTGGAGCTCCTGGTCCACTCAGCAAACAGCCCGACAGAAGGCACAAGTGAGCAGCAAATCAGCCTGAAACTGAAGCCCGAGTTCCCCTCAGCGCTGGGGCTGGCATTAGTCTTTCATCTGTTGGCCACTAGTAGGCCCTCCAGAACCTACAGAGTGCAACTAACTTGACTTTTTCCTCTAGCACATCTGCCAAAGAAACGAGCAGGGCAAAAGGACACAGGAGAAAGTTACATGTTTGGCCCTTTTCTGTTTAGAAAAGAATCAACGACGTCACCTCAAAAACAAACTTCTCAGGTCAGAAAAGGATTATAAAATGAATCTTCTTGTATTTCTGAGCCCACTGGAGTCGTTGCCACTTGTCAGCTTTGGCTGTGACTGTGCAACTAGAAGGTTGAGACATTTCGAGCAGGAGGATCCTACACCTTGAGGTGTAGGACGAACAGGGCTCCAGACTCTACTAAATCAGACATATTTACTTGGCAAAAACCTTTCTCGATTGTAAAGCGCTTTTGAGTGCCTGGAAAGGTAGAAAAGCACTATATAAATAGACCAATTAACCTTTTCCTTCACACAGAAAGGGTTTAGTCCGAGTTTTGTTTTGGATCTGCCCTGTAAAAGTCTGAAAGCTATGGTAGCCTGGAGGATGGTCCTGTAGACAAGATGGGGCGAGCCAAACCAGGCTGTGAGAGAGAGCACAAGCTGGAAGAAGAGGCTGAAGAGGAGGAGAACTGGAGACGTGTTTGTCTCCTGAATGTGTGTTCATCATGTATCCAAGTATATACCGTGTGATTCCTTCAAAATAATACAAACAAAAAAATAGTTTAAATGATTATCTGATGAGCGGGACATGGACTATGGACCTCTACAAAGTCAGTCTGGTAAAGAGGTGGTTAGTCAATGACAGAGACACTTCATCGAACTGCTCAGAGTGGGTCTGGTCACCACGCCCTCCGCCTGCGTTTCAGATCAAATCCACATCGTACCGGCCAATCAGGTTAGATTATTAGTGTGACGCAGATGAAACAAAGGAGCTGATTGGTCGTCTGTCATTTAGACCAAAATCTAACTTCACTCACCTCACATTCAAATTGTTTTTTGCTTCGCTCATTGATTCTGCAGAAATCCGCCTTGTTTTCAGTTCCATGTGATCTTTTTTCATGTATTTTGTTCGTCGGGAGCAGCCATGTTGGATTTTACACGGCGGAAAATGCGTGTCTCTGATTGGCTGATTAATCACGGTGACCAGACGATATATTTTTAATAAATCGTCTGGATTTTCCAGGCAACAGTGACACAGCTGAAATGTTTCCATGAGGAATCACAGACGGACTCTGACTGCAACCAAAACTAAAGGTCCTTAAATTGTCAGTTATTATCAAGAAGGTCTGACAGAAGATCAAATGATTCCGGAGCAAGGCCCAGTAAGGCTCAAACCTAAACAGAAGATACGATTTAAGGTAAAGTTATTACAAAATGAACATTTCAAACTCCACTGACACCACTGGTTTGTTCATTTAAAATGCTCTTTTTTAATCAGTACAGCGGCATTTTCAACTCAGAATAAAAACAATGTCTTTATTAATTAAATGTTGTGGTTTTAAACTAGTTTTGATCAAGGTTAAGATCAAAATGACAAATTAACTACTAAAACTTGTAATGAAGCTAAATGTTTTGGTAGTATTTGGGTTTTCAATATTTTTAACTCTTTCAAACTTTTACTTTTTTCCAAAAGAAAAAAATGCAGCAACCCCACTTGTGTTAGGGAAACAAAAACGACTGTGACCACACTTTAGAAAATATGTACTAGAGACATCTTTATTCAAACGTGACCACAGGGGCCAGAGTCAGCCCTGAGCTTCTGTCCGGGTCCAGTAGTCCCTGAGCCAGCCCAGTCCAGCCGCAGTGCCTCCTACAGAACACGGAAGGTCAGCACACACATCTGGAGCTCAGCACACTCACCCAGGGGCCGCTTCACTCACCCAGGGGCCGGTACTCACAGCCCACGAAGCCCTGGTAGTGCTGCCGCTCCAGGACGTCCCACAGGTAGCTGTAGTTGAGCTCTCCTGGAGTGTCGGGCTCATTCCGCACGGGCACCTGAGCCACCTGGACATGTCCTGTGGGCAGAGGCGGTCAAGATGTGAGTCAAAGGAGAAACAAACCGTAAGTCAGACCTTGGCAAGTAGTACCTACACATATTTTTACATTGTGTGTTCTAATGTTCTAATGAAAAGGCAGTACCTGTGCAAACATTTTTAAGACCAAGTTTAAGACTTTTTACAGCCTTGAACTCAGACTTTTTTGGACTTTTTAAGACCTTGCAGAAACCCTGTATTGTGTATTCTTCCACACCTTTAAGAGGAAACAATAGAATATGTAGATCAGTCATTTACTTTTTGTTTATTATAAAACACAGAATTTATCTAACTATTATAGAAACAAACAGACATGGTGAAATACTGTACAAAACTGCAGAACATGACAGAGACTCTGCAGAGGCTAAAACTCAAACAACTAAAGAAATAAGAAGTGAGAAGTGGAAGCAGAGCTGAGAATAGCTTAAAACAAGTAAGAACCAGTCTAAAACACTGTACGTTAGGACAGAAGGAGGATAAGACAGGATCCAGAAGAGGGTCTAAGGACAGAAGGACAGGACAGAGGGGTCTAAGGACAGAAGGAGAGTCTAACGTGGGGATCCCACTACATGCAGCTGCGCTCCTCCGCCCCGGTCCACCTCCGAAAGTTGCCGCAGACCCCTCGCCCACTGTCTCCGCTCCAGTCCGCTCCGCAGGGCTGCGTTGCCCCGAGGAGCTCAAGAAGAGGATGCGCCAAAAACACGAGTTTGTGAAATAAAAGTCCTCGTTGAAGATCAAATAACTATATCAGGATCACAGACGACTCATGTTTTTCACGTGATCACAACAGAAGGACGTGCTTTCCTCCTCCGCGGAGAGTAAAGAGGCTGTTACGAGCACGAACTCAATAACGTTGTCCTGTTTATGTATCAGTGACATAGTCTGTAGTGAACAGTCTGCTGTGTCCAAATATCAAAGAAACTTTATGTAAAACTACGAACTTTTCGTTATCTGATCAAATCCAAGTACGTGTGGAGTGATTTTACTTTGTAAATCCGGACATAGTTCATTTCTTTTTCCTGTTTGGTGCGTTTTGATTGGCGGAGCTTGACTTGGCCGGACTCGGGCGGAGAAGAAAATAGCCTTGATGCGTATTTTGGTCGTACGGCGACGGAGAGACGGAGCTGAGGCGGAGCCCTGCGCAGCGCACACGGAGGATGTGGAACGGTCTTCATTCATTAAAACAGCTGCGCAGTTGATCCGGCAGTCGGAACGGAGCGGAGCGGAGATGCATGTAGTGGATAAGCCCGTAAGGACAGAAGGAGGGTCTAAGGACAGAAGGAGGGTCTAAGGACAGAAGGAGGGTCTAAGGACAGAAGGAGGGTCTAAGGACAGAAGGAGGGTCTAAGGACAGAAGGAGGGACTAAGGACAGAAGGAGGGTCTAAGGACAGAAGGAGGGTCTAAGGACAGAAGGAGGGTCTAAGGACAGAAGGAGGGTCTAAGGACAGAAGGAGAGTCTAAGGACAGGACAATCATGCGTCCTCAGTGGCGACTGTGATTTTGGGCTTTACAAAAAGAAATGGATTGACTTGAAGAGCATGTCTCACCGATGAGAGGGAAGTATTTGAGAATGTTCTGGGTCAGGTTCCCGTCCATGATCTGCCAGTGGAACACATCCTGAGACACACACATTTGGTAAAACATGAGTCAGTGGTTTTACAGTGGCATGAAGCAAAGCCTCGTGAGAGTTTGTCTGAGTCCCAAAGGTGCGTACACACCGACCCGAACGTACCAATGGGCATCAGCCAGTACTACAGCTTTCACATGATCAGACGTGTGAGTTTAGAACTTACTTTAATCATAAAAAGCACAAAAGATGTGTGACTGAGACTTATCCTGTGATCTACAAAGAAAAAAAAATCATATTCCTAAAGTTTAATCCTAGGATTCCTCTTGTTTGCGTGTCCTGTGCCGTCAGTGTCCATAATTCATACAATTCCTTAACCTGGCCAGCCGATGCTTTATCTCGCATATTTGTGAATTCACAAACATAAGATAAACCATCCAGCCTTCCAGCTGCCTGATTGGTTTGAGAGTCTGAAACAGCGGTGTTTCAGCCCACTCTCATCACAGCAGTGTGGTTTTGAGGCCCAATCACATTGTAGCAGGGTGGGCTAACGCGGGCTGTCTAATTCAAGCTAAACAAAGATGGCTGCTCTCGTGGATGTTTGTCTTTCTGCTGCTTTTGATGATGTTTTAGCAGAAATACAGAGTCATTTCTTTTTGAAAGAAGAGCAGCATGTGTGACACTTGTTCTGTCCCACGCAGACATTGGATACACCATTACGAGTTGTTGCTGTGATTGGCTAAGCACAAATAAGGTAGGCCCCACACCCAATCAGCTCCAAGTATTTCACTAAACATCCCACCTTTTCCCAAACGTTTTCAGCGAGTCAAGTTCCAGATGGAGACTGTGGAGGAACTCAAATCGTAGTTCAACACAGATCCATCTGGCGTGAGCAAAACAAATGTGATTTCCTTGTTAAAAATATCTTGTTGACAGAATCCTAGTGTTCTTCAAACAGCTCTGACTTCTATGAGCCTGGGAGAACGATGTGTGTCTTCTGCATTTACTGACCAATGCAAATAAGACGATAATATCATGTGTTTGTGTTATTATGTAGTATAATTATAAAAGTAATACATTTGAGTTTCTTTGCAACAGTTACAATTTGCTTCAGCAGCTGTAAACGTCTGGGATGGAGCACACACACATGCCAGACTTAACTAACCCTCCAGTGTGTAAGCACCTTTACACCATCACGAGCTGGATGTTGTGACTGTCACAGCTCTTTGGCTCCAATGTGAACCAAACTCTCAAACCCTCTAAACCTCCAACCTTATTGTCAGATCAAATACTGAGTTAAAAAAACAAAAACAAAAACAAAAACACAGCCTTACCATTTGCAGCTTTAAGTTTGGCTTTCCCAGTCTCTCCAAGATGGCCACCGCTGTAACAGAACCATTATGAAGAGTACATCACTTCATTTAGTAGAATGAATCTATGTTTTAGGTCGCTAACCTTGTTATAACTGCTTCCTCTCATCATTAGTTTACGGCAAGTTTGATGAAAAAATGCATGTTTGAGGCGGAGCTTATCAGCATCGAGAGGCGGGGCTTATCAGTTCTATAGTTTTTTATGGGAAGTAAACGCAACTCTTTCTATTTCTAAGCTTGTTTACAAAAAAACTAAATGTTAATTACTGATCTACATTTATTATCATTTATTCCTAAATACATAGAAAACGTTTCAAATAGTGCTGGATAATGTATAATAATTCTTTGTGTTTTAAGAGGGTACATGGTTTTGAATAATTGTCCTATTTGGAAGTTAACTTTAAACATCATTATTTTCTAAACAAATGGATCAAAACAGAGCCCAAAGAGTGGGTCTGGTCACCACGCCCCCCCGTCTGCATTTCAGATCAACTGCAGACCAATCAGATTGTATTTGTGTGACGCAGATGAAACAAAGGAGCTGATGGGTCGTCTGTCATTTAGACCAAAATCTAACTTCACTCACCTCACATTAAATTGCTTTTGCAGAAATCTGCAATGTTTTCCAGTTCCACATGTTATATTGTTGTTGTTGTTATTGTAAGCAGCCATGTTGGTTTTCATACAGGAGACAAAGCGTGTCCCTGATTGGCTAATTCATCTGTTAATCTGAGCTCATTCCCTTGAAAGGCTGTGCTGTTTCTGCGGAGGTTGTGATGTGAATCATCCTGTAAGTGTGCGCTCCAGGGGCAAAGATAACATGATACACAGACACGCTTTGGTACATGATCTGACCCTGGCTGATGATAATATGAGTTAAAAGCATGTTAAACTTTTATACTTTTGAGTATATGTAGCCTATACCTGCACACACTTTAAGTCCATGCTTACTGGTGCGGCCCAGTTAACTTGAAGGGGCTGAGAATGGCCCACAGAAGCCTTGCTGTCAGGCCTCTATGTGTGCAGTATGTCCTTTTGCCACAGATGATTGTGTGCACGCGGCGTATTCTTCAGCCTAAATCCATGTGTCCGAGAGCGTCTATGAGAGCTGGAGAAGACTGGACCCACAGAGCAGAGGTCCTGGTCTCACCTGGGTCTCTCTGTGGGATGCACCACATTCACACGGATCGTCTTTTTAATTCTACAACCTACCGCTGAAAGAACAGAGAAGCCACATGTTTTTGAGGCAAAGGTATATGCACATTGCACTTTGCATAGCCTTTTTCTAACTGCAGACATAGTTGACGTACTGTTTTAGTCATAACATCCCTTTTTCCTGTGATCCTAAAGCGCTGCTCACATTAGCAGATGTGCAGGAGGAAAGTGTGCCACACCTGGCCATGCCCCGCACAGCGCTTAGAGAGCGGACAAACCATCACTCTTCGTTTCCTTGTGTTTGGTTGAATTGTACTGGACACAACAGTCTCCTTTAGTGTCCATTTTGAAGATCCACAACTGAATTCAAAACCATTGGGCTCAGGATGAAGTCTCAGAGAGAGTAAAAAGGCCGGGACAATTGGACCTTTTCACCGGAACAGTCTCTGGACGAACAGTTTTTATTTGATTTTTGTAGAATGTAGACTTGTTCCACACTTTCTAACTATCATTTAAAGATCTAGAAATGTGTCCGATATCACTCCAGCCTCTGAAGACCTTTTAAGACCTTGGATAACAAAACCTAAGACCACACAGTTTAACACTTTTCTGTCAAAATAAACAAATACCTAAATAAAAATATAAATAAAATGAAAAAAAAAAAAAAAAAAATACAAATGAAAATAATATATTTAGTTTTGTCACATTAGCACTATTTATTGGCTCAAAATACATATGTACACACACATTTAATTATTTCTGATTAAAAAAACAACAACTGGACAGTCCTTTCCACATACCATGATCTATCATGAGGAGAGTAAAACATTTGTAGAGGATGTTTAAACATCACTGCTTTGAAAACACATTTAAGAGGAGATGGCATACGTATATTTAGCCATAAGGAAATGCTGACACAGAGTGGAATAAATCTAAAACAAAGTTGTCTCCATCACTACTGACGGGGCACCTTCCATGATGGGACGAGAAAAAAATCGACTGAAACAGGACAATCCAGAACCTCTGCTCATCACTTTCAGAGAACCATCACCACACTATCTATTTACTTTGTGAGGGCTTCATCATCTCACCAGCATCGTCTGATGAGGATTCTTAGCAGAAGTAGAGTAAAGGGAAAGTGCTGGATTGTTTTTGGAAGATAAGGAATGAAATTAAACTTTCCTGGCAAGTTTTTTTGGATACACTTGCCTTTCGGGTTGACATCACGGGACACTCAAACAACCTGAATCTGAAGCTTCAAGGAAAAGACAGTTCAGTGTGTGACTTGGTGGCTGCTGTTCAGTCTTTTCAGATGAAACTGGTCATTCTGAAGATGAGGACTGTGCACATTTTCCTTCTTTGAAGGAGAATAAAGGGATCAATGTCCCTGGTCAAAGTTGGTTGAAAACTTTAAGGCTCACGTTGATGGCCTTCTTTAGGAGACCAGCTCTTGATCTTTGTTCATGTGTACAAATGGGCTTTTCACATTCCCTCCAAATGGAGCTTTTACATTAGCAGGCTGATGTGGTGTTCGAGAGCATGTTTTGGCTCCAGTTTGTGCCAAAGATTGTGCCAAACATTAACAATGTTTGGTTCTACCTATAGTTGTGACTCTGCCTTCTCAACTGTTAACATCATTAAGAATAATAATGGACATGAGCATGAGCTTTGACAGTTTTCCAGTTTACCTCACCTTGATGTTCATAAAGCTTTTGCACTTTATCAAGGTTAGTATTGGATGTTGAATTATTTTTAACGGTTGTAAAACAAAAGGTTTACATTTGCAAAAAAATGTTCAATTATTAATGCTTTTTGAGGTACTGTTAAAGCTGATTTTTACACTGCAAATGTGGTGATGTGCGCCTTTGGCTGGCAGAGGGCGCGCACCACTATATAAGGCTGCTCTGACGTTTCTTACGTCCTCTCACTTCCGTGTTTTGGGTCTTGGCTCATCTCGAGGGGCCAGGTAAACAGACTTGCTACTTATTTGCACTTTTCTTATTTATTGTATGTTAGTGAGTGAGTGATCCGTGTTTGTTCAGTGCCGTTGGGCGCTTCTCTGGCGCATGTTGTGGCCTCGCAGCAGATTATGTGGTGCAGGCCGGTTGGTGACGCCATGTTCGGGAGTTCAGGTGAAACATGTCAGAAGTTCCCGGGTTTTCAGGCGTGCTTGGGTCAGGCGGACCGGGAGTCTCCGCAGCGACTGGGCACGAGGGCAACACGTGTGTCCGGGTACGTTCTCTAGGGCTCTGAACTAATTACTGAATGTATGTAGCTAATCTAATTTAATTCTACAGGACCAGAACAACGGCACTGGCCCCTTGGCCCACCGTAAACCACCACTTTGTTCCTCTGCTACTGATTCGTTCCACTGTCCATCTAGTTCCTTCTTGTGTCTTGTTCCTGCTTCGTTGTTCCTGACGTAGCTAACTTAAGAGAAATGTAAGAACTTAAATGGACTAGTGAAACAACTGAACCGAAACTAAATGATGGAAATGTGACTGAATGTGTAACGGAGTTGTGCAAAACTGAAGGACAACTAAACAATCAAATATAAGCAAACTACCTTTAGAAAATAAAAAGTAAATGTGATTAAAAATGGAACCCTGCCTCTCTCAATAACGAACCTGTATTGTTTTGTTGTTTACTTATAGTTAAATTATTTTACTGTATTTTACTGTTTTTTTTTATTATTTTACAGCTAAAGTTAATTTCAAGTCATTTATTTCATTTATTTTCAAATTTATTTCAAAACAATTTGTTAATCCCCTCGGATGCCACACAAACACAATTTAGGTTTTAAATCCGACAACGTCCTCTCATAAACCCTTCAACACATGTTTATATTGACATGTATTCATCTTGATTGCATTTATGGCTTATAAGCCTCATTTTACAAACAACAAAGTAAAACTGGAGTGACCGCCCCCAAGCTCAGCCAATCAGAGCGCAGCATTCTTCTCTTGATTAGAACAAGAATTCTTACTATTCAGTTCAGACAGTACTCAGAGGTCTCGTTTTTTCACAAAGTGCTGTATAAACTACATACTTTTTAGTGGAAAGCACAAAGTTTACAAATTTACAACTAAAAAACTTAGCTAGCCCACCTTTAATGTTACCTGTTGCACTTTAGGTGAAAGCACAAAAAGCACAATGTTAAATGTTGTGAAAAAGCACACATATTGCACTTCAAGGCTGTTAGAAGTTATGTATACTGTGTATATATACAGTGTTTTGCAAAAGTATCCACCCCCTTGAACTTTTCTACATTTTCTCTTATTATGACCACAAAAATCAAACATATTTCACTGAAACTTTGTGTGAAAGACCAACACTAAGTTGCACACAATTGTGAAGTGGAAGGACAGTCATACATGATTTTTTTTTTTTTTTTTTTTACAAATAAAAACCTGAAAAGTAGGGTGCAAATTATTCACACCCTCTGAGTCAATATTTCTGGAACCGCCTTTTGATGCAATTACAGCTCCAAGTCTCTTTGGGTATGTTTCTACCAGCTTTCCACACCTGAGACTGACATTTTTGCTCATTCTTCTTTGCATAATAGCTCCAGCTCAGTCAGATTAGATGGAGTGTGTTTGTGAACAGCAGTTTTCAGATCTTGCCACAGATTCTCGATTGGATTTAGGTCTGGGCTTTGTCTGGGCCATTCTAAGACATAATGTTTGTTTAATGTAGCCTTGGCTTTATGTTTGGGTCGTTGTCCTGTTGAAAGATAAACCTCCGCCCCAGTCTCAAGTGTGTTCAGACTCCAATAGACTCCCAAATTTGTCTCTGTAGAGACATGAGGACGTTTGTTCTACCCCCTGTTGCGCTGAATCAAATTTATTTACATTCAAATAGTATAAAAATGGTCCACAAATGCACCGAACTGAGCGTGTTGTATTTGGACTGGGCAATATTGTGATAAAAATCGAATCGTGAGCTCATCTCTTCAATCTGTTTTTTTGATGAAATCACGATTTCCCTTTTCTTTGATTGTTGCATCTGTCTGTTTTAAGGTATTACTATTTTCCAACTTTTTTCAGCAACTTTGGGCTTCTTTTGTAAAGTCTCTTTTAAACTGTGCTTTTAAGTCATAAAAGGAATGAAGCTTAGCAATTTTTCAGGTTTGATATACTTAAATATAGCAATTTATATAACTGAAACATGGATTTTTAGCATGTTTTTATGTCTAAAAGTCATTGTTAATGTATGAAAACACATAGGTCTACCCTGGTTTTGCAGTGACACACAATGTTCTAATTAATTGATTCTTTTATTAACTTTTACTTTAAGGTAGGGTAACTAAACAGTTGAGTACAACCATGTCTATATGTGTTACATCCCTAATCTCTACTGAGCAGTGTCGCTGGCTGCACCTTTAATGATGTGTATTCTTTTTCTTAGCGTTCTGACCGTGATGAGGAGAGTCCAGGAAGTAAGCCGGGTCAGTGATGCGCGTGTTGATTGGCTCAATCAGACCGGTCATGTCCTTCTGTAGGAAAAGGAACACAAGTGTGTTAGTGCTGTACAGGTTTGTCTTCTCTGCTGCACAACCACAACGATGTTCAGAAAGCCCAGTTTCATCACTAACATTCAGGTTTACATGGTAAATGGTCTCTATTTACTGTACAGACCAAAGGTTTGGACACACCTTCTCATTCAAAGATTTTGTTTTTAAATTTCATAACTATGAACATTGTAGATTCAAACTGAAGCATCCAAACTATGAATGAACACATGTAGAAGTATAGTACACAGAAAAAAGTGTGAAACAACTGAACATATGTCATATTCTAGGTTACTTTGATTCCTGCTTTGCACACTCTTGTCATTCTCTTGATGAGCTTCAAGAGGTCGTCACCTGAAATGTTCTCCAACAGTCTTGAAGGAGTTCCAGAGATGCTTAGCTCTTGTTGGCCCTTTTGTCTTCACTCTGCGATCCAGCTCAGCTCAAACCATCTGGACTGGGTTCAGGTCTGGACTGGGTTCAGGTCTGGACTGGGTTCAGGTCTGGTGACTGTGGAGGTCATCACTCTCATTCTGGTCATTCATGGTGTTTATATCTTCACTGTGCATCTACAATGTTCACAGTCATGAGAATATAGAAGACTCTTTGAATGAGAACGTGTGTCTAAACGTTTGGTCTGTACTGTATACAGCGCTTTTCTGGCACTCAAAGCGCTTTACATGCTAAATGAGAAGAAAGAATGGTCCCACACAGTAAAACAGGTTGTTTCACAAATCCTTTACAACTGCAAAGTTACAAACCTTTGGATTGTAAAACCAAACAGAACATTGAATAAACTTTACACATTTAAATATCTTCATTAAAAAACTCAAACAAAAACTCATACAAAACAATCATTTACCAAACTTATGATCTTATTCTGTATCTTCTCTTATATATATATATATCCTGACACTTGTGTAAGTTTGGATCCATTTACAATCTAATTGTATCTAATCTAATAGATAAAACATTATATTGTGAATATATTATTTCCTCATGATGTTTTCTCATGACTATTTTTTTTAATAAGTTACCTTTTCTTCCATTTGAAATGTTTATTGTATTAGACGTGTCAAATTTGTGCATTAATTGCGATTTATTAATTACAGACATATTAATATAGTAAATTTTTTAATCGCATTAATCTATTAAAAGAAGTCTTCATTTTTTGCAATATATTATTATTTTCCATCTGCAACAATAATGTAATTAATTCACTTGAATAAAAACAAAACAAAAACACTTAAGTTCCGTTTTTTTCTCAGTAATTTTAGGTGAGATTAAAAATAGATCATTAATTACAGAATATAATTAATTAATCTCTTCCATTTTTTAATCGTTTGACAGCACTACTTTGTATTAGCTGTGTAAAGATGTAAAACTATACTGTATATACAGTACAGACCAAAAGTTTGGACACACCTTCTAATTCAAAGAGTCTTCTTTATTTTTATGATTATGAACATTGTAGATGCACAGTGAAGATATAAACACCATGAATGAGCTGGTCTCCACAGTCACAGATCTGAACCCAGTCCAGATGGTTTGGGGTGAGCAAAAGAACCTAGAATATGACATATTTTCAGTTGTTTCACACTTTCTGGCTGTACTATACATGTTCATTCATAGTTTGGACACCTTCAGTGTGAATCTACAATGTTCAAAAAAAAGTCTTTGAATGAGAAGGTGTGTCCAATCCTTTGATTTGTACTGGAAATGTAAATGTATGTACGTACATACATGTTGTTTGTTTATAAACTGGTAATTAATTGTAATTGTAATTAATAATTAGTTACTTTAAAAGGTGACTTAGAGGAGGGTCTGCTTGTTTCCATGGATACACTGTTTCTTTGACTGCACTGTTAAACATGATGGAACAAAACATTTACTCTCATTAAAAATGTTCCAAAGGGTTTTCTAGCTGACTTTCACTTCCAGAAAGTTACACAGTGCCCCTTTAAATGTTTTTGATGTAGTTTATGTATTTATTTTTTGTTATAAAACTTGTATTTTTCACCAAAGCGCACCTTCCTCATCTTCCTAAAACTGAAGACTTGGCTGGTTCACACAAACAGAACTATAATTGGCCCAGATTTGCCATAACCAGACATGGTCCACATTACATGCCCGTATGACCCAGGCCAAACCAAATTGCAGATAACATCCAGCACTGCCAGCGTTAGAACTGGAGCAGATTGGTTTGCTAAGTGTGTTTTACCTTCGAGAGCAGATCAGCAGCGTAATCCAGATTCTGGATGAAGATGTTCTCCATCTCTTTGGCCACTCAGCTCTGTTTAACCCCGCAGGAACTTCCAGCCATCAGGTGGATCCTGGGCACAAACAACAAGGGCTGTCTGCTGTTTCTCTGAACAGGCTCAAGTACACTGGAGGGAATGCTTCACTCACGTAGATGTTAAATTAACTGAAATGAAATAGGGCAGTAAGCCTAGGCCTACTCTAGCTGTAATACAGCCCAGTAGGCTATTGGTAGTAGGCCTACAGCCTTAAGGCTGACCTTTTGCACTGCAGAACTGGGCATACTCCATGGCCTGCTCCAGCCCCCGCCTGAACTCCGCTCTCTCCCCGGGACTGCCCCGAGCCCCAGCTCTCCGGCCCGGAGGTTTCCTAACACACACAACAAACCGTGACAGTGTGAGTGGACGACACGCTGGTGAGAGTGAGCGGCGGGGGCGAAGCTCACCTGGGGGAGTGTTGATGAGCACCAGCTCTACTCCCGTAGCTTCCGGGCTCTCTTTAGTTCCTGCAGGTCCTCCTCATACGGCCATGCCGCCTCCACTGCGCGGAAACCGGCTGCGGCCCGCGGCATATATCCTCTGACTGATCTCCGGGAGCTCCGTGAACAGCCAGGTTAGATTGGCACAGAACTGGAGCGGAGGCATGGTGCGCCGAGCGGGGTCAGCAGCCCTGCGTTCAGTCTGTCCGCTGCCCCGGGAAGTGAAGTGGGAACTCCTTTTGAACTCAGTGGTGCGGAAGACAAAAGCTTAAAGAACGTCACACCGGAGCTGCACCGGGGCAGAGTGGATCTACGGTGAGTGGAACAAATGTGGAAACTTTGAAAGGTGGATGAATCTGTTGCAGAGAGACTAGACCGGTAGTAGTCACGTGATACGTCGCTTCTCTCTAAAAGCGTCGTGCGTCACAGTCAGGGGCGTGTCTATTCAAAAAAACAACACAATTAAATGACAGAAAATAATCTAAAATAAAACAAAATGAAATAAAATAAAATAAGCAAAAAAAAAAAAAAAAAACACCAATTAGACTACTTTATCAAAAAAGAAAAAGAAAAATCTTTAAAGGTGCACTTAGTACATTATTAAAAGTGAAAAGCCAAAGACGCAAGTCCTGTGACAATAGAAAGTTAAAACGATATGTCGTGTTAATGTGAATGAGATACATATGGTGTGAAGCATTTCCATGGAACATACAAGAAGAGACTCTGCTCTGGGCAAATCCTGGTTCATTTGTGCTCATGCAAGCAAAGTCAAAACAAGCCCAAATTACAGAAGCTCAGTATGCCGACAATCCCTACTTTTTTTTTTTTTTTCAGTTGTGTCAAAAAATGTCATGATAATTATCCGATTATAACGTGATACTATCAGATAATAATGTGATACTAACAGGTAATAATGTGATACTATCAGGTAATAACGTGATACTATCAGGTAATAATGTGATACTATCAGGTAATACCGTGATACTATTAGATAATAACGTGATACTATCAGGTAATACCGTGATACTATCAGGTAATAACATGATACTATCAGGTAATAACATGATACTATCAGGTAATAACGTGATACTATCAGGTAATAACGTGATACTATCAGGTAATAATGTGATACTATCAGGTACAAAATAAATAAATCTGGTAATAACGTGATAGTATCATGTTTAAACATGATTTATAAGATGATGTCAGTCTGATGTGACAAGGTGGATGAATCAAACCGAAGCATGGCGTCACTCATCGAGTTTGACTTCATCCTTGGACTAATCATGGCGAGATAGATTTGAACACTGTAGACGATGTACGTAGTCATGAGTATGGCTTTGAATGAATGGGATTGCACAGGCGAAAGAATCAGTTGGACTGTTGGACGTAGCAGTCTTTTTATATTGATCGATGGACGGACATAAAAAGATGGACGGATACAAACTGCATTCAGGCTGGCTTTGTGGCGACCCAAAATACAATATCTTCAGAGGCGCAGATACATACAGATACACCGAGTCCTACTTTCATGTGGCACATTGATTTATATGACAAACTCAAACCATATGGAATTTGTCTAAATGGTGCTATTGATGGATTCCAGGACTTCATGTCTATTCAACAAATAGTGACCCCTAGCATCATAGCTGGTTACTTTATGGAGGAACGCCTGTCTGAATTCACTCAGACTTTGGAACAGAAATGTAAAAATGGCCGAAATGCAGAAATTGTTGCACTGAAGTACTACTGGACGCGATAGCAATACCCGTTTCATATATGGCTCCAGCGCATTGAGAGCTGGTGGGCGTACTTGAAAATGCATCAGTACAACATTGGATGAATCTTTTCCAAAAGATAAAAGATAATGACAGTTTCTCTGGAGATTTTTTGGACAAACAACTTATTAGTTTTCTTGTCTCAACGTAATAGAGGTTAGTATGTACTCATTGGTTTCGCTGGTGCATGTGAAGTACATTGACCGTCTAGCATCTGAAATTCAGTCTTAACTTATTTAGACGACAAAAAGCTCACCGTAGCTTTGCATAAAAGCGATCGTGGGTCTTGCACTGCAAAGTGTTTGGACTCGCAGTCTTCTGGAAAATAACACAGAATGGGTTGTGATCCAAATGCTCGCTCTATTCTAAAGTCAGAGGGTTTATCAGAGCGTCTCATCACGTGAGCAGAGCCGGGCGTACCAGACATCATCTTGCTTTGCGCATTGATAGGCTAGCTAACATGGTTAAGAATATATTTTGCTGCGTCTTCAGTCAAAGCACTTATCTATTTAAGTTATTGGGCTATTAAAAGAAAGTTAATTCACATTTTGCACACAAGCACTACAGACAAGATAACACAAAACGTAGCTGTTACACAAAAGCACACACATTGCATTCTATGTATTTATTATGTGTGTATTTTCTGTCAATAAGGGTCAGATGAAATTCTTTGCTTGAGCCTGTTTAATTAAAATGTGATGCCGAGGGCCAGAACAAGTCCTGTGTGCGTAGTAGGATGAGTCTGAGCGTTCCTGCTGATGCCAGAAATGAAAGACCACACCAGAAGCAGGAACCAGAGCCTACACTTACAAACACAAAAATATAACTTCATTGGGCAGAGAAATCACAGAAGACATCAAATTCACATTTTTCAAAATTGTCCCACTTCAAATACATTTTACGTGTTTCAGCCAAATGTAATGGGACCCAGTTTAAAAACTAAAAGTTAGAATTGTATTTAGGCTACAAACAAGTCAACATGTCATTCTTCAATATCTATAACTACTTTTGCAGAATGAGCTACAAGAAGTTGTGGAACATTCAATTCATTTCAATTCAATTCAGTTTGTATAGCCCACAATCACAACAATCAGTTATCTCGAAGGACTTCACAGGAACAGGTAGAAGTGCAGGAGTCCATGTGGGAGGGACCAGGTCCTGAAACCCTAAGGCCTTGACACTGGAACGTCCTAGGACAGACACACTGCCAAAGGGGAGCAACAAGATTAAAACAGTCACTAGATAAAAGAGGATATAGAGAAAGTTAAGATAAAATGTAGTAGAAGGCTAAAACAAGAACAAGGAATAAAAGAAGAAATGATAAACCAGGTAATAATAAAATGTACTTAATGTGTAATAAAAGTAAAATTGAAATACAATCATTAATAGTTAAAATAGATAAATAGTTTTCTTTCCTTGCTTCTCCTCCCTCAGCCCCCAACCCCCGGCCACGCCCCATCCGCCCCCCAGACCATCCGACCCCAAGCCACCAGAAACCCCCAACAGGACCAGACCCAACAGGACCACAGCCAGACCCAACAGGACCAGACCCAACAGGACCACAGCCAGACCCAACAGGACCAGACCCAACAGGACCAGACCCAACAGACCACAGCCAGACCCAACAGGACCAGACCCAACAGGACCACAGCGAAGCCTGTTATATATGCTATTGGCCAGTGGACGACCTCTCCTCATGTATACTCTTCCAAATGTTTTGGAGGGTAAATCATCTAAAGGCGGAATCACAGGAAGCAGCTGAGGCTTGTAAAGATGAACGCTACAGCGAGGACCTCATCCATGTGACTCAACAGTCTTTGAGTTGTGTTGCATTGTCATGTCAGATCATTTCCACTATACTGCTGAGGACTGCACATCCATCCTCAAGCATATTTAAAGTATAAAAGCATTTAGGCATTTGTTATTCAGATTTTGTGTCAGTTATTTAGTTCAAAACTGATTATTAAATAGAATTGTATGATTTACCATAAACATAAGCATAAAACCACACAAGTCCATCAAGTGAAAATGTATTTGGACAAAGTGAACCATACTCTTGACTCTCGCCTGCTTTTACAGATAGAAGCATAAACATTACAAGAACACAATGGGAAACAACTATTGGTTTAACAGTTAGTTAAGGACAAAAAAAGTTCAAGAAATAACAAAACTACAGAAATACACATTGTGTTTGTGCCTTTTGCAGAACATAGGATTGTCATTTAAAACATAACAAAATCTGAATATTATTATGTTTTAAATTCTGCTAAATATGAACTAATAAACAAAGTCAAGCTAGATTCTGAAACTGGTAAGCTGATTTTGAATCCGAAATTTCAGTGATTTCTAAACTTTGGACTGTGTAACTCACTGTACCTTTTTATGGAAGTTTTTTGGTGCCAATATTCAAAATGAGAATTCAATGTACAATTTAGAATTGCAATTTTTAAAATGAGAATTCCTTAGGCAATAACTGTGTGCAATCTTCATTTCTAATGTGCTTGTTAAAATTGCATTTGGCAAATTGTATTTTAAATAACAAATTGACAATCCATTTTGTGAATTAAATTCTCACTTTGACAGTTGTAATTGCCACTTTTCAACTTAAGTTTCAAATTAAACCACATTAGATTGCATTGCACATTTATATGGTGTTTTAGGGACAATATTCAATTTGAAATGTTAATGTTCAATTTAGATTTGTATTTTAAAAATGACTATGTAATTTGCAATTTTAATATGTATTTTTTAAAAGCATTTGGCAATTATTACTTTAATTTAAAATTTGACAATCCATTTTGCAAATTGAAATTGCAATTTGACAAATGAATTCTCACTTTGACAATATAAATGCCACTTTTCAACTTACATTTTAAATTAAACAACATTAGATTGCATTGCACATTTATATGGTGTTTTAGAGACAATATTTAATTTGAAATGTTAATGTTCAATTTAGATTTGCATTTTTAAAATGACTATGTAATTTGCAATTTTAATATGTATTTTTAAAAAAAGCATTTGGCAATTATAACTTTAATTTAAAATTTGACAATCCATTTTGCAAATTGACATTTCACTTTGACAAGTGGTTTTGTCAGTTTGCAAGACGAGTTTGTATTGCATTGCATGTTGTGAAACAGCACCACCTGTGGATTGCAATTGCATGTCAACGTGCTTTGTCAGTGCCAATATTCAAAGTGGATATGCAAACTGTCAGCTGCCCATCAAGGCGGGACACAGACGTCCCTCGGCCAATCAGGAAGCTCCAACACAACAGACACACAGGCTCAAGGCTGTGCTTCTACTTAGCAAAGTTTTCTTGTGGGAGTCGGACCATCTCAAAATGAACAGTGGATAGTTACACCTTCTGTTTTGGTAAGTGTATACTCGTCTTTCTGCAGTGCGTAACAATTACATACACAACATTAAGCCTTAGCAGTAGCAGAGCAAAGTTGGTGCTAGCTAGCGAGGCTAACGTTGTTAGCATAGACTCCAGTAGTACAGAAAGCATGACACATACACATACTGAAAGTATTTTATCTGTTCACAGGTTAAGTACAAAGTAAACACAATTTAGAGTAATGTGCGATCATGCTAATGAGACAGCTAAGGCTGTTTTTATTCACTACACTGTTATTCTGGTTGTCAGTGCATTTGGAGACTTGTTGCAAAGCTAATTGTTTTTAGCTAGCAGAGGCAGGTTTACCAGCAGGGAGTACTATTGCTAACTTAAATATGTCAATATATTACTAAAATACAGATTTCTGACACTTTATGTTTATGTATATAGTATTTTATATTGCCTTTTGTTGACTTTAGTGAGTCACACTGGTCTCTCAGATGCAACAGTTCTACAGTGAGGAGTTCACATTATTTCACAATAAATTCAGCTTTCACAAACAATAAATCACATAACTGCCACATTATGTATGAAAACACTTCTAAATGTCGTCATAGTTGTAGACATGGGTCCAGTCTGCTGTAATGTTCTCATGTTATAATTCTGTTCTTTCTCGAGGAAAAACTGCTGAATGTACACATTTTTTTCCAGGTTCTTGAAATACGCACACCAGTGAAAAGTTTCATCATTTGTGTGAGTATACACTTTACAGCACCAAGAATCATGCACATCAGGATTATCTGTTTGGAGTCTTTCTTGGACCAATGCAAGCTATAAGTTAAACTGTCCTGCAGTTCTCTGGTCCACCATTGAGTTTTGGCCGTGATTCTGTCACATTGTTTTTTCTAAATACATGTTTGTTGTCTCCATCAGTTGCACCATGCACATGCAAGCCTATGTGTTCTCTATTTGATTCATACAGTATGTGCTCATTGGTATTCACAGATTTCATCAGAAGTGGATTGGACTCAAAATGGTGTATGACAACTGTTGTAAAATCTGCAAGTTCAACGTGCCGGCCTGCCAGGTGTACCTGTAGAGGCTAAACAGTTTTGTAACTGACTATGCAGGTATTCCCAAAAAATCCAAACCTAATACGAGTATAGAGAGATAGTTATGCAAGATGCAACAGGTTCTATATAGACAATCAAAGCACGGCGCGCTACCTACGTATACGGCTATAAGTCATGCAAAGTCTGCTCTACGTATCGAACTAGACACTGGTTCAAATCACTCAAAATTATGAATGCGTACACAACGTCAACGGAAAGACGATCGTAAGTAACAGTCGCCATCAAGGTATATGTATACGATGTCATTAAGTCGTTATAAAGATCTTATTACTTACCCATTTATTTCTGATGNAGAAGTTGTCATCAATGATATCTTTAAAGTTCCGTCAGTGTTCACTTATAGTAAGCCTATGTTTCTGAATAACTTAGATGGCTTTTTGATATAGTCTATGCTTTTTGCCCTTGTTTGATTTGTTAATCTCTACAAATGCCATACCTGCAGAACAGCGAGACGTTTTAGTAAATTTAGAAATTTTCATTACATTTTAGTAAACAAAAAAAAAATTGTATATCATACCAGTTGTATCAGTACACAGGTAAACAAATAACAATTGAATCAACTTTTTATAACATGATATAACAGTCTTTTTGAAGACATTCACACAGTTTCCACTTATGTTATCTGAACCCAACCCAAACACATTGTAATAGGATTTTTAAGATGCAAAGTGGAGAATCTTGCTTTTTCATTCAGCTTTCTCCAGTTTGTTTGTGTGGCTTGACTGTGGTCCATCAGTCCTCTCAGCAGCCTCCCAACGGTGTCTTTCACATCATTTCCTCCGAAAAAATCAGAGTCGATTGATCTGAAATGATTTAATAAACACACATTTGTTTCAACTTAAAATTTATGTTTCACAGAGCACACAATTGACACAACTTTCTTGGAGCGTGAGCAATCATAAATAAAAATGTGTTACCAAGTATCCATTGTCAAATTGTAAGTGTGTCATTTAAGTTTTTTCTTTTTGCCTTGTTCACAATATTGTTGATAGGAATTCTGGAATTACTTCTGTTATATTCAAGACAATTGTAAACCTCATGAATAAAGCCAGAATAGATGAAAACAAACTTGTTTGGTAAAATGGAGCTAAGCACAAAATGTTTGGGAAAATGGAGCCAAGCAGTCAGCAATATTCAGCCTGGAAGACTAATTGCCAGGCTGATCATCTCCTCAATTTTCACTCAAGTCATATTTTGCATATCAGTATCAACTGTGTTACATTTGAATGAAGTTGAATTATTTCTCTTTAGATCTGTAACTTTATCATACAGTGGTCTAGTTTCTAGGGACAATTGAATGGGTTTGAATTATTATTTCAACTAGATGAGTTATTTTAATGGCTGTCACTGCAAACTAGAAAGCAGGCCTACTTTCAATTGTCCCAGAAATCATCACTAGGAAGTACCGTTACCAAGGCAGTAGCAGTTTCTGCTTGGAACAAGCAAAATGGAAATGTTTTGTTTACAACTGATTGTTAACTTTATAATAATATTAAAGTGTGTTTGTTTGTTGCCAACGCTATCTTTCAACCTTGGACACACAAAACTAACTTAAACACATTAACTGATGATGACTGTTTTGTTTTAACGTTGCCATTAACAACAAAACAGTTAACGTTAACGTTCATTATTAGAGCAAAGCAAATATGATCTTTTAAGAAATACATTTGATTTGTAATATATTTGCTTACAGAAGATATTTAACGTTATATTTGCACACTTACCACTTTAGCGAGCAATCCAGTGGGTAACCCGCGTAGCAGCTGCAAATCGAGATGCTGGAAGTAGACGTAGCAACGTAGACCGGGCGGGCGGTGATAAGCAAGTACGTGAGCCACACTCGTGATGGTTGAGAGCTGCTTAATTGTGATTCATTATTTGGCCTTAGTTTTTCTGAAAGCTATAAGGTGTTCATACCGCTCATACTTTTTGAAGTAAATTGGCTAAATAAGTATGAATTTGCTTGTCTGAAAGCACGCGGCAGCTATCTCCTCACCGCACGCCTTGTTCAGAGTCGAACTTATTACAGTTTGCCAGCTTCAAACTACGGTTATATTCGCAAACACTCGATGACACACTTTCCTCATCGCAGGATCTGGTGGCACGGGTAGGAAAGTGCCGAAGAAGCAGAGACTTTGAAAACATGCGCACAACACCGACCAAGAAATTAAAACCGTCGTACAGGAAATTAAAAAATAGATAACGGAATGCATAAAATAGATAACGCAACATCAGATTATTTCTCAGTCGTAATGTTGTTAATACAATCCTAGCGCAGTACTCATTTAGTTTTTGTGTAGTCCTGGTTCAGTCCTGGTTTAGTTCTGATTTAGTCCTGGTTCAGTTCTGGTTTAGTACTGGTTCAGTTCTGGCTTAGTCTTGGTTTAGTCCTGGTTCAGTTCTGGCTTACCCCGGGCTCACACTGCCTCCAGTCCAACTCCGGTGCAGCCACCGGACTGGTCATGCTACAGTGGGTGACTCACATTAGCTCCGGTGGTTTTCAGTCCTGCTGCAGCCACAGGCTCTGCTGCTGACCTCGCGAAATAACGCACTCACGAGGTTCATGCTCAACGTGGGAGAATACGCGATCGCTGAGCACTTTTTTTCTCTCTTCAGCTGAGCACATGTATATGTAAACAAAGATCATGCGCCGAGTTTTGGGCTTGTTTCACGCCAGTTAATTTTCTGTTTGATTTTTCGCCGCACAATTGGTAAGTACAGGAGGTTTATTTACATTCTATGTGTTACATAATCGTGTAAATGTCGTATTTTGACGTATTTGTATTTTTGGTGGTAAAGTAATGATTTTATTTTGAAAACCACTGGATTCACTTCACCCGCGCTCGCTTGCTTTCCTGTTTATTGTGTCTTGTTTTCACAACTTCATCCAAAAGGGCTCCGGTGCGCTCCCGCATCCGGCCAAAATTTGAAACAAACGAAACGGATTCGGAGCGCCGTATTGGCTGAACCGAGGCACCGGACTGGACTGTACGCCGTGTGAGCCACTCTCGGTCCTTTTAAGTTAAGTAAAGACTCCGGTGGCTGCACCGGAGTTGGACTGGATGCAGTGTGAGCCCGGGGTTAGTCCTGGTTCAGTTCTGACTTAGTCCTAGTTAAGTCTTGGCTTAGTCCGGGTTTAGTCTGGATTTAGTCCAGGTTCAGTGCTACAGGTTCAGATCTGGTTTAGTCCTAGTCCACGACTAAACCAGATCTGAACAAAATGAAATAACATTCTGATCCGAAAAAATATTAAAACTGATGAACACTGGTGTATTATTATGTAAAACTGAGTTTATTCATTGAACTACAAATTAGACATTTTTAAGTATAGAGGGATTTTTTGTTTATCAACACGGGTGATGCGCGCGCACCCTGCCTGTAGAAAGAGCCTTCGCACATAGACACAAACAGTGGAAACAAGTCTAAAAAGCTCCGTTGTCAACTAACGTCAAGAGTTTATCACTTTTCGAAAACAAAAGTTATTGCTGCTAAGTTAACATTTATGGATGAAATTTGATCCTACGACCCTTAGAAGTTACATTTAGGTAAGTGAGAAAATCGCTGTCTCAAGCTTTAGAGGACAGACGTCTTTCAAAACGGTTCATACCTGATGAAAACAGCTGTCGTCCCGTTTCGTTGTTTAATTCGAACAAGTTTCCCAATATAAACAATGGAGATTAGCTCTTTCTGCTTGACGCACGCGCAGTAGGGCGGAGAGTGACGTAGACCGAAAATCTCTCTATATAATTTGGTGTTAAAATTATGCAACTAAACCTAAACCTTAGGCGGCACGGTGGCAGAGTGGATAGCGCTCTTGCCTCACAGCAAGAAGGTCGCGGGTTCGATTCCCGCACGGGCCCGGGCCTTTCTGTGTGGAGTTTGCATGTTTCTCCCCGTGTCTGGGTGGGTTTCCTCCGGGCACTCCGGTTTCCCCCACCAACCAATAACATGCATGTTAGGGTAATATCCTCCAGCTACGGTAGTCCTGACCAAGCCTAGCAAGAACATCTGGAGATGGGTCCCCGAGCGCTGCACTGCGGCGATCACTGCTCCTGAGGAGATGCTCCAGAGGCATTGAAGGATGGGTCAAATGCAGAGGACAAATTTCCCTACGGGGACAATAAAGTGTACCTTAACCTAAATACCACAGACAGACATTTTTGTAGTTTTGCAGACGGGGTAGGGGCATGGATCATTTTTTTATATTCCAAGGGGGGCAGTGAAGCAGAAGCACATTTTTTATGTGGCAAGGTTTTCTAAAGGTCAGTTTATACATCAAATTAAGAAGTTTTTTTCATCTTGTCTATTCTAACAAGTCCTTAAGCTACAAATATGTATACTTCATCACAGATTCTGCAGCTAAAGCTTGAGTGCTCAGAAAAAAACTGTTTTCTTTATACTGTACTTACTCCCCTCTTAGTACTTCTTCACATATGGCTGTGCAGTTAATAAAAATTCAGTTTAAATTAAGACAATTAATGTACTAATATATAAAAAGTTGTAACAATGATATCTTTAAAGTTCCGTCAGTGTTCACTTATAGTAAGCCTATGTTTCTGAATAAACTTAGGTGGCTTTTTGATACAGTCTATGCTTTTTGCCCTTGTTTGATTTGTTAATCTCTACAAATGTCATACCTGCAGAACAGCGAGACATGTTTAGTAAAATTAGAAATTTTTATTACATTTTAGTAAACAAAAAAAAATTGTACATCATACCAGTTGTATCAGTACACAGTTACACAAATAACAATTGAATCAACTTTTTGAGATGATATAACAGTCTTTTTGAAGACATTCACACAGTTTCCACTTTTGTTATCTGAACCCAAAACACATTGTTGTGAAAAATTAATGGTGGTTTTCGTCGTCTTTACATTTGTGAAGCTCACATGACATAATTTACAAACTTCATTACCGATAATAGCATTTTTAAGATGCAAAGTGGAGAATCTTGCTTTTTCATTCAGCTTTCTCCAGTTTGTACGTGTGGCTTGACTGTGGTCCATCAGTCCTCTCTCAGCAGCCTCCAAACGGTGTCTTTCACATCATTTCCTCCGAAAAAATCAGAGTCGATTGATCTGAAATGATTTAATAAACACACATTTGTTTCAACTTAAAATTAATGTTTCACAGAGCACACAATTGACACAACTTTCTTGGAGCGTGAGCAATCATAAATAAAAATGTGTTACCAAGTATCCATTGTCAAATTGTAAGTGTGTCATTTAAGTTTTTTTTTTGCCCTTGTTCACAATATTGTTGATAGGAATTCTGGAATTACTTCTGTTATATTCAAGACAATTGTAAACCTCATGAATAAAGCCAGAATAGATGAAAACAAACTTGTTTGGTAAAATGGAGCTAAGCACAAAATGTTTGGGAAAATGGAGCCAAGCAGTCAGCAAATATTCAGCCAGGAAGACTAATTGCCAGGCTGATCATCTCC
Source organism: Mugilogobius chulae (assembly GCA_038363315.1). Taxonomy (NCBI): domain Eukaryota; kingdom Metazoa; phylum Chordata; class Actinopteri; order Gobiiformes; family Gobiidae; genus Mugilogobius; species Mugilogobius chulae. The sequence goes on from CM076414.1 coordinate 9,954,678, forward strand.
TCAATTTTCACTCAAGTCATATTTTGCATATCAGTATCAACTGTGTTACATTTGAATGAAGTTGAATTATTTCTCTTTAGATCTGTAACTTTATCATACAGTGGTCTAGTTTCTAGGGACAATTGAATGGGTTTGAATTATTATTTCAACTAGATGAGTTATTTTAATGGCTGTCACTGCAAACTAGAAAGCAGGCCTACTTTCAATTGACCCAGAAATCATCACTAGGAAGTACCGTTACCAAGGCAGTAGCAGTTTCTGCTGGGAACAAGCAAAATGGAAATGTTTTGTTTACAACTGATTGTTAACTTTATAATAATATTAAAGTGTGTTTGTTTGTTGCCAACTCTATCTTTCAACCTTGGACACAAAAAAATAACTTTAACACACTAACTGATGATGACTGTTTTGTTTTAACGTTGCCATTAACAACAAAACAGTTAACGTTAACGTTCATTATTAGAGCAAAGCAAATAAGATCTTTTAAGAAACACATTTGATTTGTAATATATTTGCTTACAGAAGATATTTAACGTTATATTTGCACACTTACCACTTTAGCGAGCAATCCAGTGGGTAACCCGCGGTAGCAGCTGCAAATCCAGATGCTGGAAGTAGACGTAGCAACGTAGACCAAGCGGGAAGTGATAAGCAAGTACGTGAGCCACACTCATGATGGTTGAGAGCCAAGTGCTGCTTAATTGTGATTCATTATTTGGCCTTAGTTTTTCTGAAAGGTGTTCATACTGCAAGAGGTTACGTTAGCCAGCACCTGCCGGTCTTTGGCCGGTAAAACGTGTCGGTGACCGGAAAAAATAGACGTCCCCGGTCAGCTTGACCGGCAGAAATAAAAGGCGAAAAAATAAAAAGTCGAAGAAAAATAAGGATTAATACATGATTTACTGTAGACTAGTCAAGCCCGTCGACAGGGGGGACAACCGGGTTTTTTGTCCCGGGCCTCAGGACTAGGAGGGCCCATCAACGTCTCCTCCTTTTTTATTGTTTTATTTTTTAATAATTTTTTTAAATTATTATTATTATTTTTTTTACTTATTTTACTTAAAATTTACTCAAAACCCGAAAAATAATATGTTGCAACTGTAAAATCGAGCATTTTTTCTTAACTGTCCCCTCCTGTTTTCAAAATGGTTTGATCCTACTAGCACGCATCGTACGCTCAAGGCCGTGGGAAGTGGAGGTGCGCTGGGTGCTGCTGACGCACCTCTGTTCCAGACCAGGTGAAATTATTTCTAAACTGGTCAGCTTATTTTTTCGTTTAAATTGTCACTTTTCTGTGGACAGCAGTGACTTTAAAGCTAAGACGCGCTACTTCACTCCGCTCTCCCTCTTGCCCTCTCTCTCTCTCTCTCTCTCCCTCTCTCTCTCTGAACTGTGTTTGAGTATGTGTGCTGCCATTCACAGCCAGAGGCAACGCTAAAGACAGCAGAATACAGGGCTGGAGGCAGCAGTCTCACAACCTGCAGTTAGAGAATCTGTAAACCTGGCACCTGCAGTCTGAGGACCCTCAGTGACATGTCATCTTCACAATCAGAAAGAGGCTTTCATTGCCATTGCAAGTGAACAAAACTAAATTTACAAACTGAAAGAAACTTCATTTGATGAGAAGGTGCAACATATAACACTGAATGATACTAATGGAAAAAAAATAAAATAGAAAATATAAAATCAAAATGAATTATATAATTATGAATTATAAGGGCATGCAAAAAATAGGCATACAATGTAAAATAGCAGTTATGTTAATAATTATTAATATCTAAAAATATAATAATATTAGATTAATAAAAATGATTTACTGTATATACAGTGTCTAAAATAATTAATAATAAGCAGAATTATAGTGCAATCTGTCAGTACAAGTAAATAAGATTTTATTAACATGATTAATACAGTTGCAGGTGATGATGACATGGTTGATAAAGTGACAAGTACAGGAGTTCAACATTTAGAGCAGAATAAATGAGCAGGCCTATTTCTAAGACATCATGTGTAGACTTGTTAAAATGATCTAAAAGAAGAAAAACTGACTTTTACTGATGTAAAACTGCTATAAATAAATAGGATTTGATCCAGATTGTAGGGTAGAGGATGAGAGAGAGAAAGGGAGAGCGCACATCTCGGCGCATGTGTGTGTGTGTGTGTGTGAGCGACGGCGGGGAGTGGGGGCCCCTGACAGTTGTGTGCTTCCAAAGGAGAGAGAAAGATGTGTGGAGAATGAGCCAAAGAGCCACACGTGGCTCACGAGCCTCGGGTTCCACTCCTGAGCTGGAGTGAAACGAAACTGAGTGGAGGTAGTACCAGCTTGTCTAGTTTGTATAGAAAGTAGCCAATTGGATAAATCTGGTATATTTACATTGTATGTCATTAAGATGCATTGTCACTTTAAAGAAAGAAAAAAAAAAAAAAATGGAAAAAGAACGACTTTTTCAATCTTAGCACAACTAGATATTCTCACATCAAAGAATTGTATTACATTCTTTGTTTTTGCACTGTCACTTCCATGAGGTGTGTTGTGGTGTGTGTGCAAAGCTCCAGGATCTGTGTGGACCTATAAAGGCTAATATTAGCCACGCTGTAGCTCTGGGCCTTGGAGCCAGAGTCCTGGGGCCCTCCATCTGCCCTGTACAACGGGACACCTCTGATTGTGTGCACATTAAGCTTACATTGTCACACACAAGAATCCTCTGGAGTTTCATAGAATCCTAGTCTTGTTACTGTGGAGACGATGGGGCCGTTGAAGTGTTTGAAAACATAGAAACTATGCATTTCAAACCTAAAAATGCTGCAATTTTAAGCTTTATTTTAGATGGTTGTCAAGAATGTAAAGGTTTATCTGCCCAGACCTTTTTTTCAACACTCTGACTCCACTACTTCTGAAACACTATTAGCTTATATTAGCACAGGTCACGTACAAACATCCTTCTCACCACTGATCCAGGGTTTATCTGAACAGGATTTGTCCTGAGCTCCTGAGAAAGTGCCCGGGGATAGATCATGTCCTGGGTGCCATACTCCGGGCCCTGAAAGCTGCAGTGAAGTGCCGCTTCTCGCTTTGCCCGGCACAGATTTGTGTCTTGGGGTTGGTGCAGAGCCAGCCCGCGGCTCCTGAGTGCCCTATTATGCCCTCGTGGACAGACGTGACCTGGGTACGTGGGGAGCCATCTCACGGCAGAAAGGTACTGGACATTGTGGATGTCGCCCACCGTCAGTGCACCAACCCCAAGACTCTGATCCCAGGTGTTTATCTAATCAGGACATTTGGAGAGAGGAGTAAAAGACTCGCTGAAGTAAGAGTCATTGTGATAATGGGCATGAGCATGTTCCATCGTGGGGGGGCCCTGTGGTGTGGGGCCTCTGAGCCGTGAGGGCCCAGTAGTCATGGAGCAGCTTGTGAAGCCTTCAGCGAAGCATCCGAGCCAGAGCGGAGCATTCAGTCAGAACAAGCATCATCCAGTCACATGAGGGCATGTCCTTGGGCCGTCCTCAGTGTGGACAGAACTGGCTCCGGAAACTCTGGTTGTCAAATAGAATTAATAACACTGTGAATATTGATGCATTCATCAAATATAGCATTTTATATTTTATGATTTCTGCTGACACAGAAGTAGAAACAAAAACTGGCTCCAGCTGTGCTCTGGTCAGCAGCTCATGTGCTGTTTTATTTTATTTTTATTGAAAAGCAAATAGTATCTTGTAACAATACACAGCAAGAATTACAGTCTTGTTTTTTTGTTTTGCAAAGAAGAACATAAAATAGAAATAAACCAAACAAACTGAGGAGCAAAGGATTTACACAATTAGGTTAGGAGTATATAGGCTTCACATATTCCGTCCATTTGGACCAAACACAGTAAAAAACATCCAGTTTCATCTGAAGAACAGAAGAATTTTTTCCATTGTGTAAATTTCTCTAACAATATTGATCCAGTCCTCAGTCGGATTTGATGATTGTTATTGCTTTTTTACTAGCTGCTAATAAGATGTACATTATTTTTTTTTACTATTGCTGTTAAAACCCTCCAACACTATTTCACCCAGATACAAACTCTTAAATGACATGGGAAATACTACTTCTGTGATCAATATGATTGAAAATGATTAGCCCCGTTATTTCCACATCTCCAACAAGCATCTCCAGTTCCCTGATTTTCTTTCTGAGTTGGTGTTATAAAAAATCTTAAGATATTCTTGTTGTGACCCACTGTGTTTGACATATGTCCTCATTCTTCCTCTGTAATTATGCATTTTCCCTCTTTTCCCATTTCTCCTTCACATATAACGTGCTCTCCCTCCCACACAGCAGGATACTATGATATCATTTAGAAATGATTTTGTAGGTGAGCTTGATTTGGTCAATAACACAAAGTATGTATGTAGAAAACCGCGGGGGCATTTTTACTCTGATTAAAGTAGTGTCTCACCTATAAATATCTGAAAAAGTCCTGAGACCAGTCCATGTTTTAATTTTAGATTTTCAAATGTTTGAAATGCCCCCTTGTGGACTATAATCAGTTCATCCTACTGTAGTCCAGAATTTGAATCTATGTCACACTTATTAGGAGTAAACTCTGAATCGTATGCGCACCATCTCAGTCTTCCTCCAGTTGGTACATTTTGACAACTTCATTCCAGACTTTAGTCATCATTTTAGATGGGTGATCAATTTGAAAAGTCAGATCCTTTTGCAGATCCTTTAGTGTCAACTATTAATATTTTCAGTGAATGTTTTTTCTTCTAGATCCGTCCATCCCGCAGTGTAGACCGGAGAGCACATACACAAGAGGTCTCAGCTGGCAGCATGAAAAATACCTTAACCCAGGCATGTCCAAACTGCGGCCCGGGGGCCAATTGCAGCCCTTGGACAATTTTTTTGGCTCTCAGACTATCTGCTAGATCGGCCCAAATTATAAAAAGTGTAGTTTTTACGGTCAAATTTGAGCAATTCTTCCGTCATAATTAAAATAAACATTTTGATGCCTTTGAAGCCTAAAAAGAATGTTTAGTGACTTTTTAAAGGTGCACTGTCTACCTTTCTGAAGATGAAAAGTCAACTGCACAATTCAATAGGAACAGAAATATAAAACAATTCTTTGACAGATTCTGAATGGGATGTGTTTTATTGTAAAAATACAGCTAAAGGAACAGCTTTTATAAGAAAATACAAGAAGAGGCCCTCCTGCAGGTAAAATAACCATTTTGTGACAATGCACGCACACTTAAAGTGAAAACACAAAATGACAAAACCGTGCTCTTGTTCAAGTCTATTTTTGGTTAAAAAGTTACACAGTGCACCGACAAAAAACATGGTGGTTTATCAATTAGGTCAAATGTAAATTTTGAATATTTCACTTCACGGTTGTGTATTATATGGCCCTCCGCTCTTTATAGGCTTCAAAATGTGGCCCACTGTGAAAAAAGTTTGGACACCCCTGTCTTAACCCCGCCCACGGGCCCACCCACTTTTCTTAATTAATTCATTTTTGCCCACCATGTTAGAAAAATCAACTCTCAAGTTCGCTGGCATGTTATAGATAAAAATCTGATATTATTCACAGTCAAATCAACCATTCTGGGATGGATCAGAATCAGTTTTTACTCTAAACTTACAACTAAAAAAAAAAAATATTAAAACATTCTTCCTAATTTAATAGAAAGAAAATATGCCAAAGCTAGTGTCATTCTGTCCATGGCTAGTGACACCAGGAGACTGATTCTTACATTTACACAAAAGAAATTTAGAATTTAGAGGCTAAAACTACAGGGCCTCAGCTTCACAAAGAGTCCAGACATGTGTTTGTGCTCCAAAGGATCAGAAACAGTTTCCATTTGAATTTTAGACGATTTTAGTGAGACGTTTGAACAAAAAGATTTCTACCACCGTTTTCTTTTTGCAATTGTAAAGTTTTATATTTAATTCTAGGTTTTTACCTTTCCATAAATACCTTGATATCATTCTTTTTTTTTTTTTGTATTTAACAAATTTTAATACATTGAAGCAAAAATACAGAGTATATTGAAATGATTTTTAATGTTTTGAGTTTAGTTTCAGAGATACAGGCGTAAACACGTTTCACTTTGTTTATAACCTTGTTTATACCTTGATATAATTCTATCCCGTTCTATGAACTGTTTTTCGTGTATTGGAAAGGGTAGACGTTGAAATAAATACAACATTCGAGGAAGAACATTCATTCTGATAGAATCCATCCTTGAGTGTAGGTCCAAAAATGGTACATTATTCATCTTTGTAAATCTGATTTACATAATTAACATCATACATCTTAGTGATATCTTTGTGTACATTTATATCTAGATATTTTATTGAATGTGCATCCCATTTCCATTTGTAGTGGTCTTTAAACTTTTTAGGGGATCATAATTTAAAGCTAAAATTTGAGTTTATTTAAATTTATTTCATACCCTGAGAATGTACCATATTCTTCAAGCATTTTACTAGAGTCTGTGTTGGATGGGCTAGTATCAACAATACTCATCTGTGTATAGAGCTGGTTTTTGCTCTTGTCCTGCAATTTTTACCCCTTTAATATCTTTGCTTTGCCTTATCCATTGACCGAGTGGTTCGATGACAGTACAAGGCAAATAAAAGTGCAGACATATTACAGCCCTGCCTAGTGTAGTGAAACATTCACAGCACAACTGATCTTTGGTGCTGTCTCTTAAGGCTGGTATCAAGATATAATAAAACACTACACTAGTTCCTTTTTCTGGCACTATTGGCTCAGTGAGATCACCATTACTTTTAATTCTAGCCTGTGGTCTACTATATAACTGTGGCATCCGAGGGTTAACGATTTAGAGGTTTAAATTAAATTAAATTAATAATTTGTTGCCAACAACGCTACTCCATTATAGTCTGGAGAACTGTACACATGACACAAAGCACACAGGTCGTTTATAAAAAGACAGGTTAGCCAAGGTTCCATGTAAATGTACACATTTTATTTCACATTTAGTTTATTGCACAAACCTTTTTGTTCGTAGCATTGATTATTTTCATAAAATATTATTTAAAACATTTCTTTCACACTCACTCATTCAGTCCTTTAAAACCTGACCCTGCCTGCCTGCCAGGCTTAACTCAGGCCCAATTGTCCACAGCGCCTCCTGCGCTCAGTGCTACGCTACCCCCACAAGCAGCACGGCCACCTGTTGGCAGACGGCCATCAACATTCACCATGCTCACACCATTACCTGACACTCCTGCATCACCTCTGTGTTATTTAAATAAACCCATTCATTCAGAATTCGTAAATCATAACACATCTTTACAATCACCATTAACATGAACTGGAGTTGCAACCCCCCCCTCCCCCCCCACACACACTCACAACTCCACACTGGTCACACTCCCCCACACTGGTCACCACTCCCACACACTGGTCACCACTCCCGCACACTGGTCACCACTCCCTTACACTGGTCACCACGTCCCACACAGACTGGGTCACCACTTCCCACAACGACTGGTCCACCACTCCACAGACTGGTCAACCAGTCGTCACACTGGTCACTGGCACCCCACAGACTGGTCCGCACTGCCCCACACTGGTCAGCCACACTTCCCTTACACTGAGTCACACTTCCTCCAGAAAACCACTGGTACACGCACTCCCTCACACTGGTCACCACACTCCCCACACTGGTACCACCCTCACACTGGTGCACGCACTCCGCACACAGACTGGTCACGTACTCGCACACACTAGTACACCCTCCTACACACTGGTCACGCACTCCGCCCAACAGACTGGTCACGGCACTCCTCCACACTGGTCACGGCACTCGCACACACTAGTACCACTGCCCACAACACTGGTCACCGACTCCCGCCAAGACTGGTGCCGACGACTTCCCTCACACTGGTCACCACTCCCACACACTAGTCAGCGCAACTAGCCCACACACTGGTGCACGGACAACTCCCCCAGCAGACTGGTCAACCACTCCCGCACAGACTGGTCAACACTCCCACAAGCACTAAGTCACGCACTCTCCACACTGGTCACGCACTCCCCCCACGAGACTGGTCACCCAGCTTCCCCACACTGGGTGCACCACTCCACAGCACTGGTCACCATTCCCACACACTGGGTCAACCACTTCCGCACATGGACTGGATCCACTCACTCGCCACAGACTGGTCACCATCGCCGGCCCTCACACGGTCAACCACTACGCCCGCAACGACTGGTCACCACTCCCACACAGATCTGGTCACTACTCCCACGCACGTAAGTCACACACTGCCGCCAACTGGTCAACCACTCCGCAGCACACTGGTCACCGAACTCCTCCGACACTAAGTCACGGCAGCTTCCAACAGGACTTGGTCACGCACTTCCTCCACACTGGTCACCACTCCCACACAACCTGGTCACGCACTCCCCCACACTGGTCACCAGCTCCCCCACACTGGTCACCACTCCGCACAACTGGGGCAGCCCACTCCCCAGCACGTGGTCACCACTCCCCCACACACTGGGCACGCACTGCCCACGCAACTGGTCACACTTCCTCACCACTGGTCCACCAACTGCCCGCACACAAACTGGTCACCACTGGCCCCCACAGACTGGTCCACTACTCCCGACGCACTAGTACCACTCCCCCACACTAGTCACGCACTCCTCCACACTGGTACAGCCACTTCCACATGACGGTGCACCACTCCCCAAACACTGGTCACCACTCGCCACAGACTGGTCACCAACTCCCACAGACTGGTCACGCGAACTCCCCGCACACTAGTCACCACTCCCCCACAGCTGGTCACCAGCTTTTCCCACAGACTGGTCACGCACTCCCGCCGGACATGCACTGTGGCAGCCACTCCCCACAGCTGGTTCACCACTGCCCCCACACTGGTCACGCACTCCACACACTGGTCACGCACTCCCCACGACTGTGTCACCACTCCCACAGACTGGTCACCACTCCCCCACACACTGGTCACCACTCCCACACACTGGTCACCACTCCCCACACTGGTTCACCACTTGGTCCCACTTCTCCACACTGGTCACCACTCCACCACTTCACCATCCAGTCAACACTGGTCACCACACCACACAGAGTTCACGGTCACTCCCCACAGACTGGGTCACCACTCCTCCACACTGGTCACCACTCCACACACACTCCCACACACTGGTCACCACTCCCACAGACTGGTCACCACTCCCCACACTAGTCACCACTCCCCCACACTGGTCACCACTCCCACACACTGGTCACCACTCCACAGACTGGTCACCACTCCCACACACTGGTCACCACTCCTCTACACTGGTCACCACTCCTCCACACTGGTCACCACTCCAGTAACCTCACATTCAAATCACTTTTTTTCGCTCGTTGCTTTTGTAGAAATGCGCCATGTTTTCAGTTCCAAAGTGATAATTTTTCATAATGTTCCATGTTTTGTTTTGTTTTTTGTCGTGAGAGCAATACAACAAACGATGCGTGTCCCTGATTTGCTAATCTAATCTGTCAGTCACTCCTCAGTGAAATTTGAAAGAGGGACACGTGACCAAACATATATTTTTTATTGTCTGGATTTCCATCAATGGAAAATGTGCTAATGATACAGTATTGACACGTCCTGTTATGTGATGGGATATATACGTTTCTATACGTGTGAGATGGGTTTGGTTTACCAGGGAGGACTTAACACAGACATGCCGTACGCATACAGAGTAGAGCTAGTCTGTCTGTGGTTGACCTTTTCCCTACATAATGACAACTAAAATATAACATTAAAATCTTAATTGTAACACTTTATATTCAACACACACATATAACACCACTGACGAGCCCAGCCTTGAGCTTCGAGGTGAACATCTTAAAGGGGCTTACTGTGTAAGATTGAGAGGAATTTTAATGATCACTTACAGTCCACAAACCATTTAAATCATATTTATTCTTTACAACATGAAATACTTAAGAGAGCACTGTTAACCAATCCACATCAATTGTGATACATTTATACGTATTTGAAATGTTTTATTACGGGCCGGAATGTGGATTATTGACGCTAGATGTCAGCAGGGTAGATAGGCAAATGCATTGGAAAGGCTCCCCCCGGTGTTCAAAGTGGGATCACTTTATTTATATTTTTTTACACGGTGCCCCTTTAAGCTCTGAGAAACACGAGTTCAGTGGGAAGTTTACGTCTTAGGACAAACACACAAAGTTTCTCTGGGGCTTTTTCAAACATTTGAAAATAAGAGAGTATCATTTAGTAAAGCTCTCGAAACTTAATAATTTACAATTCTTAAGAATATTTCAGAGATCATACTACATTGTTTTGTATCCATAATTGGCCTAAAGCAGAGAGCTGCTGGACCTGCTGTCAGGCCGTCTATGTGAGAGAGAATCATCCCAGTCATGTTTGAAAGTTTCTATCTATATCTATCTATCTACCAAGGCTGTGTCCCATGTACATGGGGTAGCCTAGACAGGACACCCTTCTCTTTCCCCCCTTCCTCCCTCTGGTCCCATGATCTGAGTGTATGAGTGTGACTTGTGTGTTATGTGTATGTTTGTGTTGTACAGCCTTTTTATTATGTCACTGTTCCAGAATCTTTTTAGTTTTTGTTTATTATTTACCATCTCGACTAAGGAGACCACGCTCGCCCCGGCATCCATCCCCCGGCCCGCCCATGAGAGAACCCAAACAAAAGCCACCAGGAACACGTCTGAGGAGCCACAAGGGACGACCAACCAGACCCAGAGAGCGACCCGGACCACCATACCACCCCCAGGACTCCCTCCCAGTTATACCACAGGGCACAACTGCACGTCCCCCCCAGGGCCGGCCCCCCCAAGGCACCCCTCCCCTCTCTGATATATTTAGTTTTTTTCCTTTGCTCTGAAATTGTTTCAGTCCTATACTTATCCGTCCTTATGTGTGCTGTGTGTTTGATGCTACGTTGTGTCTAAGTTGCATTAAAAAGAAGGCAGAAACTTTTGAAAGTTTAAGATTGGTAAAATAAAGTTGAATTAAATGAAAGTGTCAGGGTGCAGACCAAGCTCCTTTTTCCATTGAAAGGTATTCTGACATTTAGAATTTAGAAACCGCTGGTCTTTGTTACACACACACACACACATGGTTCATTTTACAGGGTCAATTTCATACATTTGGGTTTGTGATTTTGAAAAAAAAAAAAAAAAGGGATAAAAACAGTAATGATTAAATGATTGTAATGCTGGGTTTAGATGCTGCTCTACTAATCCCAAACATTCATTTTCAATACACAACGTAGTTAAAGTGCATATGACAGGTTTAATTGAATTTAGTAGATTACACTCACTGTAAATATAAATGATAATTTAAGATGAATCAAGAACAAGTTTGTGAAGAAAAGTTTGAAAATATATTGAAAATATCAGGAGTAAAGCAGAGTTCTTAAAGGGACTATACTTGATTTTTTTTACAACAAGATAAATTAAAAACAATCTCCCCATAGCACTGATATCTTATTAATGTTCTATTCAGGTGGAAATGAGTCGGCAACGCCTGTCTCTGTCTAAATAAAAATCCCGTTGTGTCCAACTTTTTCTGTTTTTGTTTTTAGCATTGTGGCTACATGTTGTTGGCATCGAGACTCACCTCGCTGTTAACAGCTGTAAAAAAATTAAAATACATCATGATGAACAATTCTGAAGCTCAGAATGCATTGGCTACGTGAGGAAACCATGTAGACTGAAGTAAGAAGTTTAAAATGAAATATTTCTGTTTGTTTACATTTTTAAGGATGCAAAGTCAGGTACAGTCCTCTTTAACTGATGACATCACACTAGGGAGTTGTACTTTTTCTCACAGTGAACATATTTTAACGACTATTACCATACATTTAATAAAATGAGTGTGTTTTTTTTTCTCATTAAATCTGTTACATTAGAAGAGGTTGCTCCGGTCGCTAAGCAACTCTAGATGTCATCATCTCTGAGCAAGACATTTGGAATCTGAACAAATGGCTAAACTGGGATGAAATGTGTAAAATGTTTCATGAAATCTTGAATATAATGATCTGAAATTTGTTTGAGTGAAATGAGAAGTTCAACCTGCCAGAGGCTCTTCAGGAGTGACGCTGACGCAACATCGTGTCTGTCCACTTCTTGAAGTTGGCAGAGAGAAAGGCTCCGTGTACAGAACAGACCGTGCGGCTGCGTAGCTCCGATAGGTTACTTGAAAAGGCACTTATTAGGTTTATTTCTGACACTCGCACGGTGCGCGCGCAGACACGGTGACGCCGTGCGCGTGTGCGCGTGTGGGCGAGCAGTCGTGGCCGTGGAACCGGAGCAGACGAAGCAGTGATCACTCACACCGGGCTTACGGAGCACGACAATTCACGCGCAACGGAACTTTGGAGACGCGGAATGAGGAGTTTCTTTTGTGCGTAAACTCCAGCGGGATGCGCCAGAGCCTTCCTCCTGCCGCCGCCGCCCTGCTGCGCTGCTGCTGCTGCTGCTGCTGCTGCTGCTGCTGCTGCTGCTGGACAACACTCCAGTCCCCCGGCCTCACGGTGAGTCCTGCTGCTGGTGGTGCTGGTGCTGGAGTCACTGATCTTTGAAACTTACAATATTTAGTTGTAATGAAGCTATTCTTCAAAAATCTTGTCCTTCAACAGACCTGAACAGCTCGTACCGAAACACATTTGTTGAGTTATTCAAGTACCAGTGAACAAGTCGTTGAATTTAGGCACATTCACAAAACATAAAGAACAAAGCGCTTTTCCTTTTTGAGTGCACATTCATTCTCAGAGAGATTACTCATAGAGCTGCAAATGTGATCACAATTATAAAACAACAATATCAACCGTCTGTTCAAGCTGACTCCAACAACAGAAGCATCAGCTCCATCTCTCCTCGAAGACTCTGGCTGGATTAAAACAATATGAATTGGCCAAATGATAAACAAATACACAGAGAACAGAACATTAGGACAGATTTAGCAGATTTCAGGGTTTTGTGTTGAAAACTGTAACAACTTCTCAATCCAGCAATGTTCTAAAGTGTGGCAAGTGTCACTGAGATTTTCTAAGTGTAGCCTATGTCTGAGAATTCAGTCAAGTTCCAACTCAAAACACAGAAATGTTTGTTTTCTGTTTAAACTGCTGAAGCCGATACAAAAACACTGAGTATGTGTGGAATGTAATGAGAAATAAATAAATATAGAAACAAATGAATAAAACATTTACAATTCTTCCTGATTACTGGGAGTAGAGACAGTGTAAGTGTGAGACGAGCCGTGTGTCTGGAGTTTAAAGGACCAGTATCCAGAGAAGAATCTAGTGTCAAGGGTTGAGAACATAGTTTTATTTATTTATTTGATCTTTTTCTCAGATCCATTTTCTGAGACACTACATTTTTGACTTGATGAACTTAATAATAATATTAATAATAACTTATTATATTAAATGGCACTTTTCAGGGTAAAGCAAAGACGCTTAACATGTGAGCAGACCCTAACCCCTAACCAGAATCATCTCCCTCGATTGACCTGGTCCTGGTCCTGGTCATGGTCCTGGTCCTGGTCTGGTCCTGGTCCTGGTCCTGGTCCTGCGGCTGACGCTCCAGTGCTTTCCCGTTAAAAACAGTCATTTTTCCTGTTGCTTGTTACAGTGAAGAAGAGTTCTGCAGTTCTGAACTGGAATCAATGAACCTTTGATTGTTCGAAATTGTTTTACATCAATTTTGCATTTAACAATGAACAAAATGTAAATGACGGACTACTTATAATACATACAAAAACACAGCAGTTCTCTGTGTGGAAGTGTGGATATTAGAATGTAAGAGGTCAGATTCAATGACTTTCTAAATCTTTTCTCACATGTAAACCTGCTGCTGACAGAGCAAAGACCAGGAAGCCCATCCCAAAGTAGTCCTGCCTAAATGAAAAAGGCTTGTGTGCTTCTTACATCTAGAGAAACGCTGCAGTAACATTTGGCCGGACCTGCTGAGTCTGAAGCAGTGCCAGGGATTTGTCCTGGTCCATGCTCCAGCTCGCCCCCTGCTGCTGTGGGACGAGCATGTGCTGCACTCAGACTTGTATCATCGTTAGAAGAAGCAGGACTGTCTGATTTGTACTTCATATCCACATACATTCAGTTAAGGCTTCACAGACACAACACCAACAGGAGCTTTCACTAAATGCAAGCACGAGGAACCCCAATCAAGAGCACTAGATTGACTTTCACCTCCTAGAGAACATAAGGCCAGGTTTCTTTTATTTTCTGTTCAGGCGATGCACTCTGTGCTTAGACTATCGCCGGGTGAATTTCACCCGAGCAAACATATTTACATGATTTTCAATATGTTGCATTTTTTGAGTGTCCTGAGTCCCTGGAGCTTCATCGTTCTTTTTGACTCTATGAAGGTGTGGGTGTTTCCCCAAAGCCCACTTTTACCTACAGATTTGCTTTCGTGTGATTTTCACCCGGCAACAGTGAAAGTGGGTAATGTACGTTTTGGGTGGATTTCACCAGCGATAGTGTGTTTACAATCAAGTGATCCTGCCACATGTCCAGGGTGACAACATTCAGGTTTACCATATTTTCACCATATTTACTGTCCCTCGTCAACTCCAGCTTCATTCTGTGGCAGGATTAGTGTCTCTGACATCTCTGCTAGTGAGTAACACAGGTTTGCTTTTGGGTGATTTTCACCCGACAACAGTGATAGAGGGTAATGTAAGCTTACTTTTTTTTTTTTTTTTTTTTGCCAAATGTTACATTATGTAGTTAGCTATTTATATTAATTATGAATATATATCACAAAGTGGTGATTTCAAAGTGAATTCTTCTGGTGAAAACAATATTTTAATCAAGTGGTCATTTTTAGACACTAAAAAATACCACTTTCTTGTTCCTCTCTCCTGTGGCTGTTTGTTTGTCCAGGAGTCTGAGCTTCACCAGGAAGTCTCACATGTCTCAGGAATGACCAAAGATCAAGTTTCCTGTATCAGTAATTTTTTTTGTAGGAATTGTTTGTTCTCAAAATCCAAATCTTTCAATAATTTTCGAGCATGTTTGTAGGATCTTCCTATATTTTTATTTTCCATTTTGTTACACATATCACAGTTTAAAATAAAAGAAAAACACTGTAATTTATCAAGTGTTGTCATATTTTGATCTTTTTTTCTGACAAGTACTTTTTTTTGGGTTTATTATATCGGGTGAAAATTACCCGGCAAAAGTGATGGTGTAACTTTTTATAGTGATAGTGTTCTAGGGTTAAGTGCTGCTTTTACATTACATTTGGTGGAAAATGCAGACATTCCTCATTTACAAGTAGAGCTGTCCATTAGAATGAAAATAATATTCATGACTGTTTAAATCATAATTGTAATCCTGATTGAATTGAAAGATTATTTGCTCAGAGAGTCTGCAGCGATAAAAGGAAATCTATGAACACATATGACTAATAACCACAGTTAGGGCTGGGCGACACTGTGAGCTCATCTGTGACAATCGGCTTTTTGGATTTCACATTTTCTATTTCTATTGTTTTTTCAACCTATGTTTTTCAGCCTCAGAGTTACTTCTTTATGACAGTTTTGTTTTTTTTTCCAAAGTTGTGTTTTTCATATATTTAGCACATTTTCATGTCTAAAAGTTGTTCTTAAACTTGTTTTGTGGAGATATACAACGTTAATATTTTGGATTGAAAGGTTGAGGTGGCTGTATCTGCAGCTTGTGTGATTCTTCCAGAGCGGTGCATCTGAGAGTAAGTTCTGTGTGAAACAAGCGCTGCAAAAACTAAAATGAAACGACTCATCAAGACAAAAAATAATAATCAAAGCTTTTTTGTAATTTAACTACTGATTTACTCAAATCGTTTCAGCCTCTAAAAAGCCGATGATTGCATTTACCTCAGTTTGAAAACAGACAGGCTACAAGATTTACTGATATTCCTTTTGACCATATCGCCCGACCCTAATCACAATTACTCCATTAAATGATTACAGCAGTAATCATAATTGAAATTGAAATTCGATTAATTGCACGATTAATTATGTTAAGTAAGAAACTAGAACATCTGCAGATCAGTAATTTACATTTTGTTCATTGTAAAACACAAAGTTGATCTAAAACAACTTAAAAATAGAAACAGCTCTACTGACTTCCTGTTCAAAACTGCAGAACTGATAAGCCCCGCCTCTTTGTTTTAAAATGTAACTGTAAAAAGCAACAGATTTTAAATAACTAATTATATTATTGTTGGAAAGTGTCTCTGGGACAGTTTTGAACCATATATGCTTCATTTTGAGTCTTAATCTTTTGAAATATACAAGTAAATACAGACAAGTGGGAGGGGATAGGTGGTAGGTGAGAACAAGGATTTCTGAGCACTTGAGCTCCAGCTGGAAGAACAATAGAGTATTACTCAAACATGCAGGAATCAATTCAAATATAATTTTGAGTAAACTAATGATAAAGAAAGGCCGTTATAACAAGGTTTAAAACTTAGAAAAGGGAATTTGACAGAATCGGTTCCCTTTAAGAAGAAGAAAAAAAATAGGTACCCCATTATCACATTCATCTGGATATGTTCACAGAGCGTTTTGAAACCTACTTGTAAATGGACTAGTCTTGCATGAGGTAATTACTGGAAACTGCTATTAACACAAGTGTGTTTTACAAATCACTGCCTCACAGTGACGGGACGGGTTCATGTCAAAGCACATTTTTTGTAAATCTCTGTGAATGAACTGTAAAAGAGGCTCTGACAGTTTCCAGTGCAGCCGAGCTTTTGGACGTGGTTCATGGGGATCAGTTTCAACAGTGAACAACCTTAAAGTACAGAGTGAAAAACGAGCGTCCAGAAGCTGGACGAGGTGTGTCTTTCACTTTCACTCAGTCTGCATCCACTGATGAGCCTATTTTGTAAATGATAAACTATTTCAATGAATACAGTATTTAGCAGAAACTATGAAAAATAATAATGCAAATCAGTTCATATGTCAAAGTGCGGATGAGGTAAAAAGTTACATGATTCAGTAGAAACAAAAAGTCAAAATCATGCGTTAAAAGTAACAAATATCATTGGAGTTATGGAAGACCAGATTTCCTTGATACTAGCTGTAGCTCTTCTTTGATAAAACTCTCTGTTGGGTTTGGCCTGTCAAGCACTGTGATGGCCAGCAACTCAAAACTGAAATTAACTCAAACAAACAACATGACAGGAAAACAACAGTCACACCTGCACTGGACACACTAATCAGACTCAGTGTGGATATTTCACATGGGACCGTTTCTCTCCAAACCCCTGACCCAACAGTTCTTCTTGGCCTAGTCCCCTTTAACAGATTTTATAAGTAAACAAATATTGTTGGAATAGGCACCAGGGCAATAACTAGAGGGGACTGCAATGTACAAAGGCGCAGGAATGATTTAGCCAGACAGCGATGTCTATTAGAGGCACACAAGTCTGGAACACGCTGCCAGAGCAGGTTAGAAACTGTAAGAAATATTCAAACTTCAAAACATCTCTCAAACAATGGCTGAAAACAAACCAGTCCTGCAGCCACAGATGAACTTTTTCTTTTTTTTTGGGCACTTTAGACTCTGGGCTGTTGTTTATATTGTAAATGTATTCTAATGTCTGAGATGTGTTGTGCATGTAAATGTGTGTTTTATGTTTTGTATGTGTAACTGTTTTATCCTGCCTTAGTACAACGGATGAAATGTAGAAATCTTGCTAATTCCAGTATATTTATGTTGAAACATTGATTAATATGCACTGTCCTAACTCAAATAAATAAATAAATAGTTGAGACCCTTCCAACATTGGCTAGTTTTAAGAATAGTGGTCTCAGACCAAGGAGGAACGAGACGCTCGAATGTGGATGGTGCTCCACTAGTGCTCAGTCTGAAGCGGACATGAGTCATGTCCATATGGTCTGAGCACCGTGAAAGAGCTGGAGCGGGACGGTGAGGAGGGGCTAGAGCGGGACGGTGAGGAGGGGCTAGAGCGGGGCAGTGAGGAGGGCTAGAGGGGGCAGTGAGGGGGGCCAGAGAGGGACAGTGAGGAGGGGCTAGAGCGGGACAGTGAGGAGGGGCTAGAGCGGGACGGTGAGGAGGGGCTAGAGCGGGACGGTGAGGAGGGGCTAGAGCGGGGCAGTGAGGAGGGGCTAGAGCGGGGCAGTGAGGAGGGGCAGAGAGGGACAGTGAGGAGGGGCTAGAGCGGGACGTGAGGAGGGGCTAGAGCGGGACGGTGAGGAGGGGCTAGAGCGGGACGGTGAGGAGGGGCTAGAGCGGACGGTGAGGAGGGGCCAGAGAGGGACGGTGAGGAGGGGCTAGAGCGGGACGGTGAGGAGGGGCCAGAGAGGGACGGTGAGGAGGGGCTAGAGCGGGACGGGAGGAGGGGCAGAGAGGGACGGTGAGGAGGGGCTAGAGCGGGACGGTGAGGAGGGGCTAGAGCGGGACAGTGAGGAGGGCTAGAGCGGGACAGTGAGGAGGGGCTAGAGCGGGACACTGAGGAGGAGCTAGAGCAGGACGGTGAGGAGGGGCTAGAGCGGGACGGTGAGGAGGGGCCAGAGAGGGACGGTGAGGAGGGGCTAGAGCGGGACGGTGAGGAGGGCCAGAGAGGGACGGTGAGGAGGGGCTAGAGCGGGACGGTGAGGAGGGGCTAGAGCGGGACAGTGAGGAGGGGCTAGAGCGGGACAGTGAGGAGGGGCTAGAGCAGGACGGTGAGGAGGGGCTACAGCGGGACGGTGAGGAGGGGCTAAAACAAGACAGTAGTGAGAGGCTGGAGTGGGACTTCAATGATTTTTTCAAAAGGTCCAAACACACATGAGCACACTGACAGTGTATGGTGATGTTTCAGGTGACTTGGTGACAGTGTATGGTGATGTTTCAGGTGACTCTGGTGACAGTGTTTAATGATGTTTCAGGTGACTCTGGTGACAGTGTTTGGTGATGTTTCAGGTGACTCTGCTGACAGTGTATGGTGATGTTTCAGGTGACGGATGACAGTGTATGGTGATGTTTCAGGTGACTCTGGTGACAGTGTTTGGTGATGTTTCAGGTGACTCTTGGTGACAGTGTATGGTGATGTTTCAGGTGACTCTGGTGACAGTGTATGGTGATGTTTCAGGTGACTTGGTGTCAGTGTATGGTCATGTTCAGGTGACTCTTGGTGACAGTGTATGGTGATGTTTCAGGTGACTTGGTGACAGTGTATGGTGATGTTCAGGTGACTTGGTGTCAGTGTATGGTCATGTTTCAGGTGACTCTTGGTGACAGTGTATGGTGATGTTTCAGATGACTCTGGTGACAGTGTATGGTGATGTTTCAGGTGACTCTGCTGACAGTGTATGGTGATGTTTCAGGTGACGGATGACAGTGTATGGTGATGTTTCAGGTGACTCTGGTGACAGTGTTTGGTGATGTTTCAGGTGACTCTTGGTGACAGTGTATGGTGATGTTTCAGGTGACTCTGGTGACAGTGTTGGTGATGTTTCAGGTGACTCTTGGTGACAGTGTATGGTGATGTTTCAGGTGACTCTGCTGACAGTGTATGGTGATGTTTCAGGTGACTTGGTGACAGTGTATGGTGATGTTTCAGGTGACTTGGTGACAGTGTTTGGTGATGTTTCAGGTGACTTGGTGACAGTGCATGGTGATGTTTCAGATGACTCTGGTGACAGTGAATGGTGATGTTTCAGGTGACTCTGGTGACAGTGTATGGTGATGTTTCAGGTGACTCTGGTGACAGTGTATGGTGATGTTTCAGATGACTGGTGACAGTCTATGGTGATGTTTCAGGTGACTCTTGGTGACAGTGTATGGTGATGTTTCAGGTGACTCTTGGTGACAGTGTATGGTGATGTTTCAGGTGACTCTGGTGACAGTGTATGGTGATGTTTCAGATGACTCTGGTGACAGTGTATGGTGATGTTTCAGGTGACTCTTGGTGACAGTGTATGGTGATGTTTCAGGTGACTCTGGTGACAGTGTATGGTGATGTTTCAGGTGACTCTGGTGACAGTGTATGGTGATGTTTCAGGTGACTCTGGTGACAGTGTATGGTGATGTTTCAGGTGACTCTGGTGACAGTGTATGGTGATGTTTCAGATGACTCTGGTGACAGTGTATGGTGATGTTTCAGGTGACTCTGGTGACAGTGTATGGTGATGTTTCAGATGACTCTGGTGACAGTGTATGGTGATGTTTCAGGTGACTCTGGTGACAGTGTATGGTGATGTTTCAGGTGACTCTGGTGACAGTGTTTGGTGATGTTTCAGGTGACTCTTGGTGACAGTGTATGGTGATGTTTCAGGTGACTCTCGTGACAGTGTATGATGATGTTTCAGGTGACTCTGGTGACAGTGTATGGTGATGTTTCAGGTGGACTCTGGTGACAGTGTATGGTGATGTTTCAGGTGACTCCTGGTAACAGTGTATGGTGATGTTTCAGGTGACTCTGGTGACAGTGTATGGTAATGTTTCAGATGACTCTCGTGACAGTGTATGGTGATGTTTCAGGTGACTCTCGTGACAGTGTATGGTGATGTTTCAGGTGACTCTCGTGACAGTGTATGGTGATGTTTCAGATGACTCTGGTGACAGTGTATGGTGATGTTTCAGGTGACTCCTGGTGACAGTGCATGGTAATGTTTCAGGTAGGGCTGTGCGATATGACGATACATATCGTGGGGACGATAGAAAAGCGTCTATCGTGCCATTTCTCTTCTATCGTTTCTATCGTCTGTAACCTAATTTTATCAATCATTTTTAGCAAATAAGTCGTGTGTGTGGTATTAAACGTGCTTTGTCTCACGTGTTATAGCTTAACTTTAACAAAAACATAGTTAAAGTGGTTTTTGTACATCGTCAGAGTCGCCCTTTCTTTCTCTCTCCCACCGCACCAGCGCGTCTTTGAGCGCGTCAGAAGTAAAGACCGCTGTCCGGAGGAAGGAGGAGTGGCCCGGGCTGCAGTCAGCGCCGCAGTCGTGAACAGAGACAGCCGGTGTGGCTCGCTTTTTCCTTCGTCACTCGTTGTCACTCTCGCCAGAGTTCCACCGCGCCCTGCCTGCCGTGCGCACGTCCCGCTATATCTGTGTTCACTCTGCCTGTCGGTCCGCGCGCTCTCGGTGCAGGTCTGCAGCCAGAGCCTCGTGGAGCGCTCCGCCTGTCTCCATGCACGCATTGCCGTGGCCAATGACCCAATAGCGCTCCGTTAAACACCAGCGAAACAGCGCTGATGAACGGGACAAAGCACTCCTAATCACTTTGCTCTGTAGTTTACTTTGTCGTGTGCCTGTTGTTGGCGAGGGGAAACTAAAGCGCTAACTACAGCCCCAACCTGTAGGTGTTAAAGGGCCAGTGCCAAATACAGCACAAATAGGCTATTAAATTCAATAAAAACTGTATATATATTTTTGTTTTGTTTAATCTAACTTTACTTGATGAGTAAATTAGCAAATTGTTTTATAAATGGATTTATTTTTATTTTACAGCATTTACACAATTGGAAAATATTGTTTTAATACATAAACATGTTTTAATACAATTATAAACATAGAAAACATGACTTTTCTCTTTCCTCTTCACTATAATGAGTCTCATTTGTGACAGTTCAGTTAAATTCACTTCAAAATAAAGTTGAGAAAAGTAAGCAATGAAAAAGTGTCAAACTTTACAGTGAATAATTGAAAACGTACTTAATTATGGTATATCGTGATATATATCGTTATCGTGATATAAAAAATCTATATCGGGATATAAGTTTTTTTCCATATCGCCCAGCACTAGTTTCAGGTGACTCTGGTGACAGTGTATGGTGATGTTTCAGGTGACTCTTGGTGACAGTGTATGGTGATGTTTCAGGTGACTCTTGGTGACAGTGTTTGGTGATGTTTCAGGTGACTCTGGTGACAGTGTATGGTGATGTTTCAGATGACTCTGGTGACAGTGAATGGTGATGTTTCAGATGACTCTGGTGACAGTGTATGGTGATGTTTCAGGTGACTCTGGTGACAGTGTATGGTGATGTTTCAGGTGACTCTGGTGACAGTGTATGGTGATGTTTCAGATGACTCTGGTGACAGTGTATAATGATGTTTCAGGTGACTCCTGGTGACAGTGTATGGTGATGTTTCAGGTGACTCTGGTGACAGTGTTTGGTGATGTTTCAGGTGACTCTTGGTGACAGTGTTTGGTGATGTTTCAGGTGACTGGTGACAGTGTATAATGATGTTTCAGGTGACTCTGGTGACAGTGTTTGGTGATGTTTCAGTGACTCTGGTGACAGTGTTTGGTGATGTTTCAGGTGACTCTTGTGACAGTGTTTGGTGATGTTTCAGGTGACTCTGGTGACAGTGTATAATGATGTTTCAGATGACTCTGGTGACAGTGTTTGGTGATGTTTCAGGTGACTCTTGGTGACAGTGTATGGTGATGTTTCAGGTGACTCTTGGTGACAGTGTATGGTGATGTTTCAGGTGACTCTTGGTGACAGTGTATGGTGATGTTTCAGGTGACTCTTGGTGACAGTGTTTGGTGATGTTTCAGGTGACTCTGGTGACAGTGTATGGTGATGTTTCTGGTGACTCTGGTGACAGTGTATGATGATGTTTCAGGTGACTCTTGGTGACAGTGTATGGTGATGTTTCAGGTGACTCTGGTGACAGTGTATGGTGATGTTTCAGATGACTCTGGTGACAGTGTATGATGATGTTTCAGGTGACTCTGGTGACAGTGTTTGGTGATGTTTCAGGTGACTCTGGTGACAGTGTTTGGTGTTGTTTCAGGTGACTCTGGTGACAGTGTATGGTGATGTTTCAGGTGACTCTGGTGACAGTGTTTGGTGATGTTTCAGATGACTCTGGTGACAGTGTTTGGTGATGTTTCAGGTGACTCTGGTGACAGTGTTTGGTGATGTTTCGGGTGACTCTGGTGACAGTGTATGGTGATGTTTCAGGTGACTCTGCTGACAGTGTATGGTGATGTTTCAGATGACTCTGGTGACAGTGTATGGTGATGTTTCAGGTGACTCTGGTGACAGTGTATGGTGATGTTTCAGGTGACTTGGTAACAGTGTATGGTGATGTTCAGGTGACTCTGCTGACAGTGTATAATGATGTTTCAGATGACTCTGGTGACAGTGTATGGTGATGTTTCAGGTGACTCCTGGTGACAGCGTATGCCGGTGACTGGGTGGATCATGGGTCACAGAGAGGTTTGGTCCAGACCATTCTCCAGTTGGTGCTGTTGTTGCCGTATCTGCTGTTCACTGCTACTGCCCACAGTGAGTAACAAAACATTATCTACTATTCAGGCAATCTTAAATATATGATTGAAAATTATATCTATCTAAAACGTCACTAAATATTTTACTTAACTTCCTCTTCATAAATGTAGGAATATTACATGTCTTATCAGTGTAGAACCCTTTATTTCAACATATTTTCAATCTGGTTCTCGATTCATATAAAACTATCATCCACATTTACAACAACTATTAATCCGTTGAATTAAGCATGGAAACAAACAAAAAACAAACATAACATAACATAACATAAACATAAAATAAAAAATTAATTAAAATACAATACAATTAAATATCTCCTCATACACACTTTACACTTAAATGATTCATGAAAATATTTTACTATTTTGTTGTTTTCAACCTTGTTGTAAGACGTACTTATTTTAAACTAATAATGATAAAATTACATACTCTGTGAACAAACAGCTGTCTTGAAACATACTGGCATATCTTCGTTCAGTGCGAGGTGTCACTCGCACGACTCTCACAAGACTGCGAGCGTATGTCCGAGAGTCGCGCGAGAGTGCGGAAAGAATCTATAGAGAGTCTATTTTTGTCAGAGGTCGCAATGGTCTGGTGCGACTTTCAAGTCATATTACGAACATTCTCGCGGTAATCCACATGAATCCGCGTGGCTTTGGACAAAAACAGATTGCAGTGACTGGAGCTGGTGAATAAGGCACTTCCCAAGAAACTCGTACACGTCTCGGACTGAATGAACTCGCAGTCTGTGTACGGGAGGCGTTAGTGCACGAGTTATTGGGCCATTATTTGACTTACACTTGTCACTATGACACATCAGAATTTTTCGTCTTTGCTGTCACTCGAAATGTTGAGCTAGAAAATTATACCACCAAAAATGTTCCAAAGTATGGCTTTAGCTTTCTATTCTATGATCATATGATTTTCCACCTGCAAGTGTCACTTTGCTATGTCTCACCTTGTGATATCATGAAGTGGTAGTTTTATAAATGTTTAGCTTAATATAACTCATCTGCATACACAAGGATAACCTTAAAATGTATATATTTGTGAAGCCTTTAATATAAAGTTAGCACACAAGCTGATCACAGAATGACTTCAGTATGAGAAGCAAAACACTTAAACAAGGTTAACACGATTTGCCTCTGTGCTGTGCATAGACGCTGTTTATTTTCAAACCATCAGACTTTAGCATTAGCATTGACAGACAAACCACTTTGGTCCTTTGGTGAAATATTCTCCTCATTTGTAAAGTATTGAACATGTTTTCAGAGAGAAAATCACTAACAACTCACAGTTCACTGCCTGATCTTTTCATTTTAGGCTGAGGTAGTGAAAACCTCATAGAAATGAACTAAACATGAAATGAACATGCGGGCAAGATGTTAGCGTTTTTAAAATAAATAAACTGACTTCTGTGCACAGGGCCAATTGGCTCTGAGTTGTTGGTGATTTTGTCTGAAAACGTGTTAAATAATAAAGATATTTGTATTCCTTCACAACCTCTGCTGGTTCTGCTGCTCCTGCATCATGTGCTGTCAGACTCAGCTAGTTCTCTTTGTCCACTGGAGAATGTTATAGCTATGTCTTTAGCTAGTTTTGCTCACATTTAGTTCAATAATAATGATGTCTATGTTTGTTTACATCAGTGTTCTTTTCACTAAAAGACGTCAAAGCATTTCCAAACATGTTCCAACTGTATATGTGGATTTGTAAATATGTACCAAGAATGTTTTATTATGAAAGGTTTATGTGCCCAAAATATCCAAATAAAATCGTTTTCTCTGGTAATGAAGACCGTGAAATCCTTAGAGAACAGGTAGTTGGCTGAAGGTTTTGATGAAATTCACAAATCCAAACCAAAGTGGACGAGGACTAGACTAAATGGCAGTGCAGGGCTCTTAGGGCAGACGTGTTTGACCTGAACTACCTGCTTCCAACCTAACTCTTTCACCACCAGCCCTACTCTGGCGTTCATCCTCCTTCTCTGCCAGGTCTTTTTGCTCATTTTAAGCAATGTTCACAGCTTCACAAAAAACTTTGTGCAACTAGAATCATGACATGTCGTACATTAAATGAGACCTACAAGTGTCTACTTTCATTAAACAAAGTTATTCTACATTAATCCGTTTCCTTTTTATGAACATTTGAAATTCCTTGTTTTCATTAGATTTCAGCGTTTGACGAGACAGTTTAGAAATAACGGTCTTTTTCTAAATCAAACTTCATGTCAGGGTTTTTTTTTTTTTGTCTGTTCTACATTTTGGTGAAAGAATCTGAAATAATGTCTTTAGGATAAAAATATGAGCGTCACGTGATTAAAACAATGAGGACGAGTGTCTTTTTCATATTTAAATCAACAAAAGCTTCACAGTACTTTCTCGACTTTCTTATGCAGACTCTATAGATTCAGCCTCTTTCACGGGGCATAGATTATCTTTAACCCTCCAAACATGAAGAAATCCAGTAGTTTGACTTCCTCTGACACTTTTGGATCGCTCACAGAAGAGGAAGTTTGTTTTTCCCCTCAAGACTAGCTGCATGCTCACAGTCCTAGTCCGGCAGGATCGTCTTCTCTTCATGTTAAAGCTCAAATATCTGCTCTAAACTTATTTAACAATGTTTTAGTCCAACATGTTTTGCCTGTAATCCGTTTGAAAAGTGTGTGTGTAGACTGTTAGCTACTGTTGTAAAATCAGTCACAACATAGTCATAATAATTGCTTAGGACATTCATCAAAACAAGTACTAAAAAGTCAAAGTCACTAGCTAGTTCACATTTATGATTTTAGGAATAACTCGCAACAATTGCAGCTGTAGGTTTGTATATGAAAATCAGCACCATGGCTGACTGTTGAGCGGTTTTTGGAGACTTTCTTTGTTTGGATGAGGACTGGGGCTGACTGAGGCCTCACTGGGACACATGATGGTGCAGTGTGTAGTGAGACTAACCTGTGTGGTCTTGCAGGTATTCCACACTTCATTCAGGCCCCTCAGGACCAGACCGGGATCTCTGGGGGCGTGGCTTCATTTGTGTGCCAGGCGACTGGCGAGCCTAAACCACACATCACCTGGATGAAGAAAGGCAAGAAAGTCAGCTCCCAGCGCTTTGAGGTAATCTGTCCACGCAGAGCCACACAAGAACAACCAACACTCTTCTGTCCACACGCTTTTTGTTATTTTAGATGTTTTTAATAACTCTGCATTAGAAGTAGAAGATGTGTTTAACTGTCAGGAAGCAAAGTTTGATTTTCTGACAGATTCACCCCACAGCCTGTTATTTTGGACAGAACTTACCACATGAATGTTTCATATTTTTGAACAAAAAGTACAATTTGTAAAGAGTGTTAAATATTTTTGATATGATGTTCTTACAAGCACAACATCCACACGTCACCAAAGAAACCTTCTGTTAACTCGCCCTATACAAGTGTTATGTATTCTTATTACCCTTTTAAAACTTGCACTTGTTAGATTAGTGTTTTTATCACAAAGACGTCTGTTTGATTTTGCACAAATTATTCCAAAAGGCTTTGAGAAATAAGAGACAAATCTTATTACGGTTGTTCTTCGAAGGTTTGACTCATTTCTTCAAACAGAGATGACATTCTTAAAACTAAAAGATCATTTGGTCAAATACTATTGCAGTGTGTCACATTATTACAGTTCACCAGCAAAAGCACAGATATCTCCCAAAACTGTCCACATGTTTCAAAACTAAGTGACTTTCCCATGTAAAGAGTCAGTTTCATCAAAATCCCAAAGATCCTTCTCAGTGTCACTTTGTCACTTTTACTAAACTAACCTGGATGATTGAGCACAACACCATGGACCAGCTGCAGAAGCTCATATCTCTCCCAAAACACTTTATTCATGTGTCCAAACCAAACGTCTTTCTCATTTAAACAGGATGAGTTACCATTGTAACTGTATTACTGTTTTACTTACAACCATAAAGCATCACTGCAGTGACTGGAGCTCTGCTCTCAACTGGATCAATCATCTTTTATTTTCTTTGAAAGAAGACGTCTAATTCTTTGTCATCTTTTCAGTAACATCATACTGAGGTAAGAAGAAGATAACACGGTGTTTGTGGTATCTTCTTCTTCTCACACAGGGAAAACCTGCTGACATGTTCTGGAGAGAGCCACCATTAGACTGAGATCAGTTTGGATCCGTAAGATCTGTAGTTTTGTTAAACGTGGCTCATTGTTCTGTCTGTAGGACCATTGTACACAACCATTATACCAGATGCTCTGAGACACACTTCTACTGGAACAGTTGCAGGTTGGTTCATGGTATTTTAAGAATGTCTTTCTGATTTCAAGAATTGAGCCAAAAACTGTAATTGTGCAAGTTTTGACACATTTATCACAATTTCCCCAAATGTGCTGAAGTGAAAAGTGTCTGTGGCCTGCTCCATCTTTGTAGTATAGAGCTTAGATCTGTTAGTGTAGATCTGTGAGTTAGATCTGTGTGAGTTTAGATCTGTGTGAGTTTAGATCTGTGTGAGTTTGTTTGTTTTTTTTTTTACAGCCCAAAATCACAACAACATTCGTCTATGAGGACTTCCCAAGATCATTAAAATCAAAATAAAACAATACATATTTAATGAAACATTTGATCAAGCATGTCAAAGCAGATTATTAGTAGAGCAGATGAATAATTGTCCAGAGCATCCCCTGTCCTTAGACCCTCCTTCTGTCCTTAGACCCTCCTTCTGTCCTTAGACCCTCCTTCTGTCCTTAGACCCTCCTTCTGTCCTTAGACCCCTCCTCTTCTCAACAAGGAAAAACTCAAAAAAACCCTAAGGGAAAAAGAGAAACCTCGAGGAGAACCACAGTGAAGAAGAGATCCACTCCCATGGACGGACAGGCTGTAGATGTAACTAAGGCAAAGTTATAGAGTTTATGTTTGTGGAGCCAGAGTCCATAAGCAGAGGGAAACGACTCGTCTAGCAGGACCAGGACAGGCCAATCCTGGAGAGGAGGTGGGGCGGAAGGTCCAGGCATCAGTGGTCCGGCCCACGTCACTGGAACAGCAACATCTGAAACAGTTACACTCCCCGAGAGGCAGTGGGACAGGAGACAACAAGTGAAGAGCAAACAGACTAGAGATGAACTGTAGTTTATTATTCTTTACAAGAAAGGCAGAAGTGAGAGGATAGTGTCAATTGCCATACTTTCCCCAGTATAATTGCTCCTAGGGCAGCCTGACTAGAACTGTGGGTTTAGAGTCTGTTCCTAACTGACCTGACCATAAGCTAATCCGAAGAGGAACGTTTTGAGCCTAATCTTAAATGTAGAGACTGTGTCAGCGTCTTTGACATGAGCAGGAGCTGATTCCAGAACCAGGGAGCTTGATAGCTAAATGCTCTGCCTCCTATTGTGCTTTTAGAGACTCTAGGAACCACCAGAAGTCCAGCATCTTGAGAGTGAAGTGAACGGTTAGGATGATAAGGAGTTATTTCATCTTTGATATAAGAAGGGGCCAAGTCATTTAAAGCTTTATAGGTTAGAAGAAGAATTTAAATGTGACTCTAGACTCAACAGAAGCCAGTGAAGATCTTTTAGTACTGGGGTAATGTGTTCTCGTTTTTTAGTACCTGTTAGTACTCTTGCTGCTGCATTTTGAACTAATTGAAAACTTTTTGTTGAGCTTTTAGGACACGATGCAAGCAGGGAGTTACAGTAGTCTAACCTCGACGTGACAAAGGCATGGATTAGTTTTTCAGCATCATTTTTAGGCAGTAGATTTCTAATTTTGGCAATATTTCACAAGTGAAAATATCAGTGGGTTTAGATCTCTGGATGAGTTTAGATCTTTCCACAGGTGATGGAGTTTGACGACGGCGCCGGCTCTGTCCTGAGGATCCAGCCTCTCCGGCCTCACCGAGATGAAGCCATGTATGAATGCTCGTCCACCAACAGTGTGGGTCAGGCCAACGCCAGCGCCAAGCTCACCGTGCTGGAAGGTCAGTCCGTTTCCATGGTTACACGTAAGCGCTGGTGGGTGTGGTCATTTTTTAGTGACATTGGGCCTCATTCATGAAAGTCTTCGTAAAATCTGTGCGTAACTTCCACTTTAAGAAGCTGCTGTGAAAACTCTACGTGTGATTCACGACGAGTTCGTAACGAGCCAAATTCCTTCCTAACAGCCTTTACGCCAAATTCACCAAAGTCCAGCTACGAACGGTTATTTACATAAAAATGAATAATGCATACTTCCTTATATGGCAAATCTGGGCCGGCCGCAGCGCGTCACCGACAAGACTTGGAGCAGGAAGAAAAAAAAAAAAAAAAATGAGGAAGAAGCTGCAGCAGCGCGTCTCCCACTTTCGCTGAGTTCATACTTCAGCGTCTTTTAAAAATGTCCAAACTCACATGAACACACTCACAGGAAACAGATTCACATCACAAATGTATTGAAATAACGCTGGGCTTTTGCCGTTAATATCGCGTTTCACGTTGCGGTAGAACGCGCGTGTGGGGGTGCGGGGGGGGGGCAGCGGCTGTAGAGGGGAGCACAGTCAGTGCACAGTCCGCTGTGGTCCTGGGGGGACACAAGGTCCTGAGTCCTGTGGGGGTCAGAACACAGAGGCTCTGAGGCTGGGACAGGCTGCTGCAGGTTTATTAAAGGAGTCTTTTTTTTTTTTTTTGCATAACTGAATTTTTTTTTGTTTCTAAAATGATTTTATATACAATAATTTGCAAAAATACATAACCTACAATCATGTAGGAATTACAATTTTGAATGAAGTATATAAGAAATAAAAATCTGAAACAGCTGTTTTTTTGTTCTTACGAGTGCTCCTCAGTGTTCGTAGGATTTGTTCTTACAGACGAACATTTTCCGTTCAGAACAAATTTTGTGAATGCCAAAAATGTTTGTAAACAGCCCTTAAGAACAAATTTGTTCGTAAGAACGTTTCATGAATGAGGCCCACTGTTATTGAAAGTGTAAAGTGCCTCTGTTGCATTTATAAGTCCAGATGGTGGGAGGGAGTTTTTTTTGCAATGTATTAATTAGAGATGTACGGATCCGATACTGGGATCAGATATCAGTTCCGATCCAGGAAAAATTTGCTGGATTGGCTGCTCTATGATATCGGTTTAGCCGATATCTTTGTTGTGTCTTTAATTGGACATAATGAGACTAATTTAATGACTAGTGTTGATCCAGAACATCTCTATTATTGAATATTTTATTCAGATTAAGTTACGAAATTGTGGCCTGCACTATAACTAACTGTTAGATAACACAAAATGACAAAATGTCCTATGTTTTGATAAGAAACAAAAGCAATGTCCATCCTTACACTGGTATCGGTTGATATTGGGTATCAGCAGATACTAAAGCCAAAGTATTGGAATCGGTATCAGAACTTGAACCTTGGACTTGACTCAAGCTTGTCTCTCTTTGACTTGGACTTGTCTCTCTTTGACTCAGACTTGTCTCTCTTTGACTTGGACTTGTCTCTCTTTGACTTGGACTTGTCTCTCTTTGACTTAGACTTGTCTCTCTTTGACTTGGACTTGTCTCTCTTGACTTGGACTTGTCTCTCTTTGACTTGGACTTGTCTCTCTTTGACTTGGACTTGTCTCTCTTTGACCTGGACTTGTCTCTCTTTGACCTGGACTTGTCTCTCTTTGACCTGGACTTGTCTCTCTTTGACCTGGACTTGTCTCTCTTTGACCTGGACTTGTCTCTCTTTGACTTGGACTTGTCTCTCTTTGACCTGGACTTGTCTCTCTTTGACCTGGACTTGTCTCTCTTTGACCTGGACTTGTCTCTCTTTGACCTGACTTGTCTCTCTTTGACCTGGACTTGTCTCTCTTTGACTTGGACTTGTCTCTCTTTGACTTGGACTTGTCTCTCTTGACTTGGACTTGTCTCTCTTTGACCTGGACTTGTCTCTCTTTGACCTGGACTTGTCTCTCTTTGACCTGGACTTGTCTCTCTTTGACCTGGACTTGTCTCTCTTGACCTGGACTTGTCTCTCTTTGACTTGGACTTGTCTCTCTTTGACCTGGACTTGTCTCTCTTTGACCTGGACTTGTCTCTCTTTGACTTGGACTTGTCTCTCTAGACTTGGACTTGTCTCTCTAGCCCTGTGACGGTGTAGTCCCTCATTCATCCAGGAGTGATCCATAGTAGAAGTCTTCAAAGTAGTCATCTGGACAGTGTTTCCGAAGATCAAGACGTTTCGACTCTCATCCGAAAGTCATTTTCAGATTGAAAATGACCTTCGGAAACACTGTCCAGATGACTACTTGAAGACTTCTACTATCTCTAACCCTGTGTTAAAGACACAAAAACTACAAGCTCTGGAACAACTTAAGAAATTAAGGACAGAACATTCAATCTCATTAAAAGAGTCGATGTAGAAGACAGAGCACAGGAAGAACAGGACTTGTGGGGAACAAACATTGACTCTATTTGCTGATGACAAAACATGATGACTAATCCTACTCAGTTGCTCCCCAAATTAATGAAACTGCTGAATGAATACGACTCCTTTTTGGTAAACAAAATGAATATAAAAAACATAAGAACTTAAACAACAATCAAGATTAAAACACATAGAATGGAAATGGGACTCAGTCTACATCAAATATTTGGCGTCGTTCTGACTGAGGATTTGTTTGAATTGTTTGGAGCCGATTCTGACCCAAGAGTCTACCCTCTGGTGTGGAATCAGTTAGGATGAATAAACTGCCGCACTGTTTGCATTTCTTTCAATGCTTACCACTTTACCACAGAAATAAATATAGAACAATGCAATTATTGAAAGACAAAGGGGCCATGGCTCAACCAAGACCGTCAATCTGTTCATGTTCACCCACCGAGTTACCAGCCAGAGAAGGTAAGTGAGAAGGAATGTTCCCATTTCAAAAGGCTCTTTTGGCAAACTAAACATTTCCAAACATTAGCATGTATGTTCCTTTTGAAATGTTGAGACGGAGTTGCTCAAGTTTGCAAATCCGAGAAAGTGTCTAAAATACTGAGATGGAATGCTCAGGATCAAGATTTTTAACTCGATTCTCTTGATAATAGGTTTAGACCTCAAAGGGCTTAACTGCATGTTACTCTTTTATCCACAAGGGGGCGTTCTTGAGCTTTGACACATTAAAACACAAACATGGATTGGGGCAAACCCTTTTTTACAGTTATTTTCACGTTTAACATTATTATTATTATCATCAAAACATTAAAGTCACATTGGGAATAAGCGGGTTGGGCTTTATGCAAACTTTCCTAACACTAAATGATTCTTTATCATTATATCCAAACTGCATAAGTTAATTTAACAAGGTAAAGGAACCAACACAGTTTCTCTTAAGGGGAGGTGAGAGAGTGAGGGCGATGTTGACGCTGGACCACAACAGTCTCCATTGCGAGAGTTTGGTGGAGAAACATAATGGGATGTGATAATTCATGCTGGAGACTTTGTGATGCATCCGGGCTATTTGTAATGTTTTAAAGCCATTGTGGATTTGTAACCATGTGAATAATGTTTTCAGAAGAAAGTTTCAATGTATATACACTCAAGGAAAAAAGAATGCAACATTTTAATTTTTGAAAATTCCTTAAAAAACGAGTACATTTGGAAAAATGTGTTACATCATGATTTGAGTCCATAGTACGCTGAAGACGAATATGAAGATGAATAGATTTCTTGGTTTTAAGTCTTCTCTATAAAAGGCACCAGAATGAAGCCAAAAACATACGATTGTCTCAACCAGAGAGGGATGGAGCTATGGACGCTGTTGTCTTGTGTCTCCAGGGTGTTTGGAGTCACTGCTCTACCATTAGTCGTCTTGTTCCTCTAACGACTGTCCTCGTACTGGTCACCCCAGTGTAACGACCGCTGCACAAGACCAACCGCCCCCCCCCCCCGCACATTTCCGTAACAGGTTCAGCCTCCACCAGGTCCACAGCCGAGACCATTGAGACACACCACAGGCCAGTGTCGGCCAGAACCATCCGTAATCGCCTCTGCACTGACAGTATTCGACCATATCGGCCATATGTTGGATCAGTGCTTACCCCCCAACATCACCAAGCTCTGGTTGAATGGTGCACTGCACATCATCGTTGGACTTTGCAGAGGTGATCCCAAGTCGTGTTAGTTACAAAAAAAGGTTCCAGTGCTTCAGAGCAGATGGCCAAGATCAGGTGTACAGGAGACGCTGGTAGTGATCCTATTTTGTCCCGCCCACTTTTCTAGGAATTGTACTTCCTGTTTAGCTGCATTTAGCCTGTAGACTTCAGACGATTGTTTTATTTTAACTGTCATTACAAATGTTTGAAATTTCCCCACAAGACAGACCACACATGCACTCGATCCCTACATTGACGCGAACTACGCTCCACAAACAGCAAAAACACCATGGAGCCTCTGTGCCAAATGCTCACTCTAAAGTGTTACAGCAATTCACTTCTTTCTTTCTCCCAAACCAACCGCGTGACCTTACAGCGCCTGCACAAACTAGCAGCACAATTCACGTCTCACTTCTCCCAAACAGACTGTGCCCTGCAGCTGCAAGTGTCAGAAACAAACCGCAATGTGTCGCAATGTGTTCTTAAAAGAAGAAACGAAGAAACAACGGGTCCGTTTTCAATTAAAGCACATCTCCGATGGAGCCTTTCTGTCAAAAGTCTGCCTGTTGAGCTTCATAACTCTTCGTAATCAAGTCAAAGCCTGAAGTTTACGCAGAAGAATGTCTCCAAACACAAAATATAATCCAAACTTTGCCGTAACATCCTCCTGCGCGTCGCTGCAGTTGAAAGCAGAATCCCAAATGTACCGCTGTGGCGTCTGTGCTGCAGCTAAATAAGTCTGAGTAACAAATATATGTAATCCAGCCTTCTTCATTTCTCCTTTTGTCTCCAGGTAAAGTGAAGGGTAAAAGTATCTAAAGCAAATCTTGTCGCGTCTTTGTTGCTGAGCTGCTGCCGCGTGGCGAGAAAGTGAAAGTGAAACTTAACTTGCTCCATGTGGGAGCCACGAGGAACAGCTGATTCATTTGAATGCGCTTTTGAGTAGTATGTTAACTGAACAAACTAAAAGTGTGTTTTAAAATATAGTTTGACAAATGTAACATTGTTAAAGGATGGAAAAAATAGTTTTGGTATCGAAAAAAATCTAACGGTACCCAGCCCTATTGTTGAGAGAACACTGTCAAGAATTCAAGACATTCTGCTGTATTTAGCTGTAGAAAAACAAACCTAACCCTGTGTGATCGCTTCATCAAATGGCTTTCAATAAAAAAGAAAAACACAGTATCTGGACTTTAGGATTTCTCAGGCAAAGAGACAATACAGATTGGACAAAAATAAATAAATGAACTAAAAATACTACTTTTTTTCAGAGGATCGGATCCCTCACGGTTTTCCCACCATCGACATGGGCCCTCAGCTGAAGGTGGTGGAGCGCACACGCACTGCTACACTTCTGTGTGCTGCCAGTGGGACCCCTGACCCCGAAATCCAGTGGTTCAAAGACTTCCTGCCTGTGAACATCAGCAGCAGCAACGGAAGAGTCAAGCAGCTGCGTTCAGGTGCTCCTACTCCTCCCTAATCCCTGTGTCTAAACGAGTCGCAGCCTTTTGAAAGTCCTACACTAGTGTCTACATGTGAGCTCTGCAGGGCCTCAAACACAACACTCTGAGTCTGTTCCTCTAAACACTACACAGGACGCACACAGTCAGACTGTAGGAGGACGAAAACTACAGAAGAGTAGAAAAGGCTATAAACTCCAACACACTCTGGACGGTAACGGATGAAAAGCCTTTATTGTTTTAATGTCTGTCCACACCAAGCCAAGCTCAGGCATTTCAGCCAAAATATTTGACCATAAACACAAACCTTCCACACCAAAGCAGCGTTTTGACAGCTACACCATCCACACATACTGACCTTTACTGTGTGATGATTAAAATACTTTTGACCACAGGAAAGTGAAGACATTCACTACAGAAGTGTTGTAGTCATATTCCAAAGTATAAATCTTCTTTCTTTGTCTTTTCTGTAGGTTTAAGATCCAAGTTGTTCATTCAGAATATTTGTTAAGTAAATCTCGGCTGGTTCACATTTGGCGTCTGGCTGCAGACCTCTTCTTGTAGGAATGGCCTTTAATAATCAGTCCTACAATGGTTGATGCGTGGCAGTTACAGCAGACTTGTACATGATAAAGGGAAGGGTCTTACATAAAAGACAAAATCAGTCATACATCCACCAGGATGGAGGTGCTACATCCCTGTCTCTGGTTCACTATCGAGCAACATGCTTAGCCACTGTGTTTACTGTCTTCGAAACAATAAAACTACTCTGAACAAG
The DNA here is from genome assembly GCA_038363315.1 of Mugilogobius chulae. Lineage (NCBI taxonomy): Eukaryota > Metazoa > Chordata > Actinopteri > Gobiiformes > Gobiidae > Mugilogobius > Mugilogobius chulae. The sequence goes on from CM076414.1 coordinate 9,990,320, forward strand.
TGATTATCTCAGACTAGACAAACATATTTTAAATGGTGCTTTGCATTAGCAAGAGAACACTTCATAGATAGAAACGTTTGAGCTTAAAGAGACTGTACCTGATTTTTGCATTCTTAAAATGTAAACAAACAGAAATAATTCATTTGAAGCTTCTTACTTCAGTCTACATGATTTGCTCACTTAGCTAATGCTTCCTGGGCTTCAGAATTGTTCACCATGATGTATTTTAATGTTTTTTTCACACGACGAGGTGAGTCACTATGCTAACAACAGTTAGCCACAATGCTAAAAACAAAGGGTATTTTATTAGACATAGACAGGACATGTGTCCACCTGAATAGATATATAACAAGATATCAGTGCTAGGGAAACATTGTTTTTAAGTTGTCTTAAAAATATCAAATAGGGTTAGGTCAGGCCAACATTGTAGATAAGAATTTGTTGCCTGGTAAAATAAAGGTAAATAATAATATAGTCCCTCTAACTCACTCCTGCTTGGATCAAGTTTTGTTGTGGTGTTCTTTAGCAAGACACTTTACTCGCCTGGCCTGGGATGAAAGATAAAGGTAAATATAGACAGATAAACAGAATAACTGGTGTCAGATATTGATCTGTGAAAACTGCGGTGTCCAAAGAGGAAACTATATGTTAATGTTCTGCCAGACTTAACTGAGATCAGGGGAAAATACACATTTAAACTGCACTCTGTCCATACACAGAGTAGGCCGTGGCTCGTCACCTTCATCAACACTGATCTGCAGAGGCACCTTTCCCTTGTGAAAATATAATAGCCTTCTATTATTTTTCACAGCGTGATGTAAAATCATGAAGCATATGTGGCTGAGGACTGGTAACAGTAAGAGGTCCAGTTCCGTTGAAAGCTGCTGATGGCTCCTGACCCTGGGGCCACACAGCTTCAGGACGCTCCTCTTTCTGCCACAGTAACTCAAAGTCTTCTCGTTGGTCACTTTTCATTGGAGAGAGCTTTAATTGTTTTGCTTTTCAAAATGCCTCTGGTTTTGGCAAATGAAAGGGCTCCATGTGTGTTTTGGGGTGAGGAGTGAGTGATTTTATTTTTTATTTTTTTTTACATTTAAACTTCATGTTAAAACATAGTACCTCCTGCTGTGCTTCCACTGACGCACTCATGCCCTAATGAGACGGCACCTGGAGCATAAGCATTAGAAGAACCAATTTAAGTAAATAGCAAAAAGTGTTGTTTTTTTTGTTTTGTTTGTTTGTTTTTGCTGTTAAAATGGTCATGTCTCTGTAGATATGACCTGTAACTTAGCCTTTCCATTGAGATTTTGTAAAGAACCAAGCAGGTGGTGGAGCAGAAACGTGGCTGCAGGAAGGCTGATGGGTACTGGATGTTGGACCTGCTGTGGGCCACCTCAGGCTGCTCTCTAATGCTGTGTTTCTTGTTGCATTCACGTTACCTCTCCAGGTGGTACACCAATCCGAGGTAAGATGCTGGCTTGCCCCCTCCCCCTCACCCCCCCCTCCCCATGCACATCAGCGTCACTGGCATCGTTCATTCATGGTGGAGGAGAAATGCTTCATGATAATTGAAGTTGCAAAAACAAGAGTGAATGTTGAGTACAAAGTCAGAGAAAATAGATTTAGAGACAAAACTATTAGTACGTGGTCTACTACTTCCTCTAACAAACTAATCCGACCCATTCATGCTGCTTCTGAACTAACATCCTGACGGTGTTTATACCATGGCCACAGACTTTGAGTTCCATCCCTGATCAAACACCAGTAAAGTCCAGATCTCTGAAGCAGGAGCTGTTTTCTGATGACATCTTCTACATTGTACGTACTTTCCTCATGACTGGGCTGGGTGATTGCAGATGACTTTGTGGTTTTGTCTTTGTGAATGGAGCCCACATGTGTGAGCCGGATTATCACACGACTGAAGAATCAGCCCCTCATGTCACATCTGTCCAATGAGAGTGCTGTTTTTATTTTAGATTTGTGCAAGTGTTTATATCTGTATTTAAATTCCATTGACAACAGCGTAGTGAGAATACAAACCAAATAAACTCAACATCTAGTTTGAATCCGGGTCAAATAGGCAGACCTTTGTGTTTCTGTGCTCTGGGACCTTCACTGTTGACCCTTAGGCCTTGATTTTGCCTCTGTCCTAGTGGATGGTCTTAGTTATTCCTCTGTTGGCCACTAGTGGCTCTCTCCAAGCGCTGCAGTGTAGTGTAGGAGGTGTGGCTCCAGATGTGAGGGAACATTTCATTCAGTGAACCTGAGATGTGTCACGTCTGTGTCATTAAGATCACAGGCAAAAGTGAAATGTAGCAGCAGAACAATTTTGAAAAAAGTGTAATAATAGAAATCTATTTAGTAAAAGTCTATTCACATGACAGACGTAAAACAACTTTGTCTAAAAATGTGTCTTTACTTTTGCATAAAGTCTGTTGACTTAATAAAAAAGATAATTAAAAGTGAGAGTGAACATGGGACAGTGTCAGTGTGAATACTATGACCAGTGTTGGGTAGAATACTTTAAAAATACTGAATACTTGGTCTGAAAAGTATTTTGTATTGTAAAGCTACGGTCACAATGACCCGTACGACCTGCAACGACCTCTCTGCGAACGATTTTTTTTCTAATTTCCTACGTCATTCTTGAGGCGTTGTTACGAAAAAACAGCGCTCGCAGCCCGTTCGTAAGTTCGTAGACAGGTCGATGGTCTTGTTAAAGATTTTCTACGACCAGTCTACGAACGCAGAGACTAAAGCCTGTGTAATGTGCCTGAGCGGGAGAGTCAAGTCATCTCTTGAGGCGCAGTTTAGCCTGTACGAGGGATCTGTATGAAAGCCCACGGGCCTGGAGCACGCGACGGAAACGCAGCTAGCTTTAAACACGGAAAGGAACGGACAAGGAGCGCACGGAGGGGACCGGACAAGGCGCGGCACGGAGAAAGGACGGAGCGCGCAGGGGCCCGGACCAGAGCGCGGGGACCAGACCCGGAGCGTGAAGGGATGAGATCGCTTGAAACACGGCCGGACCGGACCAGGAGTGCGCAGGGAAAACGCAAATCGCCTGGAGATGGACACAACCACGGGGAGAACAGCTGTAACAGACGTAGACATTTGGACAATTTCTGCTCGCTGGCGGTTTGGGAAGTGCTTCAAACTTTTTTTATATGAACACAATGATGTCAGTGGATTAGTCTTCAGCATCCGTCTTCGCTTTGGAAGTTTTGGCGTCTCCTCTGCAACACGCAGGTAAGAAACAAAGTGGTTTTGATGTTTTTACGGAGGTTTGACTTTGTGAGTTTGTTGTGTTTCGAGTGTGAGAGACAAATGAGAGAACAGATTTCAGACAAAGCCTACAGAATATAGCTATTCATAAGCATATTTGTGTTTTGCTGGTGTGCAATTAGGTTATTGCTATTCCGGTACGGTTTACGAAAGGTTTAATAGCTAGAAACAACTTGATAAAAGCTTGAGTTGGACGTAGGGACATCGCGCAGCTCCCGTGCGATACAAAATAGATGTAGGATTACCGCAAAGACGCATTAAACAAACTTTAGGGCACACGCAAGGATGCCGTACGGCTTCATTTCCCCAAGAGTGTCGTGAGTTGTTGGTGAGAGCTGAAAGTCTGCCGTAAGAAGACTGTAGGAAAACAGTTTCCACTCCACAAGCCTCGTACGAACTCCAGATTTCGTACGACCTTTAAGATTTGTACGACCATTTTATTCGTACAGGTCATTGTGACCGTAGCTTAAGCTTTAAACAGTAGTTACTAGTAAATAATGTATTGAGCACTTGCTAAATTACAGTAAAAGTTGGTAGTAGTAAAAAAAAAAAAAAAAAACACTTACAGCTGGTCTTCTTGTACAGTTTAATTAATACAGTGGTACTTCACTGGTAGTTACTGCAATAATTAACTGTTAATTAACACTGACAGCGGGTCATACTTTAAAGTGGACAATGTGGTACTTCACTGTCAATTACTACAGTAATTAACAGTGTAGCGGTATGGTCTTACACGTGTCCTGAGTGGGAGTCGAACCCGGGTCTCCCACGCGCCGGTCAACCTGACAAACGCATTGAGCTAAAGGGAACACTCCCCTTGGCCCAGTTTGTTTGTGGGTTCTTATATCTGAGGGAGTGAGTTTATCCCCTACTACCACACTGTCAATTAATGTAGTAACTGACAGTGAAGTACCACATTGTCCACTGTAAAATACGACCCGCTGTCAGTGTTAATTAACAGTTAATTAATGCAGTAACTACCAGTGAGGTACCACTGTATTTTACTACTACCAACTTTTACTGTAATTTAGCTAGTGCTCAATACATTATTTACTAGTTAGTACTGTTTAAAGCTTAACCAGCTGTAGTATGTAAATATTTTGGGGGTTTGTCGATAAACCTTTTGTAAATTGTTAATATGTGTTTCATATCTGTTGTGGCTGTGAGCATAATAAAGAGGTGTCTCTTTGTATTAGATTGCCCAGTGTTGGATTTTTTATCATAATCTGTACTATACACAATATTTGCAGTAATAAACTTGTTTCATAACAGTCTTTACCTTGTTTGTATAGCATCACAAATAGAACCACCAAGTACACAATTAAGGATCACTAGAGGTTCCCCTATAAGTACCACTAATTAGTACAAATGATGCCACCATAATCCCTAATTATCACTCCAAGAGTACCACAAAAGTACCAGGAATTACCAGTAACTATCACTATAATTAATACTTAACTTGCTGGTAACTGTCACTTTAGTCACCAGTACTTGTGACTCTAAGTACCACTACAAGTACCACTGTAGTTACCAGTAACTACCACTGGTACTAACACCAGAAGTACCAGTAAGTACCCCCATAGTTACCTATTAACTAGCAGGCAGTACTTTAAAGTGTTACTGATCTTTTTAAACAGATATCTAGCTTCTGTCAAACAAAGGATGTTTACTTGTTTGAAGTGGGTGACTGGTGGTTGATTGGTTTTCATCTCTGCCTTATAAACATTTTGCTTTTTCACAACCTGGTTCGATTCCCGGCCCAGGCCTCAGCCTGAAATCACTTTTAATTTCCAAAATGTTTAAATCACATATAAACTGAGATTGTTTTTTTTTTTTTTTTTTTTTTTTTTTTACATTTAATTGCAAATTATATTAAAGAATGTTTGCAATGTGTAGTCTTGTTGTGGAATGATTAAATGACCAAGTCCGTTGTTACCCCATTTGGCCACAAGATATCACTCTTCAACCTTTTTGTCGTTGTCTCACCTGTGGCAGCGTTCTTGGGTGTTATTCGTAGAATTATTCAACATGCTATTAAAACGGTGCACTGTGTCTGTTCTTTTATGTGCTCTATGTCATTTAAACAAGTGGAATCCTATTTATTTCAGAATAATGATTTCAGCCTGAGGCCTGGGCCGGGAATCGAACCAGGTGTGAAAAGGCAAAAATGTTCATGAGGCAGAGGTGCTAACCACTTGACCAGCAACCAACTAACACAAGTGGGGAAAGATCCTTCATTTGACAGAAGTCTGGGCGTTTCAAAAAACTATTTATTTAGATATATTCAGATGCAATACCATATATTTACATAACTCAATACAAGGTTTTTACGCACGTCTAGAATTTTTTCAAAAGGTATGACGGCCGTAAAAAACGCGCGTCAAAACCAGTACGAGCGTAAAATACGTACATCAAAAGAGGTACACGAGTAAAAACACGCGAAATCGAGGTTAAAAAGCATGTTTTTTCACGTGTCAACTCGTTCAAAACTAGACACATTTTAGCCCTTTGTCTAACGTCCAGCAGTAAAAGAAAAGACACATTTTTAGACAAACTTGTTCATGTGAATAGATTTTCACCAAATACATTTCTAATACTTATTTTTTCCAAACTGAAGCTGCTGCTACAGTTCACTTGTGATCTTAATGCACTGCTCACTTATCACAGACGTGACACATCTCAAGTTCACTCAATGAAACTGTTTCCTCACATCTGGGGACACACCTCCTTCACTGACAGTGTACAGCGCTAGGAGAGAGTCACTAGTGGCTGGCAGAGGAATAACCATCCACCATAAGACTATCTGCTGGGGCAGAAGGTTAATGTTCACACAGTGTCAGAACATGCAAACATTCAACAATACTGGGTTGGAATGCCCTGTCCACTCTGGTGTTCCATCAGTATCTCATGTCTCATGGTTCACTTTTAGTCGAAGACCATGGTATAAACAAACAACCTTGAATCCTTGTCATTCTGTGTGGTGCTGTTTTCAATCAAGTAAACTCAGTGACATTTTTAAGCCCTAAATGTTTTATTGAACTTTGAGCTTACTTTTACTAGGTTAGGAATGTTCAGCATGTCTTGAAGTATTTTTTAAAGCATTTTCTTCTATATCAGACAAGTATCGGTAAGATACTCACTTACCGATACTTGTCTGATAAAGAAGAAAACGCTTTCATGAGTTTACTTTTAGTCAACAAATCTACAAACAATGCTTGAAAGAACTGGCCCCCAAATCAGACGCCACAGGTGTGACTGACTCTCACTAGCAGTGGGACTCTCTTCATCTGCTTTTTTTTTTTTTTCTAGGAGCTCTACAAATCGAGAACAGTGAGGAGTCTGACCAAGGAAAGTATGAGTGTGTGGCCACCAACAGGGCTGGGACCCGCTACTCTGCCCCCGCCAACCTCTACGTACGAGGTAAGGGCTTCAACAACACAAACTTTCATTAGCAACGATTTGAAAAATGGACTTGTTCACTTTTAGGATTGAAAATAAAAACTGGAGCTAACTTGATTAAACAATAGAGAATGTGTTTCTCTTAGAACTCAGCCACATGCTGAGATCAAATTAGATTGACATTTTGACACTTTCTGCACCTTTGCAAAGCTTGACGTTGTTTCTGGAGTGGTTGTGATGCAGTAATGTGCTGGGACCATTTTTCAGGGAAACTTGAGGTTTTAGACTGGCCCACTTTTTGTTTGTGTATTTGTTTGTTTTGTTTTTTAACAGGGGGGTGTCGAGTTGGCAAACACATTAAATAATTAAGACATTTACCAAAGTCTTAGCAGAAAGTTGAGTGTTCAAAACTGAAAGTATTAAATTTTCTGCACTGACGTTCGAGTCCCACTTATGTTCTCTCTTGATGTTTGTAGCGTTTTTCTTTAAACCCTGTTCCCTACTTAGTTTTATTCACAACATGGTTACATGATCCTGATACTGCTCTGAACTCCTCCTGACCCAGGGGTCGGCAACGCAAAATGTTGAAAGAGCCATATTAAAAAACAAAAAACAAAAAAAAACACCTAAATCTGTCTGGAGCAGCAAACAATTATTATATAAGTCTTACAATGACTGCAACACATGCTGCAAGTGTCTATATTAGCTTTATCAACCTGTTATCAAAATGAAAAGCTGCTTACAATCACACTTTTTGGGGGAAATGAATGACATAATTCGACACCACAAACAGAAGCGGGACACGTGTGTCCATCCTGCTCCTGTTTGAGATTACACAGAGGCCAAGGACTGATGCAGATTCAAACACGACTAAACTCTGCATGAATCAGCTTTTATATTAACACTAAATCATCTGGAATAAGTATTGTGTCCATTTGACGCTGACAATGTGCGATATGACTGAAGTGTAGCCGCTTACATGAGACAAAGTTCCTCACATCTCTTTCATCTAAATCCAGTTTATTTTGCACAAACTCAGTGCCTTATTTCCGTGTCTTCGTGCATAAAAACTGGTCCTTCATTCATTCTTTGGAAAACCTTCCCCCGCGCTGCTTCTGCTGTTGATCTGTGAGTCCACATCGTCTGTGAACCAGGTCCAAGGCTTATTATCTACCTTCATGCAATAAAACCTCCACATTTGCAATGAAAACAAATGATTCGGTCCTAGAGCTGCTGAATCTGCTGTTCTTTCTCTTTTTCCCTTTTGAATCCACGGCCCTTGACCCACCTGCCGGTTTGTTTACAGCAGCGCGTCACAGACTCTGACGTAAATCTTTGACAGAAATGTTAAAATTAAATATTTATTCTGCACATTTTTACAGCAACGCAAAACTTAAAGAATGTTTGTCATATTTTACCTCCAACGAAAATTCTGTTACAACAAAAAATATGTTCACACAATTTTCCACTTTCATATTTTCAAACCAGAGACTGTTCAGACCACAGACTGTTCAGACCACAGACGGTTCAGACCACAGACGGTTCAGACCACAGACGTTCAGACCACAGACTGTTCAGACCACAGACTGTTCAGACCACAGACTGTTCAGACCACAGACTGTTCAGACCACAGACTGTTCAGACCAGAGACTGTTCTGACCACAGACTGTTCAGACCACAGACTGTTCAGACCACAGACTGTTCAGACCACAGACTGTTCAGACCACAGACTGTTCAGACCACAGACTGTTCAGACCACAGACTGTTCAGACCACAGACTGTTCAGACCACAGATGGTTCAGACCACAGACTGTTCAGACCACAGACTGTTCAGACCACAGACTGTTCAGACCACAGACTGTTCAGACCACAGACTGTTCAGACCACAGACTGTTCAGACCACAGACTGTTCAGACCACAGACGGTTCAGACCACAGACTGTTCAGATCACAGATGGTTCAGACCACAGACTGTTCAGACCAGAGACCACAGACTGTTCAGACCACAGACTGTTCAGACCAGAGACCACAGACTGTTCAGACCACAGACTGTTCAGACCACAGACTGTTCAGACCACAGACCGTTCAGACCACAGACCGTTCAGACCACAGACCGTTCAGATCACAGACGGTTCAGACCACAGACGGTTCAGATCACAGACGGTTCAGACCACAGACTGTTCAGACCACAGACGGTTCAGACCACAGACTGTTCAGACCAGAGACCACAGACTGTTCAGACCACAGACGGTTCAGACCACAGACTGTTCAGACCAGAGACCACAGACTGTTCAGACCACAGACTGTTCAGACCACAGACGGCTCATAGACCACTGTGTTGCGTTTGTTTGGAGTGTTTGTGTGTGCGGGGTAAAGGCACCAGCTGGTTTTACTCTCTGCATTTCTCCTTGTTTTCTTCATTCATATGTCGTTCCTGTGTTTGCTCTTCTTGGTTTTATTTTGGCCTTTTCCATCTTTCATGATTCCATCCTGTCATGGAACACTTTTAACCTGACCTCAGATCAGCGGGAAGGTTGGTGTTGACTGTTGGGGCAGACAGACTTGAGCAGAGTGCATCTCTGGCTCGTCGCTGTCCCTTCCCAGCTCGGCTCTGTGTGTGTCTCAGTGGAAGTCTTCTGTGTTTGCTGTGTCCACTTAGCATGGCTTTCTCAGTTTTTACAACACAAATTTGAGCTCTAGAGAGAAAAAATATTACTTTGTTTCCTTGAGTAAAATAATATACTGTATGTACAATAAGTACTATCATGAAATATATTTGGTCATCTATGAACAAACATGGTTTGAAATCCTGTGGTATCGTGTGTTAATCAGTCTGTAATGGTCATGCCAGTGTCAGACTAACACACAGTATGAGGCATGTGTTAGTTTTCTTTTAACTGCCGCTGGGGGATAAAGCTACATTGACTGTCTGATGCTCCATGTGGTTTTCTCAGAGCATGCTTTTTGTCCCTGCATGATGCATGTTCCTGTGGCATGTCTGGAACCTTGTGTCTACACTGCACTCTATGTGGGAAACATAATCTAATGACCAGTGTTTGGATTTACATGCACCACAAGATGTTTTAAAATGCATAAGTGTATAATATAATTAGACCTGTAATTGGTCCAAATGATTGTAAAGTACATTAAGTTGGATTTAAATATAAACCAACGTAAGCATTTGCTTTACGAAGTGTGTGTTTATCCCACTACTATTTTCATTTTTAAGAGTAAAAAAAAACATTGTTTAAATGTGTTGACACAACCACATTGGAAAGGTACTGTTTTGACCCCCTCTCAGCCACCTCAGCCGCATCTTTTGTGCAGTGCGCAGAGTGCCTCCACGATTCTCCATCCCTCCCTCCAACCATGAGGTGATGCCCGGGGGCAGCCTGAACCTCACCTGTGTGGCTGTTGGGGCGCCCATGCCTTCTGTCAAGTGGGTGAGTGAACAAACGGAGCTCACTCAACAGGCAGAGATTGGCCGTAATGTCCTGGTGCTCACAAGTATCCAGCAATCAAACAACTACACCTGCGTGGCCACGTCTGCTCTGGGAAGCATCCACACCACAGCCCAAGTCTCAGTGAAAGGTGAGAAGATAATAGTCCCTCTGTGTCCTCGTTTGTCTCTTCTGTCCTCTGTAGAACTGTAGTTCCTCTTCTGTCCTCTGTAGAACTGTAGTCCCTCTTCTGTCCTCTGTAGAACTGTAGTCCCTCTTCTGTCCTCTGTAGAACTATAGTCCCTCTTACGTCCTCTGTAGAACTATAGTCCCTCTTCTGTCCTCTGTAGAACTGTAGTCCCTCTTCTGTCCTCTGTAGAACTGTAGTTCCTCCTCTATCCTTTGCAGAGCTTAAATACGTGTGTCTAAAGTGTGTTGTGCTCCTCAGCCTTGCCCCAGGCCCCCACAGGCCTCACTGTCACAGAGACCACAGCCACTAGTGTGACCTTAAGTTGGGACTCTGGAAACCCTGATCCTGTGCTTTACTATGTAATCCAATACCAAGCTCGTGGCTCGGTGCAGGGTTTCCAAGAGGTGGATGGAGTGGCCAGCACCAGATACAGCATCGGGGGGCTTAGCCCCTTCTCTGAGTATGACTTCCAGGTTTTGGCTGTGAACAATGTTGGCCGCGGGCTTCCAGGGGCCACCATCAGTACACGCACCAGTGAGCAAGCACCCTCATCTCCCCCCCTGCACCTCTTGGCTCGCATGCTCAGCACCAGTACTATTTAGTGCAGTGGGATCCACCAGAGGAGCCCAACGGGCAGATCCAGGGCTACAGGGTGTTGTTCAGTCCAGATGAGGACAGTCCGCTTGGAGCATGGCAGTCTTTAACCACAGACGCACAGCTGCAGACCACACTATCAGGCCTGACCCCTGAGCTCACCTACACCATTAGGGTCCTGGCCTTCACCGCAATGGGAGACGGGCCCCTCTCAGATGCACTGCGGATAAAAGCCCAACAAGGAGGTTAGCTACATACTACGCTGACATTTGTCAGTCTACATGACTAATGCAAAAAAAAGGTTTTTGCATTAGTCATATCAGATTCATTGTTATTATTATTTTTTTTTTAACCAGTAAGAGGTCAGAAACACACAGTACCTTTTAAAAGTCTGTACTTATATTCAGACTACACTCTATACTATACTTAGCTGTAAGCTCAACATGTGTGTTCTTTAGCAAGCTTCTGTCTGCAGAGGGAAATGGGTGGAACTGAATGTGACACTTTTAAATGAATTTAATGTCCCTTCTTCCCTTAATTATGCCTGTTATGTGTACAGTACCTTCTCCACCGGCCGACTTCCAGGGAGAAGCAGAGTTGGATTCTCAGGTCTTGCTGTCCTGGCTGTGGCCAGTTCAAGATGAAGTCATCAGCTATGAGTTGCAGTACTGGGAAGCTAGTGCTCCTGCTCGCAAGGTACACTTATATATTCTGTCTGCCAGCTCTTCAAAGCCTCCAGCGTAGCTTTTTCTGTGTCTGCCATCTCTTTGCATTATAACAATTAATCTAAATGTCTTCACATTTAATTATTGTATACACACTGGTGCTGGAAGTGTTGTCAAATCTCCATACAACTGTATCCCCTGTGCTCCTCACGGCACTTCTCTCCATCAGTGTTGGCACTCACATTGTGAACTCATGATGCACAAACCCTCGACCCACATCACACATAAACTCCTGACTCATGACTAGGGATGGGACGATATACGATATTATTGCAAATCGTGATAATTACCCCATTGGGCGCCAAGGTACGTGCTCTAGTACTCACAAAAAATAAATATTTATCTCGTAATTACGAGTAGTTTAAATGGCTTTTCTGGCTTCATATAGGCTAAGCTAGTGACGTTATCCACAATATGAGTAGTCTTTTCTGTGCTGCTTGATGTTTCTAAATAGCTAAGATGTGCTTGTGTGTTAAATTAAGTGCCTGTGGTCTTCACTGCAATGTTTATGGTCTACAAAAAGTATGAAACTAGTTGTTAACATAACATATGCCTGATGCTGTGACTCAAGCTACAGTTAGCAGGCTATTATCAAGACGGCCAGTGTGTGGAGCTGTTCACCCACCAGAAAGAAGCTAGCGGTAATCGACAGTTAATCTCACACATCCTTAGAAATGTGCGGCAGTTTTTCTGTGGCTCCAGCGTCTGGTTTTCAATTTATTTGGCCAAAAAGGAGAGAAGTGCTGCACATTTGCTACACTTCCGCATGGATCACCCAGAGTGGGCGGGTACTGCAAAAATGCCCGTATGTTGCAAGTCAAATGATGGCGAAGTGGAGTAGTGTAGCAATGTGCAGCACTTCTCTCCTTTTTGGCCAAATAAATTGAAAACCAGACGCTGGAGCCACAGAAAAACTGCCGCACATTTCTAAGGATGTGTGAGATTAACTGTCAACAGTCGAAGGATTGTGTTTTATTTAAAAACTGCCGATTACGCTACACACTGGCCGTCTTATAATAGCCTGCTAACTGTAGCTTGAGTCCACAGTCATATGTAGCATGTATGTTGCACTAGCTAAGGTACCGGGTTGGTAAAAGCCAGATAACAATGCCTTAATAACTAAGGTTATGAATGAATTTGGTTAGGCTAGGTCAGAAGAAATAGTGTTCGGCTCTGGGAGTGGAGGAAGAGACTGAGACTGAAACAAGATATTTAACCCTCCTACACCCCCGGGTGCATTTTTGTCCATCGCAACTTTTCTTTTTTCAATAACTTTGGCTGTGGTGCATCAAATCTCATGAAACTTGGCCAGGTTGTGTGTTTTTGACGCCTCTTTCGGATTCTGTGGTTATTTTTTGTGTCAAGTAATTTTTTAAGCCTATAATTCAAATACTCACACCCGTGGTCCTAGAGTGCATTTTTGTCCCATTGACTTCCATTATAAACACACTTTTTTAACACTACGGATTTGTTTTAAAATGTGATTTTAGAAATATTTTTTTTGTTTCTCACTGATGAAAAGGGGTTAAATTTTTAAGATTTTTTAAGCATTTTAATTTTTAGTTGCATTTTCTTTTTTTCCTTGAATGCAACACAAACATGCATTTGTGCATTTGAACCTACAAATGTCTTTCCCACTTCTGCTCAATTTTTTTTTCACCTAAAATAATTTTTTTGTTTTGGGGGGATGCCTAAGTGTTGTCTGCTTGTACCTGAGTAAAATTTTTTAGATGGGGCCACTATATGTAGGTGTGAGAGAGCCAGAATGCAAGTGCAAGTCTAAAGTGTGAAAATCCATCACAATCAAAACCAGTCAAAATTACACCCTCAAATGTGGTCCTCTTGTATCCTCCCGTAAAGCCTTATTTTGACTTATCCAGACACACAAACACACTTTTTCACTTTTCCCCTTCAAACAGAGTCAGAATTAGAGCCATCAAACACTTGTCCAGCAGATAAACCCAAACAAAAAACAAAGTACAGTTTTGTTTACACAGGTGCATTTGAACGTAAACTTCATCGGAACGTTTTTGCCATTTGGCTCACAGTTTTCTTTGTGACTCTCGAAATGAGTAGACAAAGAGTAGAAAAATGTTTCAGTATAAAGGTAGAGGTCAACTGTATTGATCCCTAATCATTGTGTGTATTTGAGCCATTCTTTAGAGCCACTGGGGCGTCGGTCAGGAGCTGTGAGCTGCTGCAGTACAGCTCTTATAGGAACCATCTCCACATGTTGAGCTGGGCTTAGGCAGGTTAAAAAGTCAAAATATGAAATAAAAGTGGATATGTATGAATAGAGCAGAAGTAAATGAAGAGATTGATGTGAAAAAAGTTGAAGAAAAGTTTTCAATATGTAAAAAATATTGGGATATTGTTAGATGTTATTACTTTGCCAGAGGTGGACCAAGGGTGTTTTTATGTCTAAAAAATGGACTTTATGTAAAAACTAAAAAATTGACCAAGTCAGTTTTGGCACTATTTTAGCACACCCCCAGCCTCTATAAATCCCACACTAAAAAAGTAAAATGTATTGAAGTATAATGCAAAAATACCAAATTTTTCATGTTTTTCAATCAAAACATATGTATATACTTTTTCACTTACAAGGCTTTTATGGGGTTAAAATTCTAATAATTTATGCAATATTTAGTATTTATGTTTAGAGCAGGAGTAGATAAAGAAATTGATGTGAAAAAAAGTTTGAGAAAAATTTACAGTATGTAAGAAGTAAAAGGGTATTGTTAGTGGTTACTGCTTTGTCATAGGCGGGTTAAAGCTGGGCCAATGGTGTTTTTAGCTCTTAAAATGGACTTTGTGCCAAAACTATAAAAGTGATCAAATCAGTTTTGGGACTATTTTAGGTCACCACCAGGGTCTATAAATCCCACACCAAGAAAGAAAAAAATTCTGAAGTATTTTGAAAAAATCCACTTTTTTCACTTTTTCAACATCAAAAATATGCTACTTTCTCACATACAAACAGCATTTAAGGGGTTAAAATTGAAATAATTTTTATAAAATTTATTATCTATGTTTAGAGGAGAAGTAGACGAAGAGATTGGTGTGAAAAAATTTGGAAAAAAGTTTGATTTACATAAAAATAATGGGTGTTAAATATGAGAGTGCATTTTTGCACTCTAGGACCACAGGTGTGATTTTTTCTTAAAAATTGAAATTATGCAAAAACTATAAAAGTGATCAAATCAGTTTTCACACTATTTTAGACCACCACCAGGGTCTATAAATCCCACACCATGAAAGAAAAAAATCTTGAAGGATTTTGAAAATATCCACTTTTTTCACTTTTTCAGCATCAAAAATATGCTACTTTCTCATATACAAACAGCATTTAAGGGGTTAAAATTTTAATATTTTTTAAAATATTTAATATCTATGTTTAGAGGAGACATAGACGAAGAGATTGATGTGAAAAAAGTTGGAGAAAAGTTTGTTTTATATAAAAATAATGGGTGTTAAAAATGAGAGTGCATTTTTGCACTCTAGGACCACAGGTGTGATTTTTTCTTAAAAATTGAAATTATGCAAAAACTATAAAAGTGACCAAATCAGTTTTGGGAGTGTTTTAGGCCACCACCAGGGTCTATAAATCCCACACCATGAAAGGAAAAATTCTGAAGTATATTGAAAAAATCCACTTTTTTCACTTTTTCAACATAAAAAATATGCTACTTTCTCATATACAAACA
Organism: Mugilogobius chulae; assembly: GCA_038363315.1. Classification (NCBI taxonomy): domain Eukaryota; kingdom Metazoa; phylum Chordata; class Actinopteri; order Gobiiformes; family Gobiidae; genus Mugilogobius; species Mugilogobius chulae. The sequence goes on from CM076414.1 coordinate 10,005,659, forward strand.
GCATTTAAGGGGTTAAAATTGTAATAATTTTTATAATATTTAATATCTATGTTTAGAGGAGAAGTAGACGAAGAGAATGATGTGAAAAAAGTTGGAGAAAAAATTGTTTTATATAAAAATAATGGGTGTTAAAATGAGAGTGCATTTTGCACTCTAGGACCACAGATGTGATTATTTTAAAGGGGTGCACGAGGGTTAAGTTTGCTAATTACATATATATATTGAATTGACAGACAAGACAAAAATTGAACATTGACAAAACAAATGGCCATTAATATTTACAATCTAGGTTCAGAGAAATGTACATTCAATAGTTCTTTTCGCACATCTCATGATTCCTATGAAAGTGCTTCAGCGCTAAAGTTCGATTGTCCCGATACAAAAGACCTTAAGTGTCCTTTAAGATTCAAAGGGCATTTCGATGGTGTGAGTGCGAGAGGAAACAGTTCAAATTCTGAGTGGCCACGGGCAGTGGCCACGAACCGCGATCAATCGGGACAAAAACAAAGGGCGGCTACAGGAGCCCTCCTACCGGCCCAACCAGAGCAGGAGAGGTTCCTGAGTCAGTAGTCCTGGGCTTGAGTAGAGAACTGGTGCAGGCGTGTTGCCTTGGGTTCACTTAGCTCAGATCCTTAGCTCGCCATCCGATCTGGTCTGTATATAAAACAGGACCAGCAATAAATCATGTGCACATCATAATCAAGTTTCATTCTAGGATCCTATCAATAATTCAAATCAATAAAGCAATCAATTAAATATCAGTGATTAACTAATACAAAGTGCTTCATAATCAATCATCAATGTATCAATATCAGTGTTAAATATTGTACTTCAGAATAAATATCAAAATAGTTCATATCAAGAATAAATAACATTAGCAAATATAGTTATTCAATATTCAGGTTCAATATTCATGTTCAAGTATCAAAATATTGCATAGACAACATATTAAAGTGTCAACAGTAGTTACTCTTTAAAGTGCATGAAGTGCAATGAATGAACTGCATTGGAATCAACAAGCTCAAAACAAATGCTCAGTTTGGGCATTAAAGTGCTTCGAATTTCAACCAAAAGTTATACATCAATCAACAATAAGTTAATAAAGACTCGACATTAATTGCACTTCATTTGATAAAACACTTTTTTTGAGAAAACGGGCAGAAAAGACAATGCTAACCGCCCATTCAAACTAAAGGGGTCGGCTAGGCTAGGCTAACCCGTTCATTTGAATGAGAGGCTAAGCTACATGTTAGCGCACTCACCAATTTCGTAGTTTCTAGCGGACTCGCGCTCGTTTGGTTAGTGGTCTGGGCCCGGTAGTCAGCTCCTAAAGTTCCGACATTAAATGCATTTGATGAATAACAGAAAAAGCGAAATATGCGATGAAAGTTACTTTAACCAACCTGTAGCATGTCACCCGTCTAGCATTCCCTCGCGTCTCGCTGCGTATCTAACTTCCGGTAAAAATAGAAAGTGATTGGCGCGCATCGTCACGTGACTGCGTCAACAACGTGATGACGTAATACTAAAAGTTGACGATATATTTATTATAAAGAGAGGGAGAACGGCTTTTGAGGCAAGATTTTCACCTGGGTTACACCCTCCCCCTTTAATTCATGCAACTCCGATGCATGCTATACTAATTTAACACGAAAATATATACCGGTGTATCGAACGCAGGGCATTGAACGCATTATAATAAACATCAGCTCTTCCTAAACGTTGTGATGGACACATCTTTGGGCTTGACCTATTTTGCTGCTGCGATCCAGCAGACGGGTCGCCAACCCTTGAGCTAAACTATGGAAAACAGCTTGGGCAACTGAAATCAGTGGGTTTCCTACAGCAGAAGGTTGGGAATTCTGAGGCGGTTGACACTGGTGCAAAGAACTGCGCACTGACAAACTGGATTTCGCAGTATCTGAAGCATCAATAACAACGGGAACTTCATAGTGTGTCTTTTCTTGGCTTCTAAACATTGGATCTTCCCCTGATGGCCTTGTTTCAGGAGGAATGGGATCATCAGGTATGTATTCTTTAGTCGGGTACTTTCGATTTCCTCCACAGATTCTCTAGAGACTTCATAGGCAGCATCTCCTTCCTCACTGGATGGAGATGGATCTATGGCATCAAAAACTTCAGGCATAGCAGAGGACTTTTCTTCTTCACTAAGAACATTCATCTCATGGAGTATCTTTTCTTCAGCTGGAGGTAAGTGTTTGCCTCCAGATAAGTACTCTTGAGTGGGTTCTATAGGTGAAAACAGCGGCGTGACTTCGATAGAGACAGAAGACTTTTCAAAATCAGGCAAGAAGGCTTCAGTTTCAAGAACAGGCTGTTCAAGACGGACTGCCAACACAGGCATAAGATCAGTAGCACAGGACACAGACTCAACATCACTGGTTTCATCAGGATCGACACTTCCAAATTGGAAAGGGACTGGCTCAACTTGAAGTGGACGCACCTCTAACCGGTCATCCTCACTGCTCCGGACGTTGTTGAGCACATCCGGATATGCAATGGACGGTTCTTCAGGCGGATGGAGTCGAAGTCGCCTTCTATATGGGCGCCAGAATCTGCGTCTGGGTCGTTCAGTTCGTGGGTCACCTTCAGCTACCTCTCTCTGCTCCACAGAATCAACATTCGGAGACCATCTTCTGGAGGGTCTTCGTCGATGCGGTGGGGGTTTCGTTCTTTCATGCATGGGGTCTTCTCTTATCCCATGAACCGATCTGGGCTGATCTTCAGGTCGAGGACTGCGAGGGAAGGACTGCCGTTGCCAGCGTCTTCTGTTTGGTGCATACCGACTGCCTTTGACTGGTACACCACCAGGACCAGTAACATTGGTGGCTTCTGGGCCTTTTGCTGTCTCCATCACGTCAAACTCTACAACTTCTCCATCTCCCACACTACGGAGAGATTTTCTAGGATTATTCTTCTTTATAGCAGTCTGGTGGACAAATACATCTTCCTGGGTGTCATTCCGGATTATTAAATCCGTATCTTCGTTTTACATTGAACCATTTAACTGTACCTTGGATCAGTGTTGCTATCACTTTTCTCTCTGGCTGTGGCTCATCTTCCCGTGTCGATGGAGGAGCAATCTTCTTACACGACATCTCATCATCCACATCTGGCAAAGACTTCACAGTAATGCGTCAGGTTGTTGGACTGTGGAATCAAGTTCAGGCAGAGGAGCGATTGGCTTCTTATGTCCTCTGTAGGCAACTGGTCTCAGTGACAGGAGGCTGGGATTCTGTCAACAGCTGACCAAGCAGAGACATAACACTTTTAAGTACTTCCACAAAGTCTTTACCCGTAAGCGTCGCAATATCTCTGAGTGCACGCAAATAAATGTCAGTCACGACTTTCTCTACTAGTGCCGCGCAAAGTGTTGATAGATCTGAGATTTCATATGAGACTTTACTGTTCTCACAAATGTAAGTATACGGCAACATATTACGTAACTCAATCAAACTTTGACTCGACGCATACTGAACAATAATAGAATCGTGAAAAACGGTCTCAGGTTCATCGATAAGCTCTGTTTTAGCCACGGAAACATAACGCTTGAGAAAATTAACAACTTCATTGTCTGTTTTATCGTGGGTCGCAAACTGAATTAAAACTGCGTCTGAAATCTTAATGCCACGTTTCTCAAAAATGTCCATTGTCACTCAACAAATAGATAATCAATGTCCAGCTCTTACAGCTCCACTCCTGGCTAGCTCGCCACAATTATGTAGCATGTATGTTGCACTAGCTAAGGTACCGGGTTGGTAAAAGCCAGATAACAATGCCTTAATAACTAAGGTTATGAATGAATTTGGTTAGGCTAGGTCAGAAGAAATAGTGTTCGGCTCTGGAGTGGAGGAAGAGACTGAGACTGAAACAAGATATTTAAGTTTGCTAATTACATATATATATTGAATTGACAGACAAGACAAAACATTGAACATTGACAAAACAAATGGCCATTAATATTTACAATCTAGGTTCAGAGAAATGTACATTCAATAGTTCTTTTCGCACATCTCATGATTCTATGAAAGTGCTTCAGCGCTAAAGTTCGATTGTCCCGATACAAAAGACCTTAGTGTCCTTTAAGATTCAAAGGGCATTTCGATGGTGTGAGTGCGAGAGGAAACAGTTCAAATTCTGAGTGGCCACGGGCAGTGGCCACGAACCGCGATCAATCGGGACAAAAACAAGGGTGGCTACAGGAGCCTCCTACCGGCCCAACCAGAGCAGGAGAGGTTCCTGAGTCAGTAGTCCTGGGCTTGAGTAGAGAACTGGTGCAGGCGTGTTGCCTTGGGTTCACTTAGGCTCAGATCCTTAGCTCGCCATCCGATCTGGTCTGTATATAAAACAGGACCAGCAATAAATCATGTACACATCATAATCAAGTTTCATTCTAGGATCCTATCAATAATTCAAATCAATAAAGCAATCAATTAAATATCAGTGATTAACTAATACAAAGTGCTTCATAATCAATCATCAATGTATCAATATCAGTGTTAAATATTGTGCTTCAGAATAAATATCAAAATAGTTCATATCAAGAATAAATAACATTAGCAAATATAGTTATTCAATAGTCAGGTCCAATATTCATGTTCAAGTATCAAAATATTGCATAGACAACATATTAAAGTGTCAACAGTAGTTACTCTTTAAAGTGCATGAAGTGCAATGAATGAACTGCATTGGAATCAACAAGCTCAAACAAATGCTCAGTTTGGGCATTAAAGTGCTTCGAATTTCAACCAAAAGTTATACATCAATCAACAATAAGTTAATAAAGACTCGACATTAATTGCACTTCATTTGATAAAACACTTTTTGAGAAAACGGGCAGAAAAGACAATGCTAACCGCCCCATTCAAACTAAAGGGGTCGGCTAGGCTAGGCTAACCCATTCATCTGAATGAGAGGCTAAGCTACATGTTAGCGCACTCACCAATTTCGTAGTTTCTAGCGGACTCGCGCTCGTTTGGTTAGTGGTCTGGCCCGGTAGTCAGCTCCTAAAGTTCCGACATTAAATGCATTTGATGAAATAACAGAAAAAGCGAAATATGCGATGAAAAGTTACTTTAACCAACCTGTAGCATGTCACCCGTCTAGCATTCCCTCGCGTCTCGCTGCGTATCTAACTTCCGGTAAAAATAGAAAGTGATTGGCGCGCATCGTCACGTGACTGCGTCAACAACGTGATGACGTAATACTAAAAGTTGACGATATATTTATTATAAAGAGAGGGAGAAACGGCTTTTGAGGCAAGATTTTCACCTGGGTTACACATATACGTTACGTTAACAGCTAGTTTCATACTTTTTGTAGACCTTAAACATTACAGTGAAGACCACAGGCACTTAATTTAACATAACGAAATCCACAAGCACATCTTAGCTATTTAGAAACATCAAGCTAGCACAGAAAAGACTACTCGTTGTGGATAAAGTCACTAGCTTAGCCTATACGAAGCGTGTGGTATACAGAATGTGGGAAAAGCCATTTAAATTATCTCGTAATTACGAGAAAACTATCTCGTAATTACGAGATAAATATTTATTTTTTTGTGAGTACTATGGAGCGCCGTACCAAGTTTTTTTTCAGTTTTCCAAAGGCTGTAGCTTAAATATACTTTAAGATAGAGCTCTACTATAAATTGGTAATATTGTATAAAGTGTTAGGTATTAATCAAAGATTATAAATATGGTAATACATTGTATATATGTGGAATATTATTTATGTTGTGCCCTTATTATTGCATGTTTTTCAGACCGCTGAATAAGATTGTTTTTTGACAGTAAAACAGGGAGATATACATGTTTTATTTATTTATTTTTTCATTTTTTTAGAGGAATAATGAATTAAAAATAGCACCAATATGAGTAAACTCTCTCCCCGCCTCCTCCCCCTGCTAACCTCCGCGGTGCGTCCTGCCGCTCTCCTCCGCCTCCTCGCACTGATGCCGGGGGGGACTTCGGCGAGCGCACCGGTGGCGTTTACCTCCGTAACCACTCTCCAGAACCTACATACTATCCTTGCCCCATGTCCTACATGTGTAGTAACAGGAAAAGTTTGTTTTGGAACAGTCCGCGCTGTTATTTGTCCCTCCAAGCCGAGCCCGGAGCGGCTGCCGCTGAACAACCGCAGCTGAGATCAGCGTACCGATTCTCACTCTCACTCCCGCTCTCATCGTCTGAGAACGTAATCGTCTTCCCCACAACGTGAATCTGCCAGTATCAGGCTCAAAGCCTCCGCTCTAGTGAACGTTTTCGCCAGTTTCGCATCGTAGAAAGTCAGACCAGCTCTCCCTCGTCTCGTCTCCCCTCGCTTCACTTCACTCACAACTCACTTAAAAAGCAGCACCTTTGACACGCCCTCTCTGTATTTTGTCCAATAGGAACCTGTGGTAATTTTGGGCTTAAAACAAAGCTCTGGATGTCGGCCATCTAGTGGAAGCATGTAGAAACAGTGTTTTTGATTTTAACAAGAGAGAGAGGCCGTTTTCTCCGGTTAAGTTACGTGTCGCAATATTGCGACGATGGCGCCAAGAGGGTTAAGGGCCGCGATTAAATAATTGTGGCATTTTTTTATAATCGTGATCATCGTACGTGACGATAATCGTCATTACAGCAGCAGGCGAGTGCTTGTGGCTTCATATTACACTGTTCAAATGTTAGTTCTGGTGTTTGGCCACAAGGGGGCTCTCTCCCACAGCAATAAACTTTTCGTTGTTTACTGGCTGACACGGCAGCATGCACGGCATGGCAGTGCTGAGGCTAAGCAGTCAGTCTGTGGAGGTGGATACAGCTTCCACATTACACCATTCTTTCAAGAAGCTGAAATCTGATGAGACACAAGTCTGTAGAGCCGAGAGAAGTGACGCTCCGCGGGAAAACACGAGATGTAGCTAGCACATTAGCCAGACAACAACTATATTTGGAAAATTCATTCTGTCTTCTGCTTAGTTTATCTTTATTTTTTTTGTAATAAGACAGTTGTAATAAGCTCGGTGCTCATTTACCTGACAGTTTCGGCGGCAGGACTTCCGCCTTCGTCAGAGGTGACGTCTGGTGTTGTGACGTCTCCCTTATAGAATCTTCCCAGACGTGGTCAGTTTGACAGATTTGTCAGACTCCATCGGGTATTTTTCTTTAAATGCTTCCAGATTGTTTGCTAGTTCCTCGTCCTTTTGTTCGATACTATTGTTTATTGTCCTTATCCGTTCTTTTAAAAGGCTCCGTCTTGCTTTGTTAATGATGTCCTCTGCGTTTTTGGTGTGAATCGGGTTTTTAATCCTAAGGATTAAAAACCCGATTCACACCAAATCGGGTTTTTAATCCGATTCACACCAAATCGGGTTTTTAATCCGATTCACACCAAATCGGGTTTTTAATCCTAAGGATTAAAAACCCGATTCACACCAAAAACGCAGAGGACATCATTAACAAAGCAAGACGGAGCCTTTTAAAAGAACAGATAAGGACAATAAACAATAGTATCGAACAAAAGGACGAGGAACTAGCGAACAATCTGGAAGCATTTAAAGAAAAATACCCGATGGATTTGGAAACTACAAAAAACATGGATCAACACTTGAAATACACATACGAAACAGAATTCGAAAGGACTAACAATGCCAACAAGGTAAATTAACTAAACTAATCAAACATAAAGAAGCTAAAACTAACGTAACAGTAGCTAACGAAAAATGGTTATGCAACTCACCGAGGCAGAACAGAACATATTAAGAAGGGGACTAAACTACGCCATTACACCTAGCAAAATACCGCAAGAAGAATTCATTTTAGCCACAGAACTAGCATGCAATAAAATCAAGGATCCGGGAAAGAAAGCAGAACTTTGCAACACCGTAACAGGCATACTCAAATCCGCCAAATTACATCAACTCAACATAACGAAAGAGGAAAGGAGAGCAATAAACACGCTAACCAACGACGACACAATAACAATAATACCGGCTGACAAAGGTAGAACCACGGTTATTATGGACACGGACACATACGAGAAAAAGATGGACACACTACTCAATGACACTACCACATATGAAATACTCAACAAAAACCCCACGGAAGAAAAGAAACGGACATTAAAGACACTATTGAAACCACTGGTAGAGACAGGAAAAATAACAACACAGGCCTACAACCATTTCATCTCGACAGCCAGTATAGTCCCCCGTATATATGGCACACCAAAAATACACAAGACAGACACACCACTCCGCCCGATCGTAGATAGCACCGGATCAGTCACTTACAATTTATCAAAAGCACTCGTTGAAATAATTAAACCCCTCCCTTGGCTACACCAAACACCATTGCAAGAACTCAAAGGAACTGGCACAGGAACTTCAAACCATCACTATACAACAAGACGAAATACTCATATCACACGATTCATATCACTATACACAAAAACTCCCGTTGACGTCACCATACACATCGTACAAGAAAGACTAAGAAAGGACCGGACTCTCAAAAAACGTACAAACCTAACAGCCACAGACATCACACAACTACTGACAGTCATTGCAAAATCCACATACTTCCAATACAAACATTGCAAAAGAGAAAACCACATTATGGACTGGACAATGCAAAAATAATTGGAACAGAAGAACACAAATACAAACGATGGATACGAGAGGCTATTGAGATCAGGAAGCGAGGCACAGAGACCATCAACAGAGACGAAGGAGCTTTTTCCTTGGCTCACACCTGGGACACACTTCTCCAGAGACCACCAGGCGGGGGCAGACGTGGTCAGTCTGACAAATCTGTCAAACTGGCCACGTCTGGGAAGATTATATAAGAGGCACGTCACAACACCAGACGTCACCTCTGACGAAGGCAGAAGTCCTGCCGCCCAAACTGTCAGGTAAATGAGCACCTAGCTTATTACAAACTGTCTTATTACAAGAAAATAAAGACAGACAACAACTAGTAACACTCTGTATTACGGCTAAACAATGAAAAACATTTGGTTTGTGTTTTAATGTTTGAATTGAGCCTATACAAAAGTAATTACTGACTCTGGGACAAAGTTTATAGATTTTTGCTCAATATGGTAAAACATTTGTTCACTTTAAGTCATTGTTGATTGCACTCAGGCCAAAACACAATAAGTAAACAAATGCATATTGCGTGTTGATGAGTATTTTAGGGACTTTAAATCTGTGCACTTTTATATTTAGTTAATTATTGTGATAATATCGTTAATTGCGATTATTTTGGTCACAATAATTGTGAGAGCAATTTTAATATCGCCCCATCCTACTCGTGATGCATGAACCCTGGACTCATGACACATAAACTCCTGACTCATGACGCATGAACCCTTGACTCATGAACCCTCAACTAATGGCACATTAACTCCTGACTCAAGACGCACGAACCCTCGACTCATGACACATAAACTCCTGACATGGGAGGGCTGGGCACCGAAAAACGGTTCCTATTTGGAACCGACCAAACATACGGGAAATACTGGAACCGAAAACATGACGCACTTCGGTGCCATTTTTCGGTTCCTGGGCTTTAAATCTCTGTGTCAATAACAGAGAACAAACACCACACATGCCACACGTGCGCTCCCTACAATGACGCGAACTACGCTCCACAAACAGCAAAAACACCACGTAACCAATGTGCCAAATGCCAGCTAGGGGACAATTCAGGTCTTACTTCTCCCAAACAGACTGTGACCTGCAGCTGCAAGTCTCACAAACAAACCACAGTGTGTCGGCTTACCTTCTTAAAAAGAAAAAAAAATGAAGAAACAACGATGCAAGCCTTTCTGTCAAAAGTCGGCGTGTTTAGCATCATAAATCTTGTGATCAAATCAAAGCCTGAAGTTTACACATAAGAATGTCACCAAACAAAAAATATAATCCAAACTTTGCCGTAATATCCTCCTCCTCTTCGTTGCAGTTGAAAGCAGAATCCCAAATGTGAACCACTGTGGTGCGTCTGTGCTGCAGCATAAGTCGAGTAAAAATATATGTAATCCAGCCTTCTTCATTTCTCCTTTTGTCTCCAGGTAAAGAGAGAGGTAAAAGTTTTTTTGTCAAAAGCAGTTGTTTTGTTGCGTCTTTGTTGCAGTGCCGCCACGTGTGGCGAGAAAGTGAAAGTGAAACTTACTCGCTCCATGTGGCAGTCCACGTGAAACAGATTCATGCATGCCTTTTGTGACTAGTAACTGAACAATAAAATGTAAAATATAGTGACATTGTTAAAGGCTGGAAAAAATAGTTTTGGGCTTATAATTAACATTTGAAAAAAGTAAGAACCAAAAAAAAGAACTGTTAATGAACCAGTCTCAAAAGCAAGTACCGTTAAAGTACTGGTATCGAAAAAAATCTAACGTACCCAGCCCTACTCATGCGCATGAACCCTGACTCAGCATGAACTCCGACTCATGAATGTCTCACTTATTATGCATGAATGTGCTATAATTAACGTTTTGAGAGGTGACCAACTTCCAGCATCAATGTGTTAACTGCAGTGCATTCTAGCAACTTCAGTGTCGGTGATGCTCTTGTAGGACGTCTGATGCAGGCTGAATATCCACTACAATACTTATTTTTGTTAGTATTGCAGAAGTGCAGAAAAGAAAGAATAAAACTTATGCAAGTTGTGTAAACTTCAAAACTGTCTCATTCTTTGAATGACGCTACATTAGATTATCCTAGTTTGGTTCCTAGAATTTGGGCAGCCACACCGCCTCATGTCTGGATCAGAGCGCTGTATTGGACCGTTGTGGTGAAGATGGAGCTGACTCAAAAAGCAAAGCTCACGGTCAATCTACATTCCAACCTTCACCTATTGTCATGAGCTTTGAGTAATGACTGAAAGGACAAAATCGCAGATACAAGTGGCCGAATTGAGTTATGTCTGTAGGGAGGCTGGGTGCTTCCTCATGGTGTGTTCACACTGGACAGCGTCTTTGCGTCCATTTTGAATGTTAAGTCAATGTAAACCCGCATTTGCGGCACATTTTGGCATCTGTGGTGTCCGTTGACTCGCATATTGGAAGCTCAAACCTGCGGCGGACGCAAATTTGCTCGAATCTGCGGGTGCTGCAGGAGTTGGGAAAACCCATCTTCAGCGCGTTAACGGCTCATATTTCATCCTGCCAGTGATTTGAATCAAAATGAGTGATGCATTTGCTCCTAGACTGACTTTG
>CM076414.1:10021074-10268816 GCA_038363315.1 Mugilogobius chulae
ATTGTAAAGGTGATGCTCCCAGCACTGCTCTCCTGCTCTGGAATATCTCTTCATAAACTGTAAAACCATTCTACTCCCACGTGAGTTTGCTTCATTCATTCTGGCCGCTGTTTACATCGCGCCGAGCGCGGACGTGCACGAGGCTCAACGTGCACTCGCTGAGCAGATTTTCGGTGTGGAGCGGACCTTTCCCGGACTCTTTGGTTATTATCCTCGGGGATTTTAACAAAGGAAATCTGAGCCAGGAACTGCCAAAGTACAGACAGTTTGTTAAATGCCCGACAAGAGAGCAGAACACGTTGGATCACTGCTACACTACAGTCAGTGGAGCTTACAGAGCCGTGCCCCGCGCTGCTCTGGGCTTCTCGGATCACGCCATGATTCACCTCATCCCCTCATATAGACAGAAGCTGAAGCTCTCTAAACCTGCAGTGAGAACTTCTAAGAGGTGGACCAGCGAGGCTGTGGAGGAGCTTCGCACGTGTTTGGACACAACAGACTGGGACGTGTTTAGAGCTGCCACAGACAGCTTGGATGACTACACAGACACTGTGACGTCATACATACAATTCTGTGAGGACCGCATCATCCCAACAAAAACCAGGGTTACTTTTAACAACGATAAGCCCTGGTTCACGCCCAGACTGAGACAGCTGAGGAGGGAGAAGGAAGCAGCCTACAGAGCCAATGACAGAGAGGGCTACAAGGGCACTAAGTACCAGTTCTCAAGAGAGGTGGAGCAGGCGAGATCTCGGTACAATAAATGTCTGAAGGAGCAGTTCTCTGACAATGACACTGCCTCTGTCTGGAGAGGGCTCAGGCAAATCACCAACTATAAGCCTAGAGCCCCACGCGCTGCTGATGACTTACAACTGGCTGAAAAACATAACACCTTTTATGCCAGGTTTGAAGTCCCACACCCCTCCTCCACCCCCCTCACTGCACAGGCCTCCTCAGCCATTGTGGAGCCGCACCCCTCCCCCACCACCTTCACCACTGGGGACAGTATGACCCCCCCCCTGACCACCCCGCCCCCTCCACTGCCTTCTCGGTGACAGAAGACGATGTGCGCAAGCTTTTCCGTAAGCAAAACCCACGGAAAGCTCCGGCCTGGACGGTGTCTCCCCCGCCACCCTGAGACACTGCGCAGGGGAACTGTCTCCAGTCTTCACGGACATTTTTAACATATCCCTGCTTCAAGCTGTCCACCATCGTTCCTGTCCCCAAGAAGCCCTGTATCACTAGATACAGGGCTTGCTATTGCAAATTAGCCATGGCTATAAATGTTTTAGTATGTACATGTCTATTGTGTTGTACTTGTCCCTATCAAATAAATAAATAAACAAATAAATAAAACTTAATTAATTTAATTTAATTTAATTGACCTTTATTTAACCAGGGAAGTCTCACTGAGATTCAGAATCTCTTTAGCAGGGGAGCCCTGGGGGAAGGGTTAATGACTACAGCCTGTGCGCTGACGTCTGTAGTCATGAAGTCATTCGAGCGCCTGGTCCTCCCTCATCTCAAGACCTTCACCTCCCCCTCCTGGACCCTCTGCAGTTCGCCTACAGAGCCAACAGGTCTGTAGACGACGCCATCAACCTGGCCCTCCACTTCTTGCCTGGCCAGCCATTCCCACACTTCTTTCGATTTTGAAAGAAAGTGGGTATGGGCAAATCCTGATAGCCACCTCCTTCCACGATTTTGAGGCAAACGGTCCAATCAGAGCAGTTCTGGGGAAAACGTCACATCCCATGCGCCGCCCGAGGCTACTCATAACAAGCAATATGGCGTCCGCATCAGACAAACTATTTCATGCTGCACTCTCCTCGGTTTTAAAAGACTTGGATATATCGTTAAAATTACCGTGCGTTCTCGGCTGTTTTCGTTCATGTTTCGCTCCTTGACGCGATGCTGTCGTCACGTCCGCTATTCTTCTGATTGGTTAACTCGGCGTTTGCTAGTCCCGCCTTTTTGAAATGAAATCACCTGGCGGCACTTCCAGACTAATCGACAGTATTGATAAATAAATACTAGGAGATTAGAATGGATGCCAGGCAACTCCACTTCATCCTGCAGCACCTGGACTCCCTGGGAACCTACGCTAGGATCCTGTTTGTGGACTTCAGCTCTGCATTCAACACCATCCTCCCTGCTCTGCTCCAGGACAAGCTCTCCCAGCTCAACGTGCCCGACTCCACCTGCAGGTGGGTCACTGACTTCCTGACGGACCGGAGGCAGTGCGTGCGGCTGGGGAAGAATGTCTCCACCACTCGGACTATCAACACAGGATCTCCACAGAGCTGTGTACTTTCTCCTCTGCTCTTCTCCCTGTACACCAACTGCTGCACCTCCAGCCATGACTCTGTTAAACTGATCAAGTTTGCGGACGACACCACCTCATCGGACTCATCTCTGACGGTGATGAGTCTGTCTACAGGAGGGAGGTAGACCGGCTACCGGGTGTCCTGGTGCAGCAGCAACAACCTGGAGCTCAACGCTCAGAAGACAGTGGAGATGATTGTGGACTTCAGGAAAGTCACAGCCCCTCACCCCCCCTCGCCCTGACAGACTCCCCATCACCACTGTGGACTCCATCCGCTTCCTCGGCACCACCATCACACAGGACCTGAAGTGGGAGCCGTCCATCACTCCCTCAAAAAGGCCCAGCAGAGGATGTACTTCCTGCGGCAGCTGAAGAAAGCCAAGCTGCCGGTCCAGATGATGGTGCAGTTTTATACGGCCATCATTGAGTCCATCCTCACCTCCTCCATCACCGTGTGGTACGCTGGAGCCACAGTCAGGGACAGACACAGACTGCAGCGCATTGTGCGCTCTGCTGAGAAGGTGATTGGCTGCAGCCTTCCATCTCTCCAGGACCTGTACGTCTCCAGGACTCGGGGGGCGTGCAGGTCGGATAGCAGCTGACCCTTCTCACCTGGACATGAGCCACTCCCCTCGGGCAGGAGGCTACGGTCCATCCGGACCAGAACCTCACGCCACAAGAACAGTTTCTTTCCCTCGGCCGTTGGACTCATGAACACTTCATAACTTGTGACTATGGTGGTCTCCTGCACTAATCACATGGTCACTTTACCAGTCATGTTACCATCACCTGCCACTTTATTCACCTTTGCACTACAGATTACATTATTGTTCTGATGACTGTGTATATTTTTTATTGCCTAACTTTATTGGCCTATCTTACATTCCCTTACTTTTGATTTTGTATATCTTAAATATTTTATTATGTTGATATGTTTTATTCTTTATAAAGTTTTATTCTTTATTTGTGTTTTCTGTGTAACATGTTGCACATTAGCACCGCAGCAAGTTCCTAGTTTGTGAATTGTTTGTTCACTGAAAATGGCTAATAAAAATCTTTCTGATTCTGACAAACTGATGTGTGTGGTACGGAGCAGTAGAAGAGCGCGGCATGAGACGGGGGAGTGGCAGAGAAGAACACAGCACGTGAGAGAGCACCAGAGAACGGACGGCCCGCGGGAGAACGGGACGACCCGCAGGAGATTTGATCCACCGGTACGGCCCGGGAGATGTGGCTTATGGTGTCTCAAAACAGGACACACGACTACGCATGTCACAAAAGCACACATACAGAAGGAAAGAAAAGGCAGAAGGCTCTTGTCCTGACGTGGTCTGGCGCTGAGATGTGCAGCTGAGCAGGTGGAGTGAGTAAAATTAATCGATGCGTTAATTTATTTTGACGCGATTAAAAGAAAAAATTGATCGCATGGCGTGAACGCGTTAATTTTCCCAGCCCTAAAATAAATCCATGTTTTAAGTTGAACAAGCTATTGCTGTATTTGGGTCAAGGAGCAAAGCAAAAACAATTTTAATGTGAGCCGAGAGAAGTTAGATTTTGGTCTAAATGACAGACGACCAATCAGCTCTTTTGTTTCATCTGCGTCACACACACTAATCTGATTGCCCGGTTCGATGTAGATTTGATCTGAAACGCAGGGAGGGGGCCTGGTGACCAGACCCACTCTTCGCAGTTTGCTGAAGCGTGGGTTTTGGATCAAGGCAAGATTAAACGGAGACTCAACTGTGTCCTGTGGTTCACTCCTGCACCAACAACCTTATCACACACAACAGTCTCACAATGACCTCTACTTTTACATTCAAGCACTTTTCTTTCTTTGTTTCCTCATCTCAAGAGTCACAAAGAAAATTATGAACCAAATGGCAAGAAAAGTTGCCCAGAAGTTTGTGTGTAAACAAAAGTGCACTTTGTTTTTTATTTGACGGCTCTATGTTGGGAAGACAAAAGTGAAAACGTGTATAAAGCTCCACAGGAGAATACAAGAAGAAGACATTTGTGGATGTGACTTAGACTGGATGTGATTGTGATGGATTCTCACACTTTAGACTCTGGCTCTCTCACACCTATATAGTGGCCCCATATAAACATTTCTACACAGGTACAAGCTGACAACACTTATTCATCCCTCCAAAACAAACAAAAAATATATTTTAGGTGGAAAAAAAATCCAGCAGAGGTTAGAAAGTATGTTTGTGTTGCATTCAAGGAAAAAATAAAAAATAAATAAAATTGCTATGTTTAAGATAAAACTGTAACCGCTTTTCATCAGTAAGAAAAAAAATCTAGGATCACATTTGAAAACAAATCCATTGTGTTAAAAAGTGTGTTTATAATAGAAGTCAATAAGACCATCGGTGTGTGTGTTTGAATTATAGGGCATCAAACAATACACAACCTGTTTCCGATGCAACACAGCCAAAGTTATTGAAAAAAAGAAAAGTTGAGGTGTACAAAAATGCACCCAGGGCTGTTTCCCTACCTCTAAAAACATGTCCATCAATGCCTCCCCTCCTGTAAAAGAGCTTCGGAATACGTGCAGGCAACCTGGGTCTTTCTATTCTCCCCAACTCATTTTTTCTTTTTTTTTTCAGTGCCTGTAGCTCCTCCCAGAAAGTAGAAGTTTATCCTCTGAACTCAACAGCTCTCAGAGTAATGTGGAAACCTCCCATACGCCTGAAACATCATGGGCCAATCCGGGGCTACCAGGTTCTGTACGCAAAGCTTGAAAACAATGAGCCGACCGGACAAGCCGTGATCCTAGATGTGTCGGAGCCGGAAGCACAGGTAACCGCTGCATGATCATCTTCCTCATCAGGTGTTGCCCACCACTGATTTCTAGAGAGAAGTTGCTTTATCTGAAACTCTCCACTGAATTACAAAAAAAAAAACAAAAAAAAAAAAAAAAAAAAAAAAAAAAAAAAAAAAAAAAAAAAAAAAAAAAAAAAAAACAACACACTTTTTCCTCACAAAGTTGATCTTGATTCATGGAAAATTATCATTTTTATTTACCACGGAAACAAAATAATCTAAATAAAATTAAAATTTGAATATCATAAAAACTTGTCACATGCACTTTAAGAATTAGGTTTTCTCAAAAGCTTCAAGCAGGATTCCAACCAAGTTCTCATGTGTAAATATAGATTCAAACAGCTGGTATTTTCACCTGAGATCTTTTTCAAAATAAGTCCTTACCATAAAATGAAACTTTCCTGCCACAGAACATCAGGGTTATGAGTTTGGGAGCCGCGAGGGTCTGTGGAAAAACTCTGCATGAAGTCTATTTTTACCCAGAAACTTCAGAAACACGCACTTTCCAAGAAACCCACACAAAATGTGCCTTGCATTCAGTGTACATCTGGTCGAAAATACTTTCAACAAAATACCACAAATTAACTTTATGTTCACAGCAAAACAAATAAGATTTCCACAATGAAAATATCCTGTTCATGCGACTGAAGCAGAATCATATAGTGTCATTCAGACATCTCAAACTGATGAACGGTGTCCACAAACAATTGGCTCAGATAGCCATCAGTATCAGGCGTGCGTAAAGAGCTCGTGCATCGTGGCTGCTTGGGTCACAGCCGCAGACAGATCCAGAGATCTGGGGATATGTTCTTTGTGAATCCTCGCATAGTCCCGTGTTTGTGATGCAGAGTGACATGTCAGACTGGACACACCTGTCTCTGGCTACAGATCATACGCTGCCCACATCACCGCGGCTCAGTCTGGCACGGGGACCACCATCATGGACTGATCCGGAGGTTTGGGTATGTGTGCGCTTCGCATTCAGGAGAAAAGCTTAAATACGCTTTCAGTGGTGAAAGCGAGCTCTCCAAGGCACAGCTGTACGTCTCTTTTTTGCTGGACACCTTCAGGCGACTCGGTCTTTAGCAGACAGATCTTCTGCTGGACATTTCACCTTCAGTCCAGTACAGTACCATCTCCGCCAAATGTTCTGAACCTACTGCGTGGATCAGCCGGACTGTGGTGTCACGGAGAGGTCACTCACCCTACGGTCATGCCCAGATAGCCGGTCCACAGGAAGATTGAGCACTGGCTGTAGTGCACATATCTCTGCGTCTGTCTTTGAACTCCATAAACGGAGATGGAAGTGTGTCAGGCAGCATCAGAAACACGTACGGGAGTGGAGTATATGCGAAGCACACACACTACCCGGCCAGACCTCCGGATCTATTCGTGGTGGTGAGCCATAAGTCCCCGTGTCAGACTGAGCCGCGTGATGTGGGCAGTGTATGATCTGTTTATTTATATATTTTACAATTCAGACCAGGTGCTATATAACATACAGGAACATACAGCAAAAATGATCCAAATGTCAGTCAGATGACAGTCAGTCCCCGGTGAGTGAAAAGCAAGCACAAACTCCAGAACTCAACTGTATATTGAAGCTTTTGAGCTTGCCTAGATTTGTTAATTTAATTGTCCTTAGCTGAAATAAATCTGAATCTGAAGACAAAACTGCTTGGTGCAATTGCTTGGTGCAACTTCAAACACTGCCTGATAATTCATTCATTTTCTACCACTTGTTCTCGTTAGGGTCGCAGGTGACTGGAGTCTATCCCAGTGACTTTGGGCCTGAGGCAGGATAACACCCTGGACAACTCGTTGCAGAGTTAGACAGACAACCATTCACTCTCTCATTCATTCACAGGGAATAATAATAGCATGCAATTTGTATGCTTATTAAAGACTTTTAAAACAGACACTTTAAAGACAGAATATGAACGCATCAGCGTTCAGCTTGTTCCTTGGATGGCAGCAAAGTGCACACATTTCTGGGTGATAGCAAAGTGCGCAATTATAGACATTGTTCACGAGAAACACAGCCAATGAACAGTCTAAGTCAGGTCCACTCGGTCTGTCCATCCATCAGGGGCCCACTTGTGTGCCACAGCAGGACTGGTCACGAACGAGCCCCCAGAACTACTCATATAGAGACAGCTTTGCAACATTTGTACAGAAAAGCATTCAGAGTTACTAAATGTACGATTACATTTGCGAAGATTTAGGTTTAGGTTATACTACTCCCTATTTTCAAATCAGTTAGGCCTAATTCTTGCGTCCACAAACTTTTTTTTTTTTTTTTGCACTATTCTGCCAAAAGTTTGTTCTGCCACACACTAAGTAAAAATACATAGCCTATTTTCAAAACATTAAGGTTGAAAAATACAAAACGACCCATGTGTGAAGCTTAACAATAAAATATATGTGTGACAAATTGTTATACATTATAAAAATGCATTGTAATCTGCTTTAAACACAAGTTGCACCGATTTGTACCAAAATTAGGAAAAATATTAACTGAATTCAACGAGGTTTTATGCATTGAAAAAATGCAAATAAAAAAAATAAAATAGACTGAACAACAATACATATTGATTTCTATCACAGACATAACAGTGTTTACCTCAGATGCTCGACAAATCAAGGCCTTCAACCACGTCGTCCCATCAGTGCCACGTGTCGTCCCCATCAGTGCCACGTGTCGTCCCCGTCAGTGCCACGTGTCGTCCACGTCAGTGCCACTTGTCCACGTCAGTGCCGTGTCGTCCCATCAGTGCACGTGTCGTCCCGTCAGTGCCACGTGTCGTCCACGTCAGTGCCACTTGTCCACGTCAGTGCCACGTGTTGTCCCAGTCAGTGCCAGTGTCCACGTGTCGTCCATGTCAGTGCCACATGTCGTCCATGTCAGTGCCACTGTCGTCCCAGTCAGTGCCACGTGTCGTCCAGTCAGTGCCACGTGTCGTCCCAGTCAGTGCCACGTGTCGTCCATGTCAGTGCCACGTGTCGTCCATGTCAGTGCCACGTGTCGTCCATGTCAGTGCCACTTGTCGTCCATGTCAGTGCCACGTGTCGTCCATCAGTGCCACGTGTCGTCCATGTCAGTGCCACGTGTCGTCCATGTCAGTGCCACGTGTCGTCCATGTCAGTGCCACGTGTCGTCCCATCAGTGCCACGTGTCGTCCCGTCAGTGCCACGTGTCGTCCCACGTTTGTCCAGTGCCACGCGTCGTCCATGTCAGTGCCACGTGTCGTCCCCGTCAGTGCCACGTGTCGTCCATGTCAGTGTGCCGCAGTGCCACGGTCGTCCATCGTGCCACGTGTGCCATGTCAGTCATGTCGTCCCATCAGTGCCACGTGTTGTCCAGTCAGTGCCACGTGTCGTCCACGTCAGTGCCACTTGTCCACGTCAGTGCCACGTGTCCAGTCAGTGCCACGTGTCGTCCCAGTCAGTGCCACTTGTTGTCCCAGTCAGTGCCACTTGTTGTCCCAGTCAGTGCCACTTGTTGTCCTGTCAGTGCCACGTGTTCTGTCAGTGCCACATGTTGTCCTGTCAGTGCGGACTACTTCATGTGCTTTTTATAACAGTTCTGTTCATGTTACATTCTTCGTTTCCTCTAGGTGCGTAAATGATTATCATCCATTTAAATTTGCTCATGTACGACAACCTGGCTACAACCTTGAGATCAAACTGTACCGGATAATTTAAAAAAAAATTCCCAATAGGATAAAATAGCTTACAGCAAATTACGTTCATTGACGTACTGAGACTCATATTACTTTTACCGAAACATGTATCACAAATAAAACATGTTTAACTTGATTCAATTTCAAATCAGTGTATTCTTCTATAATGTACTTGTGCCACCAAATTTTCAAACAGATCAAATGGACCAGCACTTTGTCCAACTTCCATGCAAAGAGGTCAAAATTTTATACTATAGGTTGTGCCATCGTTATGAACGCTTAAACCCTACAGCTTGATGTAGAAAATGCATTTGCTTGAAGAAAGACTTACATAAATAAACATTTACCTGGCTGTCCAACTGCCACGCCATCTCCAAGCTTGGTCCTTTTTTGTCTGTCTCTGTAGAAGGGAGATGATGGGGGTATTCCATGAAAGTGGCTTAACAAGTCTAGGCTTATCCTAAAATCTTGAGCTGAAACTAGCTTCATCTCCAACTTAAGCCTCAAGTCGTTCCATGAACAAAGTGAGCCTGGGTCTGAACAACGCTAATTCAAGCTTTAAGCTTAATCTGCGCTCTGAGCGCGCTCCCGCTGAATGTGACCAGATCAATGGAACGAAGACCATGACATCAGAGAGAAAAGTGTTTTCCTCATGATCTGACAACCGAGAGGAGCCAAAGTGCACACAGATTCAACGCAAACGTTTTCAGTTTATAGTGGCTTATTCTGATGCGGGGAGCGAGAGGCAGCCCCTCCCCTCCTGTTCACTGCTGGAGAAAGACGAAGCAGAAATCCAGAGGATTTATCATCGTATTTGTGAATAGTAGGCTTATCGTTTTTTGTCGCGCAAATCTTCACAACCAGAACTGACCAATCAGAGGATGAGTGGACGTGGTGTGAGGAGAGACAAGGGAAAGAGGTGCGATGAAGCGCTTCTGTGCGCAAAAGCAGCAGCTAGACTCCATGGCTCTCACACTTTAGTCCTGCTTTCATTGCTTCATCCTTTAGAGGAATAGCTGCATGTCTGTGCTAAATCTTTTGTAGTTTAGATGCACGTTCATTTTCCAGTGAAATACGTGGTTCTTTGTGCAGCCAATTTGACGTTTGTTCTTACAAACACGTCTTTCCACATTCCAAGTAAAAGTGAGGATAAACATGAGATTTAAGTCTTTTTTTTAGACGTTTTTTGAGACAAAGCTAAAATAGTCTTGACAGTTAGCCTGGTCCAGACCAGGTTTATGTCTGCGCACCTGTTACTGTGGCAACTGAGCGTCACCTCTGGTTAGCCGCGTTAGTGGAACGGAAATGGAGATTTCATAAGCCTAGATTGGCCAAATAAGCCGGACTTTAGCTTTAGCTCGCTTCATGGAATACCCCCGATGTGTCGCACCATTCTTTCCTGTTGCCTGTTGCTTGCAGCGTGAACGAGCGTCTCCTCCATGCTGCACGAGTTCATATTGCTCCCGCCTTGTTATTTGTGCTCTTCAGATAATTATTTCAGTCAGGGGAGTGTGTATTTACAGCGACCGCTCTGCTTCTACCAACGTGCTGCATTTCCAGTGTGAGACGCTTCGTTGTAGACGCTCATCAACGTGCCTCTACATTGATTTAACATGTAGGCATACGCCTGTTCATGCTATATGTGAACGTACCATAATACACCCAAGGACTGGCACTCATATCAAATGTTTCAAACATTTTGGCCTCTTGTACTCCAGCGTGACCAGCGTATTTTTGTATGTCACACACAAGGAATTTACAGGGGTAACATTTTAGACATGTTTGCCTCTTTTCTGGAGGTCTGGAAGTCTAATACACCCAGGCCATGCTTGAATTTCAAATCCCAGTCATGTGCACTCAACCTGGAGTAACTTTTTTAGACATTTTGGCTTTTTCTATCTAGAAGTCTAAATCTGGAAGTCTAAAACACCCAGACCATGCTTGTTACACCCTGAGACTCTCATATCAGGGTAACATTTTACACATTTCGGCCTTTTCTATGGAAGTCTTAAATTCCTGAGTCAAGTCAAACAAATTGATTTGGACTTGAAGGTCAGTGACTCAGAACTTGGCTTGAAGTTGAAAATCGGTGACTCTGGAACTTGGAAGGTGTGCTTGATTATTTGATATGAGGACTTGAAAAGGGTTGAAACTAAAAGCAGATGACTTGAGACTTGACTGGACTTGCAACTACGTATTGAAAGATAGACTCAGATTTGAAAGATTTAAAAATGATCTTCTTTTGAACAACATGAACTATAAAGGCAATGATAGTTAATCGATAAATTAAAACAGTTTGATAATCTATGACATTGGGACAAAAAAGTTGGTCTCTGAATAAAAACACATATAAACAAGCACCAGTCACATACACGTATAGTACACCAGGTTAGAAAACATCCCTCTAGCTTTACCAGTTGTGCTCTTGATTTTTATATTTTTACAGGACACCATTATTACAGGATTACAGCCTGAGACCACATACTCTGTGACAGTGACAGCACACAACACACAAGGACAAGGAGCTCCCAGCACGGCCCGCCAGGCTACCACCACAGGAGCAGGTCTGTGTTCACTGCTTCAGTTTGGAAAATGCCATTAGTACTTCTAGTAATTGTATTGCTCTTTGCAGTAATGCAACGCCCCACCATGATGATTAGTACGACTAATAGCAACACAGCTCTGATCCAGTGGCAGCCGTCCCAAAAGATGGTGGGAGAGCACAGGGGCTACAGACTACAATATAAAAGTCACGAGGAGGACACTTTCATTTTAAGAGATTTCAGACCAACAGACGACCACTTCACTATCACCAGGCTCCACAAAGGGACCACCTACACATTCAACTCTGCACCATCAACCAAGTTGGTTGTGGGGAGGAATATGTGAAGGAGATCATCCTCCCGGAGGATGTCCCAGACACTTATCCCAGAACCTTACAGTTGTGGGTCTGTCCTCGACAAGCATAGACCTGTTTTGGGAACCCCCTCCACTAGCCCAGAGGAATGGAAGGATTGTCCAGTATGTTGTGGTCTCTCGTAATATCAACAGCCAGAACAACAGTAGCCACAGCACCAGCTCCACCCACCTGAGCCTGGAAAGTCTTCAGCCTGACACCACCTACGACATCCGAGTCCAGGCCTTCACTAGTAGGGGAGGCGGTCCCCTGAGTCCCAGCATTCAGAGTCGTACTCTGACCACTGCTGCGCCAGGTTGGTTGTTACACTTCAAATAAATAAATCAATTTATTTTTGTATAGCCCAAAATCACAACAACAGTCGTCTCTGAGGACCTCCCAAGATTATTAATTTTAGCAAATATGAATAATAGGAAATCAAAACAAAACAATACACATTCAATGAAACATTTGATCAAGCATGTCAAAGCAGATTATTAGTAGAGCAAATGAATGATTTTCCATAGCATCACCTGTCCTTAGACCCTCCTTCTCGGCAAAGAAAAACTAAAAAAAAACCCTAAGGGAAAAAGAGAAACCTCGAGGAGAACCACAGTGAAGAAGGGATCCACTCCCATGGACAGACAGGCTGTAGATGTAACTAAGACTAAAGTTATAGAGTTTATGTTAGTGGAGCCAGAGTCCATAAGCAGAGGGAAACGACTCGTCTAGCAGGACCAGGACAGGCCAATCCTGGAGAGGGAGGTGGGGCGGAGGTCCAAGCATCAGTGGTCCGGCCCACGTCACTGGAACAGCGACGATCTGAAACAGTTACACTCCCCGAGAGGACAGTGGGACAGGGGACAACGAGTGAATAGCAAAGAACAGACTAGAGATGAACTGTATTTATTATTCTTTACAAGAAAGGCAGAAGTGAGAGGACAGACTTTCCCCAGTATAATTGCTCCTAGGGCAGCCTGACTAGAACTGTGGGTTTAGAGTCTGTTCCTAACTGACCTGACCATAAGCTAAGCCGAAGAGGAACGTTTTGAGCCTAATCTTAAATGTAGAGACTGTGTCAGCGTCTTTGACATGAGCAGGAGCTGATTCCAGAACCAGGGAGCTTGATAGCTAAAAGCTCTGCCTCCTATTGTGCTTTTAGAGACTCTAGGAACCACCAGAAGTCCAGCATCTTGAGAGCGAAGTGAACGGTTAGGATGATAAGGAGTTATTTCATCTTTGATATAAGAAGGGGCCAAGTCATTTAAAGCTTTATAGGTTAGAAGAAGAATTTTAAATGTGACTCTAGACTCAACAGAGTCTAGAGTCACATTTAAAATTCAAATTAAACCAGCTCAGAGCAGTTCCTCTGACACCTACATCACATTCTAATCTCTGCAGTAAAATATTGTGATCAATCGTATCAAACGCTGCGCTGAGATCCAGCAGAACCAGGATTGAGATCAGTCCGTTGTCGGCAGCTAATAACAAATCATTTGTGACTTTAAGAAGAGCTGTTTCCGTACTATGATGAGCTCTAAAACCAGACTGGAATGTTTCAAATAAATTATTCTCCTGTAGGTGGCGACAGAGCTGTTTAACTACAACTCTCTCAAGTATTTTGGAAATAAACTTGAAATGGAGCGTGTATTTCAAAATATATTGTTTTAACCAATCATACACTACTCACAAAAAGTTAGGGATATTCACCTTTTGGGTTAAATTTCACGACAAGCCTAAAATGTATTCAAACTTCTACAGGTGAACTTAATGTGACCTTCTCTAAGCTTTTGAATGCACATATCCAACTGTTAAAAGTTTCAGTAATTTTGCACAAGTTGCTGTTCTCTAACAAGGAGCTTAACAGCAAAATCACAGCAGGTGTGTGATCCTTGAATTGACCAATAAATGTCCTGGTTCAATTAGAGTCGGTGTTTAAACAGTCGTCCTCATCATGCTGTTCACATTTTGACATCATGAGACCAAGACGACACCTAACAATGGGTCAACAGTCCCTGGCCATTGTGATGCTTCAAACTGGACGTTCTCAGACGGAAGTGGCCACTGAGCTTGGAGTGTCACAGAGTGTCATCAGCAGGTTCAACAGAGATATCGAGAGACTGGAAGAGCCACAGAAAGGCGTAGAAGTGGACGTCCTTTGGTCACATCTTGTGCTGATGGCCGTGGCGTTCAATCCCTATTCCGACACACCTCCATTCCGACAGTCTTTTTTGGGTTCGCTATTCCGACATTTATGTATTTTTATTCCGCGCTGTTTTCCCTGGTCATTGTGCTTCCACTTTGGCCGCCACTATCTGTGGAGCTGCACGCAGCTATACCAGCACCAAAACAGACTTATCACTGCATCATCATCGTAATTATTGTGCATAATTTTGAAACTGGATTATTCTATCTACATTTTTCAGCTTTGGATCGCACCGAACAGACAAAAAACTGCATGTAATCTGGTCTGATTCAGGGGAATGTGTGGCTCGGGGAGTGGTCCAGTGTTCACTGGGTCAGGGTTTTATGAATATGAACGGTGTGAGGGGCCGCAGGTTCCAGCTCTAGCGCTCCCCCTTTCCTCTAACTCTGTTTGACCAGTGTAAGTCATAAACATGCTTAAATCATCCCATACGGCTAACTGTGCGTACAGGACACGAGTGCGCACTCGCTTTGGCACAGCTTTACACTCTGGCACACAGGGGCGTAGCACCAAATTCTGGGCCCTGGGTACAAACTGATGGGCCCCTATGCAAAAGTTTATGATTATTTTTATTTGACCATTTATAGACCTCAAAGTGTACAGGGAGCATTTGCAGTGACTCAGTTCCTTTTTACCAGCCTCCTTCTACAGTGTGCTATAAGAGTGTCACACTTATCTTAGCAGTGGTGGAGATTTAAAACTGATAGATGACAGACAGGTGAGGGCGGGGGTCTGGGGGTCCGCCCCCAGAGATTTTTTGAATATACAGGTCAATTTTGGTGAGTTTTGATGCATTTTCCAGGTCTCTTTTAGTTGAATTAAATGTCTAAAATTATGGCTTTTAGTTTGTTGAACCAAAAGCATCTGGCCAACTGATAAGTCTATTTTGTATAATATATGCTATTTTGAAATAAAATATTTGGTCAGCCAGCCTAACAGATGGAAATTAGCCTCTGGCTTCAATTTGGAGTCTTTACATTTCTGTCTGTTCATTAACATGATCTGTCTCAATCAAGTAAATAAATAGCCTACATAAATAAATAAATACTTAGAGGAAGAGAAACAAAAATCTGGTTCATATTTAACTGTGAGTATTATGATTTTGAGTATGTTTGAAAACTTTTTTTTCGATCATAATTCAGAAATCTCCTAATGGAATAAATGATGTATGCTGTCTAAACCGTGTTTTTGGTTAATAGCCTAAATGACCATAGATGTGATAATTATCATAATGGAAAAGCAGGATGTTTGTAAAAAAAAAAAAAAAAAGAAAGAGAGACGGCTACTCCGACTAAGAAAAGAAAAAAATGTCGGAATACAGGGTTGCTTTGAAATTTGTGTTAATGCCGCTATTCCGACCATTAAATGCAATGTCTAAGCGAGCTGTCGGAAAAACAAGGTGTCTAAATACCGGGCTGTCGGAATAGCAACGTGTAACCGATGACCGCTACATTGTGAAAACTGCCCTGAGAAACCAGATGATGAATGCCATTCAACCCCAGGCACGTTTAGGAGAGGTGAGAGGCACCCAAGTGTCATGTCAGACCATTCAAACCGTTTACATCAGTGTAGTCTGCGTGCTAGACGACCTGCACGGGTACCTGACCACACCACCAGGCACAGGCATCATCGTCTTGCATGGGCCAGGGAGTATTTACACTGGATGAGGGACCAGTGGGCCTCAGTGCTGTTCTCTGATGAGAGTTGAGTCACGCTGAGCAGAAATGATGGCCAAAAACGACGTTGGAGACGTCAGGGAGAGCGCTATGCATCAGCCACTGTTGTCACCAGGCGAGCTTTTGGTGGTGGTGGTGTTACAGTGTGGGCAGGGGTGTCCAGTTGGTACAGAACTGCCCTACACTTTGTGACAAGCCCATACTACCTGAATAACACATTAATCCAGTGATTGTGCCCCTACATGAACAACACAGGCCTAACTTCATCTTCATGGACGACAATGCTCCTGCTCATCGAGGTCGCATCATCAGGGAACGGCTGTTGGAGACTGGTGTACCTCAAATGGAATGGCCTGCACTTTCTCCAGACCTGAGTCCCATTAAAAACCCGTGGGATCAGCTGAGTCACCGTGTAGAGGCTCGAAGCTCTGCACCCCAGAACCTCAGTGACCTGGGGGCGCCCTTCAAGAAGAGTGGAATGACATGCCTCAGCAGACAATAAGTTGTCTTGTGAACAGCATGAGACGTCGTGGTCAAGTTGTAATTGATGCTCAAGGGCACATGAACAGATATTGAGACATGTACATTTTTGGTTGTTACCTTTTGTTTCAATAAAAGTTTTGAAATGAGTAAATCACCAGTGCATCCTTCTGCTTAAATGTGTTACTTTCATGATATGATATTATTGTAGCATTAACTTGTTGCATTTTCCTGAAAGCCAAATATCCCTAACTTTTTGTGAGTAGTGTATATAATATTCTACAGATTTACAATATATTAACATATTTATAATCTTTGAATAATATTTTGATTCATGATTTCTCTCAGCTTTCATTCAGAATTTTGCGGTGAAGATGGTGGCCATGACCTCTGTACTTCTTTCATGGGATGTACCAGACACCTACAGCTCCCATGAGCCTCTAAAGGTAAGACTGATGTGCTTTAATATCTCACTGTTCATTGTGTTTGTCTTGGAGCAAGCCAAAGATATAACTTTGTGGCCTTTCTGGTTACGCTCTGAGTGAGAGTCGGCTGTGAGTCCCGCAGGACTTGTGGAGAGTGCTTGAAATGAAAGCGCATTATTGGCAAACTTCAGCCATTCTTAGCTGTTTTTTGTTTTTTTTATAATCGTGTCATGTAGGGTACGTCTTGCCTGGTACACCATCTGACTTATGTCTCCATACATTTAAATATACAAAAGGAAATCATTCTTGCTGGCCAGGCAAGTGTACGTCAGCACAAAATATGGATCTTTACAAGTTCTAACCCTAACCCTTTTTTTTTTCATTTTCTTCATTTGTTCATTTTATCTGAATCAAAGATGACAGACAACAGAAGATGAGAAGACTTACTTTGAGAATTTCCATGAGCTGGCTGTAAGCCTGTAGATGATGCGGTTACACGTTGCTATTATAAATAGTGGCATTAACATACATTTCAAAGCACCCCTGTATTCCGGTTGTTTTATTATTTTTAGTTGGAGTAGCCGTACGTTCTCTCTGTCTTATTTCTTTATTTACTTCTACAAACATCTTGCTTTTCCATAATAATAAGTCAATCTTACATCTATGGTCATTTAGGTTATTAACCAAATGATGGCAAAACACGGTCTCACTTCTGCAGAGTCCAGCCGCAGAGTTAACTGTCTTCGAAAGAAAAAAAAAAATCCAACGAAATAGAAGAGACAAATCTAAACCCACACTTTACAATAATACATTGCCTGTGGTTCTTAGGTTGAATTGCGAACACATTCAACCTAAGAACCACTGAAATAATAATAATAATTAAAAAAAATAACTAATGTTGGTCTGATTTGAAGAAGGCGAGTTCAGCCGCGCGTCATGAGCCTGGGCGCGTCAAGCCTTCAGAATGGCCGTGCCATAGCACTAAATAGAACCTGTTTAAGGCTGTGCTGGGCCAGGCTGAAGCAGGTTGAAATGATTCTTTTAGGCAGTTTGTGGAGAAGATAAGAAAATGAGAGTAATGCTTAGAAATTCAGTTTCTTGTTCTGCTCATTTCACAGTGAATTTGAATCAGATCGTAACAAAACACACATGCTTTATGTTTTATGTTTATTTTGGATCCCCATTAGCGCAGTCTCGCTGACGCTATTCTTCCTGGGGTTGTTCTAAATTATCTTACATTACAGACAAACATTAGATACTTTAAAAATACATTACAGATATGCATTAAATACAAAAAATATCTGTGCTTTATCTCTCAACGTTGATCTGGACGACTGGAATTATCTGAAATGAAAGCTTACATTTAGTGAAGTAAAAACCTCTTAACTCATTTGAGTCTTAAAAGAATACTTTAAATCCTGTTTAGTTTAGTTTATTTATTTATTTGGAGGGCAATGTGCAGGTACATTAAAAAGACTACTTTCCATCTGCAGTCCTCAACATACAAACATATATCAAAATAAAACAATACAAGTAAAATTCAATTATACAAAAGTGCAGAATATTCAGTGTTATTACAATATTGGTCTGGTAATCTGATGATACCCACGAGGGTAACATCTGATGGCAAAATACCCGTCTGGTATTGTTAATGTGAGCAAGTTTGGTGCTCAAGTATCCATGTTTTGAAGGCCCATGAGTAGGGCTGGGTATCGTTAGATTTTTTTCGATACCAGTACTTTAACGATACTTGCTTTTCGGGACTGGTTCCTTAACGGTTCTTTTTTCGGTTCTTGCTTCTTTTCAAATATTAATTATAAGCCCCACATTATTTTTTCAGCCTTTTAACAATGTTACATTTGTCAAACTACACACATATAGTTTGTTCAGTTATGACTCAAAACAAAGTGCTGCAAATGAATCAGCTGTTCCTCACGTGGACTGCCACATGGAGGGAGTAAAGTTTCACTTTCACTTTCTTGCCACACGCAGCACTGGAACAAAGGAGCGACACAAAAACTGCTTTTAACATTAAAACTTCTATCTCTCTCTTTACCTGGAGACAAAAGGAGAAATGAAGAAGGCTGGATTACATAGGCTATTTCTTACTCGGACTTATTTGGCTGCAGAACAGACGCACCACAGCGGTTCACATTTGGGATTCTGCTTTCAACTGCAGCTATGAGGAGGAGGATATTACGGCAGTTTGGATTATATTTTGTGTTTGGCGTCATTCTTCTGCATAAACTTCAGACTTTTATTTGATCACAAAGATTTTTGGAGCTCAACACGCAGACTTTAGACAGAAAGGCTTGCACTGTAGTTTTAATTGAATATGGACCTGTTGTTTCTTCGTTTCTTCTATTTAAAAAGGAAGCGGACACACTGAGGTTTGTTTATGACACTTGCAGTTGCAGGGAGCACTGTCTGTTTGGGAAAATGAGACGTGAATTGTCCGCTAGCTGTCCTAAGGTCACGCGGTTTGTTTGGGAGAACGTAAGAAGTGAATTGCCGTGACATAGCAGAGTGCGCATTTGGCAGTTAGGCTACGTGTTTTTTTGCTTTTTGTGGAGCACAGTTGTGTCATTGTAGAGAGCGTGCGTGTGGCATGTTTGCTGTTCTGTTTTCTGCTTGTTGATGCAGAGATTTAAGGCCAAGGAACCGAAAAATGGCACCGAAAGTGCGTCATGTTTTCGGTTCCAGTATTTCCCAAATGTTTTCGGTCGGTTCCAAGTAGGAACCGTTTCTCTGTGCCCAGCCCTACCCATGAGAAGCTATAAAAATCAGCCATATTCTTAAGATTGTCTGGCATTCTGTTTCATTCCTTGATGGCTTTTATAGGAGAAGGCTGATTGAGAGAAGGCAGATTTTCTTTTGGGAATGTTACAATCACCTCTAGACACAGATCTTAATGCTCTACTTGTGAGTTGAGAGCGAGGCTGTATGTACTGTATGTCTCAAGAGGAGGTGGGGCAGCATCATGTAGAATCTTATTTTATTTTGAGGAAATAACAGCACGCTGTGTCGGTGGAATGTTTTGATCGGAAACCAAATTGCATGGGGTGTAACATATTTCCATTATCGAGGTGATCAATCAGCTGTTTAGCAACATTTTTTTCAATGACTTTAGAAACGACTGGAAGTACACTAATCTATAATCTCTAATATCTTTACAGTTTCTTGATTTAAAAATCTGCGTCACCACTGCATTTTTAAAGGAGGAAGGAAAAACACATTCTTGAAATGACTGATTGATTATATACGTAAATAGTGCTGCGACAACATCTTTATATTTCTTTAAAAAAAGTGGATCAAGCCCCCATGAGTCCTTGGCTTTTGAGTTGGCGAATGAGGAGATTATTTTGCTGACCTTGTCTTACACAACGTCGGTCCAGTGCCTCCACCTGAGTGGAGGTTGAGCCTCCTTGTGCAATGACAATCCACGGTCCCAACAGAAGCTGCAAATGATGTTGCCGCAGCTCTGAATTTGATACATTGCACAGTTCTGAAATGGAGGAGATAAAATAGTTGTTGAACATATTAGCTAAAGTAAGGCTGTCCTTTACAGTGGTTTGAGTTCCAGGTGAAAGTGCTCTGTCAGTGCAGTAGTTTATGTTTAGTTCAATGGTGCCCTTTTCAAGATTCAAGAGATTCAAGATTTCTTTATTTTGTCCCGAAGGAAATTTGTCTTGGACATACAGGCTGCCACACACAAGAAAAAGACAATAAAGAACAAACACAGACAGTCAAGTAACACATTTACAGAATCGTTCCCATCACCTTCAGCTCTGCTCTGTGGCCTGAGTTAAGGAGGTTCACTGATATTAGGAGGAATGAGTTTTTATACCTGTTTAGGGATCTTTTTTTGTTTCTTGTTGGAACTTTATAGCGGCGTCCGGATGGGAGCAGCTCATATTGGGAGAATAAGACATGAGAGGGGTCTGTTTAATAACAATCTCCTCAAACATCTGCTATAAAGATGGATGTTCTTTGACCTCGATCACTTTGAGCCCTGTCTGCACTAGTCTGCTCAGTTCTGATTTTGATTTAATGGACAGATTACCAAACCACACACACATACCATATCTTAGAACACTTTCGACCGCAGCATGATCAAACACAGTTGAGCATTATTTTCTGCTCCACTCCAAAAATCCTCAGTCTTCGCAAGAAAGACAGTTTTTGTTGTATTCTGCTGCAGACTGAGTTCACGTGGACATCCCAGGCCAAGTTGGAGTCGATATGGACACCCAGGTATTTGTAAGAATGCATCTGAGTGACCTCTGTGTCGTGGATGCAAAGTGGAGTGTGGTCTCCTAAATGTCCCGGGTCAAAAATGACCTCTTCTGTCTTTTTCACGTTGATGGTGAGATGGTGGTCATCACACCAGTGTACGAAGTTCTCAACTTGTGATTTGAATACTGCACTGTCAATGTTTGTGTTCATGAGTCCCAAAATGGCAGTGTCATCTGAATACTTAATGGTAAGGATGTTGGATGAGTGCTGGTGCAGGCGTTTGTATAAAGTGTGAACAAGATTGGTGAGCTGACGCACCTTGCAGTGCCCTGTGTTAATATTCTTGTGTGCAGTGTATGATTCACTCTGACTGCCCGTTCTTTCTGATAGAAACGCGTGATACCACCTGATGATGAAGGGGGTATGGACCACTGTGAAAGTGTTTGAGAAGGATAGGGCATTAAGGTGTTAAGGCAGAGCTGAGTCGATAAACAGCAGCCTGGATAACTTTGGTCCTCCATGTGCTGCAGCAGGCGGCTTAATGTTTTGGAGGCCCTAGGCTACTATATTTTGAGGCCCCTCCAGTGCTCGCAATAGCCCTCATCAGAATTCAGATGGCGCCCCAAGCAGACTGACAACTGGCTAAAGGCTGAATAAGTGATTCATTAATAATGTGGTGACAGTATATACTTTATAGAATATACCAATCTTGTTGGGGGATTTTGCTTAATAAATTATTTCCTGCATTTTGTGGATTTTAGAGAAGATTTTGTTGCTTTTTACTCAGTTCCTGGCCACTATTATTTTAATATTTTATTTCAACGTGATTTAGCAGTAGCTATTTAGTAAGTTTTACCTTACAGAAATTTCCAGGTTAGAATTAGCTAAACTATTTCTGCGGTCTCATGTCAGCAATATATGGCTACAATGTTTAAATGATTTTTGTAAAGATGTGTGCATTTTAAAACACACTGGAGCACTTGTACCTTAGAATCATGTGTTTTCATTTTAGAGAAGAACATGCCTAAATATGAACTAACTGTGTCTGAACAAGTGTGAAAACAAAAAACACAGTTCAGATATGTTTTACATGTGAAAACAGTGTTAAAACATACGCCACATTTTTTTGTGTATGGGCTCTTTATTTCCTCCTCTCTTCTGCTGCTTCGCGGCAAGAGCGCTCTCACGCACACATGAAGCAGAGTGGCTCACGCTAAAATAGTCTA
The DNA here is from genome assembly GCA_038363315.1 of Mugilogobius chulae. Lineage (NCBI taxonomy): Eukaryota > Metazoa > Chordata > Actinopteri > Gobiiformes > Gobiidae > Mugilogobius > Mugilogobius chulae. The sequence continues at coordinate 10,043,055 of CM076414.1, forward strand.
CAGAAGCTTGTTTTGGACACTTCTCTTTGAAATAATTCGACAGAAATGCGGGCAGCAATGCGCCGCGCTTGTCGCGGTGATTTGCGCTATTAAACAAGATCTGTTGAAATGTTTGTTCATCAGCTTTTACTGATCGTATCTCCGAGAATACATAACGGATTGACCCGAAACAAAGACTGGCTGATAGCTTGTGGCGTGTAGAACGTGTTTTTGTGTCTAAGTTGCGTCCAGAGTCTTGGATTCTCGCTGTATGCTGTGAATGATCTTTCCAGAGTCTCTCTCTCTCGCTCTCTCTCTCTCTCTCTCTCTCTCTCTCGCTCTCTCTCTCACAGCGCAGCAGTACGATCCCTCCCTCTGAGTATTTGCAAAAGACACAAACTTTTTATTAACTTATGCCAATAGAATTGTAATGTGTTCAATCATAAAAATATACACAAAACTTTCTAATAGCAATTTTGCTTTTCAGAACATATTTCAATGTAGATTATCTACAGTAGATACATTTTGAAGTGCTGCTCACTGAGGCCCCCTGCTGGCGGAGGCCCTAGGCTGCAGCCTATGTAGCCTAATGCCGTAAGCCGGTCCTGGCTGCAAGATGTCATGCACTGCTGTCAGTACTGCATCATCACAGCTGCGATTGTTCTTATAAGCAAACTGATAGTGATCCAGCAGGTTTCTGTTCATTCTTTCCCAGATAATTTATCAATACACTTCCATATCATTTTACTGTTACCTTTAGCTTGTTTAATGATGTCCAGAAAAAATCCGCTTTTGCTTTTCTCAGCTGACCTGTGGCCTTATTTCTAAGGATTTTAAAAGTCCATTGTCTGTCTTAAGTCTTGTCTTGAGGTACTTTTTTAGGGCAGCATCCCTCTCTTTCATTAAACCATGGGAGAGATTTTTTACTTTTGCATTTTTGCCGTTGCGTTTTTGTAACTTTAGCCAGAATTTGGACAATGGCATTTTTAGAGTGGTGCACGCTGGCTCAGGATCCTGGCCGCAGACTAAATCAATTTTTATAGTGTTTTTAATTTATGAATCTAATAGCTCCAGAGCATGCGTTGGAATAAATGAGATGTACGTCTTCGCTCTATTTTGATTTCTGTAATGAGATTTAATTAGCTTCCTTGAGACTAAGTTTAGATTATGGTCTGCAGTTATCAAGTTGTAAACTTTGTTAGCACGCTTTAAATTATTTGTGAAAATTGAATCTAATAATGTTCTAGTGGAGCTCGTGATTCTAGTTGGATTCTTTATTATCTGAGTTAAATTAAATAATAATAATAATAACTTTATTTATAAAGCGCTTTTCCTACATAAAATGCAACACAAAGTGCTTTACAGTGCATTAAAAACAGTTTAAACAACAATTGCTTAGCAAGGTGCCTTAGCTTGTTTGATCGTACTTTGTTCAGCCAATTCAAGTTAAAATCACCCATTAATATGGTTTTCTTGTCATTACAAGTTTTGAGTACGTCTTTTAGCATGTCAAACCAAACCTCCTTCGCGTTAGGTGGTCTGTATAGCACAATTATATTAAAAGACATTTCAGAAGAAAGACAAATCGTGGCGCCTACACACTCCAGAACATTTTGACAAAGATCCATCTGTTTGCATTTTAAGTTATCTTTGATATAAAATCAAATCAATTTATTTTTGTATAGCCCAAAATCACAACAACAGTTGTCTCTGAGGACTTCCCAAGATTATTAATTTTAGCAAATATGAATAATAGGAAATCAAAATAAAACAATACATATTCAATGAAACAATACACATTCAATGAAACATTTGATCAAGCATGTCAAAGCAGATTATTAGTAGAGCAAATGAATAATTGTCCAGAGCATCCCCTGTCTTAGACCCTCCTTCTGTCCTTAGACCCTCCTTCTGTCCTTAGACCCTCCTTCTCGACAAGGAAAAACTCAAAAAAAACCTAAGAAAAAGAGAAACCTGGAGGAGAACCACAGTGAAGAAGGGATCCACTTCCATGGACGGACAGGCTGTAGATGTAACTAAGGCAAAGTTATAGAGTTTATGTTTGTGGAGCCAGAGTCCATAAGCAGCGAAAAACGACTCGTCTAGCAGGACCAGGACAGGCCAATCCTGGAGAGGGAGGTGGGGCGGAGGTCCAGAAAGAGGGAGTCCGGTGTCACTGGTCCGGCCCACGTCACTGGAATAGCAACGATCTGAAACAGTTATGCTGCGTTCAGACCGGACAGCGTCTTGGCGTATTTGCGTCCATTTTCAATGTTAAGTCAATGTAAACCCACGTCTTGAGCGTCCAGCGAAATTTCGTCGCGTTGGGCGTTGAAATTCGCTTGTTCAGACGTCTGCTGCCGCCGCGTCTTGCAGAGAAGCTCAAACCTGCGGCGGACGCTTTGGCCCCATCAGGCGTCGACGCCCGAGTTGGGCTCTGCTGAACTTTTCAGCGTCTAGACGCTCGCGTCCACCAATCAGAGACTACACCCCCGTACACGTGACATGTTGTTTTCCTGTCACACCAAGAGGAAAGGACGACTGTTTACTGAAGTATTTTAGTAACTTTTTAACGAAAGGTCGCTTGTTTGGGGACTTTTTTCAAAGACTTGGCCGCCCGTTGCTTTGAAAATCTGGAGACATGGCAAACACGGGACATGATCTGGACTGACAACGCGCTCTCGTGGATGTATTAAAAATGCCCGGTGCGGTGTTTAAACCTGCTGTACAACGGGAGGAGACGAGGACGGGACAGTAAAGGGACTGCCTGGAGGAGGAGAAAGTTGTGTGATCGGGTAAGCTCCGTTTTATAAATGCAACCCGGTAATGGCGCCACCGCCTCTGGCGCGGGGCAAAGCTAAACATGTAGCCGCTGGAGAGCTCTCGTCTAGTGGCTACGGCCAACTGAGGCACCCGGTGAAAGCCTAGGGGTTCAGACCTTTAGCAGAGAAAAGTTAAAATGACAGTGGATTTGGGAATATTACCCACCATTTCTCGCCTCAAATGGTCTCAAAGTTTAGATTTGACTCTTATAAACAAAATATGACAACTTTTAACTTACGCCGTAATGGCGCCGCCGCCGGGGCAAAGCTAAACATGTAGCCGGCGGAGAGCGCTCGTCTAGCGGCTACGGCCAGCGGAGGAACCCGGTGAAGGCCGAGGGTCCAGAAATTTAGCAGAGAAAAGTTAAAATGACAGTGGATTTGGTAATAATACCCACCATTTCTCGCCTCAAATGGTCTCAAAGTTTAGATTTGACTCTTATAAACCGTTTTATAAATTCAACAAGCCTCTATCTCTCTCTCTCTCTCAGTGATCTGTCTACGAGCAAAACAAAGCCTGTAAACAAGCGGGAGCTCGAAGCGCTTTGGGGCGTTGAAAGTGTCTTTTTGTCCACTAAAGCCTTGACGCGCGTCGGAGCAGCTTAGAAGCTTATTGAGGCGTCAACAGCAGAAATAACCCCGAAATTTAACGCGCGTTTAGGCGAATTTAGCTGTCCGGTGTGAACGCAGCATTGGGACAGGGGACAACGAGTGAAGAGCAAAGAACAGACTAGAGACATTTTACCAACTCATTTTTATTGGGTCTGTCCTTTCTAAATAATTTATAGTCTGGAATAGTATAGGCGCCTGCTGAAGTATTCTTCGTTAACCATGTTTCTGAGAGCCCTAAGCAATCCAGATTTGAGTCATGTAATAGTTTTTCTAGTTGATCAGTTTTTAAAGGCAGAATTCTGATATTAATGTGTCCACCAAAAAGTCCTTTTGGTTTAGCTTCAGGGTCCCAAAGGATTTTTGCATGAGAAACATTAGCAAAAGTTTAGTTTTATTACTTTGCGGGTTATGAATTGCCATTACGTTTGGCAGGCTCTGGCCCGCGGTCCGCTACTACTGATGGTGGCTCTGAATCTAACTCCCGGGCAAACTTGCTGCCTGCTGCGGCTGTTGTTGGCTCCAATGCACACCCGCCGTCCACCGCTGGGGGTTAGCTGGCGCCCCGCTGCTGCTAGCTCCGGGATTAGCTAGCGGCTCGCTGCTGCTGATGGTAGCTCTGGGGTTGCCTGGCTGTCCGCTGCTACTGGTGGTAGCTCCGGGATGAGCTGGCGGCTCGCTGCTGCTGCTCGTAGCTCCGGGGTTAGCTGGCGGCTCGCTGCTTCTGGTGGTAGCTCCGGGCTTAGGTGACGCCCCGCTGCTGCTGGTGGTAGCTCCGGGGTTAGCTGGCGGCTCGCTGCTGCTGCTGGTGGTAGTGTAACCGGTGTAGGCCCACACGAGGGACCAGTATGGAGAAGTGTGTGGTGGTATGGGATAAACTCACTCCCCTCAGGTATAAGAAGCCACAAAACATAACTGAGCTAAGGGGAGCGTTCCCTTTAGCTCAATGAGTTTGTCGGTTGACTGCCCCGCGGGAGACCCGGGTTCAACTCCCGCTCAGGACACAACACAACGCAGAGAGAGGCAAAACCACGCCGGTCACACTTGGTGCCGTGACCCGGATTGTCCTGAGTGGTGTGAGTTTAGGGGGGTGAGTGTAACCGGTGTAGGCCCACACGAGGGACCAGTATGGAGAAGTGTGTGGTGGTATGGGATAAACCCACTCCCCTCAGGTATAAGAAGCCACAAACAAACTGAGCTAAGGGGAGCGCAATGAGTTTGTCAGTTGACTGCCCCGCGGGAGACCCGGGTTCAACTCCCGCTCAGGACACAACACAACGCAGAGAGGCAAAAACCCAACCGGTCACAGTAGCTCCGGGGTTAGCTGGCGCCCCGCTGCTGCTGGTGGTGGTAGCTCCGGGGTTACACCGGGCTCACACTGCCTCCAGTCCAGATCCGGATCCGTCTGGGTCCGGTCGTCACTCACACTGCCTCCAGAATATGCACGCGTATGTACGGACTCTGCTGGCCTCGCGAGACCACAAGTTCACGGGGATTCACGCTCCACTTTGGAGTTTCAGGGAGTTTACGCGATCTCTGGCACATGGATATGTAAACAAGGAACACACGCGCCGTGTTTTGGGCTTATTTCACGTCACTTCATTTTCTGGATTTTTCGACGCATAATGGGTAAGTACGGGACGTTTATTTACCTCCTGTGTGTTCAATAGTCGTGTATATGTCGAGCATTTTGCCGTATTTGTTGTAGTTGCAGAAACTTAATGTTTTTACTTTGAAAACCACCGGATTCACTTCACCCACGAGTGCTTGGTTTCCTGTTTGTCGTGTCTTGTTCTCACAACTTCATCAAAAAGGGCTCCGACAGTCCGAAAAAATTTCAATGAAACGGAAACGATCCGGACGTACAGAGCAGAGCCGCGCAGCTCGCCGGACCGAACGGATCGCAGTGTGAGAGCCTCTCATTACTTTTCAAGAAACGGAAAGCACCGGAGTACTGACCGGATCCAGTGTGAGACCGGGGTTAGCTGGCGGTTCGCTGCTGCTGGTGGTAGCTCCGGGGTTAGCTGGCGGCCTGCTGCTGGTGGTAGCTCCGGGATTAGCTGGCGGCCCGCTGCTGTTGGTGGTGGCTCCGAGGCTAGCTTGCAGCCCGCTGCTGCTGGTAGTAAGTCCAAAGTTAGCTCGCGGTTCGCTGTTGTTGATGGTAGCTCCAGTAGTAGCCCAAGCACTCGAGCTGTTGATGTTTTTAGCTTCGGTGCTAGCCAGTCTTTGGGCGGCCTCGAGCTCCTGTGGTCCAGGATTTAATTCAACATCACAGGCCTGTAGAATCAACACTACATAGTGTCACAATGCAGTCCGATTATTCTGAGTCCAGTTTTCTTTCGGACATGCTTCTTGTACTCGCGCGTGCCCCTTGTCCGGAAAGTTTGAGTACAAAAGAAGTTGACTGCGTGTAGAAGGGAATAGGCCCTTCTATCTTCTTTAGGTAGCAAAAGGTAGCGATATAGGCAGGAAAAGACACAAAGTGTTAGCAGCAGAGAAAATGAAAATGCTGTGCCTCCTGATTGTTTAAAAGCATTGTCCATGAGAGCTTGACTTTAAACAAGATGTGGGTTTAAAAACCTTAAGTTCCATCCACCTAAACACTGACTCTGGCAAAGTCTCCATTTTAATCCTGTTGGATCTGAGTGCTGCTTTTGACACTGTCGATCATGACATCCTTTTACACAGACTAAGGGACTGGGTGGGCATCTCTGGTTCTGCCCTGCAGTGGTTTAAATCCTATCTAGAAGACAGGAAGTATTTTGTTGAAATTGGAAATTGTGTGTCTGAGCACATGGCCTTAACCTGTGGTGTGCCCCAGGGGTCAATCTTGGGACCCCTTCTGTTCAATCTTTACATGCTGCCATTAGGTCAATTAATACGTAAAAGCAATGTGTGTTATCACAACTATGCAGACGACACTCAGATCTACGTGTCACTAACAGCAGGTGAATATGGGCCTGTGGATTCCCTCTGTCACTGCATCCAACAGATCAGTGTGTGGATGCAAAGTAACTTCCTTCAGCTAAATTCAGACAAGACTGAAGTTATTATCTTTGGCCCACAGAAACAAAGAGAGGTTGTCAACAGTTACCTTCAGTCTCTCTCTTTGAAACCTTCAAGTCAGGTTAGAAATCTGGGGGTAATAATGGACTCAGACTTGAACTTTAACAGCCACATTAAGTCAATAACATCATCGGCTTTCTACCATCTAAAAAACATTGCCAAAATTAAAGGCATAGTGCCAAAGCCTGACTTAGAGAGGCTTATCCATGCATTTGTCTCCAGTAGGTTAGACTATTGTAATGGCCTGTTTACCGGTCTATCCAAACGAGCTATAAAACAGCTGCAATACATCCAGAACGCTGCTGCTCGAGTCCTGAGTGGAACAAGAAAATACAATCACATTAGTCCTGTGCTTAGGTCTTTGCACTGGCTTCCAGTGGCTCAGAGAGTGGACTTTAAGACAGCTCTGCTTGTGTTTAAGTCGCTCCATGGAGTAGCACCAAAGTACATCTCTGACATGTTGGTGCCTTATGAGCCAACTCGAACTCTGAGGACCTCGGGGACTGACCTCTTGTTGGTGCCCAGAGTTAGGACCAGACAGGGGGAGGCATCATTTCAGTTTCATGCAGCTAAGATCTGGAACAGTCTTCCTGAGACTGTGAGACAGGCCCCTTCTCTTGGTGTTTTTAAATCGAGGCTCAAGACAGTCCTTTTTAAACATGCTTTTATTGAAATTTAAATTTTTTTATATGCTATGTTTTTAACATGTGATTTTATTTTTTATTCATATTTATTATATTGTTGCAGCTGTATTTTTAATGTATTGTATTTTTAATGTATTTTTTAATGTTGTGAAGCACTTTGAGTTGCTTGTGTATGAAAAGTGCTATACAAATAAAATTATTATTATTATTATTATTAAGTTTAAAATGACGGTAATCTGGGTGCGACAGGTGTGACTCTACTGTGGCGGCCATCTTGACTTGAAAGATTCCCTTCGAGAGTTATTGTCTTTGGAAGAGTGTTCAATTTGTGCATCACTCTATAAATAGAGTCTTTTTTATGCAGTTTGATTTAGTTTTTGGTAAAATAAATTTTCCTGCAAAGGCATGGCTAGTGTTATAATTGTGCTTGTCATCACTGAAAGAAATATTTTGATAAATTATCTGTAGAGACTTAGATTCAAGGATATTTAAAAAAAATACTAACATTGAATATAATAATCTGTTCTGCACGGAGAGCCATTTGAGTCTGTCAAGCATCAGTTGCTACATTTTCTCACATTTGTCAATTGTAATATTTGCAATTTAAATTGACCCCAGGAAGAGTAGCTGACGCAGTACACTGCCAATGCTAATGGGGGTCTAATAAATAAACAAATAAACTTTGGAGCTGGTTCTGTACTCACATCCTAACACCATCCACCATCCCTGTTTTGTATTGTCGGTAGTTTTTTTAGCTGGATTAACTTGAAATTTGACCACACCATTGGGCAGTAATCTAACTGAACTAGCGCTTGAGTCATTTGTTTAATTGATTTTTGTGTAAGAAACTGTGAGTATCTTTTTATCATAGTAATAGCTCTGCCCATTTTTGTACTTTGAGATTCTATATGTTTTGTCCAGGCTAATTTGTGATCCACTATAACTCCAAGGAGTTTGGTCTCTTGTACCTGTTTGATAAGAACATTGTTGATTTATAAAATCAATTTATGATTTGAATTTACACAGTGATTTGATCCTACTAGCATCGTACATGTTTTCTCTGTATTCAAAACCATGTGATTCAAATTAGTCCAGGTTGTAATCTTTTTCCAGAACATGTTGCAGTTCATTTATAGTTTGCAGAGGCAAATAGTGTTGAATCATCTGCGTACATAACAATGTTTGCTCTGTTGTTTACAACTAATGGCATTTCGTTAGTGTAATGTTATAAAGCAAGGGTCCTAGGCAGCTGCCCTGAGGAACTCCGCACGTTACAGTTCTTTCATCTGAAAAGCAACCGTTGAATAAAACCAACTGTGTTCTGTTCTTTAGACAACTCTCAAACCAGTGTGTTGCGATCTCCTGAAAACCATAGCTTCTAAGCTTCTCTAGTAAATATTTGTGGTTCAGTACATCAAAGGCAGCCGAAAAATCGAGCTTAACTGCTCCAACAAACTTTTTCTTTTCAATTTCTGCAAGCCATTGATCAGTCATATAGGTTAGTGCTGTCGTAGTGGAATGCTTTTTTTGTAAGCATGCTGAAAAGGAGTCAGCAAACTATGTTCATTGAAGAAACTATTAAGTTGTTCGTATACAATTTGCTCAGTTACTTTTGCCAGTACTGGTAATAAGCTTATTGGATGGCTATTCTTACCAGAGAAAGGTAATCTTTTGTTTTTTGGTAATAGAATTATTTTTATTTTCTTCCACTCTTGGGGACAATGGCCACTATTAAAACTTAAATTGATAATGTAGCGTAGTGCAGGTGCTATTATATCAGCTGCTATTTTTATTAAATTTGCATCATTAGCTCATTTACTTGAGTCAGGGATATATTTTCATCTTCCAATTTCAATTCAGCTTTTTGCTTTGGAGGCATTCTAGCTTTAGTCAGCACCCAGCCTCAGCTCCTCACACACCTGCAGCAGTAGTAGAACTGATTAGCAGCACCCAGCCTCACTCCTCACACACCTCAGCAGTAGAACGATGTAGCACCCACCTCAGCTCCTCACACCTGCAGCAGTAGTAAACTGATGTTAGCACCCAGCCTCAGCTCCTCACACACCTGCAGCAGTAGTAGAGCCACAGATTCCCCAGAATCAAACCAGATTACATGACATGCAATTTTTTGTCTGTTGCGCCCCAAAACTGAAAAATGTAGATAGGTTGATCCAGTTTCAAAATTACACACAATAATTGAGATGATGTTACACTGATAATTCTCCTGTTAAGCAACTTGTGAAAGTTTTGGTGCTTGTCAATGACGGTGAGCGTTTCCACTGTAGGTCCCGGCTCCCGAGGGTCTGCTAGGAGAGCAGCTGACGTCACTCACACACTACACATGCTTTTTTAAATAAATAAAAAAGAAAATGTACCTGAATTATTCTTTTTCTTTCTGGCGTCAATCTGGGCGATTCACAAAAAGATGCGTAATAATTTGAAGTCTGTGACCTTTATGTCACAGCGCCGCTGCTGTAAACGCTGGTGTAAACACGAAACTACTCCAGGGTCCAGGCTAAAGGCAGGGCCAAAAGCGGCTCGCTATGGACCCAGCTAACAGAGCGGAACGGCTCTCTTTGTGCAGTGGAAACAGCATAGGACGTACCGCCCCGACATGAGCCTATGAAAACAGGGCTTTTGTGTTTTGATTCACTCTCCGACAGTTGTTCCTTTCACCTAAACCTCGATTCGACTTTCAGTTTCTGCTCTGTGTTTGATCTAAAGAAACACTTTTGAAAATAGAGCAGTGCACAGCAAGACAGTGTTTTACTTGCACTGACTGTCATGGTGCGTGTGTCTGCTGCATGCATGTGCTCATTGTGTGCCTCATTTGTGCTGAATTGGGCCATAAAAAGTTTCGTTTGTGGTGTTTTATTTTCAGCTGATGATGTCACTCAGCCCTCGAAATGTTAAATATTGCTCAAAAACAGCAACAAATTAAATTAATCTTTTGTTTTTCATTTGTGCAGGGCATATTTTGCTTTTATTGGCATATTAAAAAAACAAACAAATATATATATTTTTTCTTGCAATAGTATGACATCACTTCCGATCAGCTGTTGGCAGCAGCTTGAGGAAAACTGGTAGAACTCCCACTCAAAGCAGCGATATAAATCAAAAGCTGTAACAAACCACTGGTACATACTTTTAGATCGCCTGTGACAGTCACACTTGCTGAAATGCTTAGATTTCCACAAATGTTCATCAGGCTGTTGCTACAGCTGACTGGAAGTGGCGTCATATATATATATATATATATATATATATATATATATATATATATATATATATATATATTTTTTTTTTTTTTCTCCTTTTTTAAAAATACAAATAAAAAACTAAATATGCCCAGCTCAAAACAGCACAAAGGATTGACATAGTTTTGTGTGTAGATGTGCACTTAATGGGGTGCCAATTTCACGGAGGTGCTCGATGCATGTGCCCGGTGCGTGTGCCCAGTGCGTGTGCCTGGTGCGTGTGCCCGGTGCGTGTGCCCGGAGCGTGTGCCTGGTGCGTGTGCCCGGAGCGTGTGCCTGGTGCGTGTGCCCGGTGCGTGTGCTAGGTGCGTGTGCCCGGTGCGTGTGCTTGGTGCGTATGCCCGGTGCGTGTGCTGGTGCGTATGCCCGGTGCGTGTGCTCGGTGCGTGTGCTTGGTGCGTGTGCTCGGTGCGTGTGCTCGGTGCGTGTGTCTGGTGCGTGTGCTCAGTGCGTGTGCCGGTGCGTGTGCTTGGTGCGTATGCCCGGTGCGTGTGCTTGGTGCGTGTGCCGGTGCGTGTGCTCGGTGCGTGTGCTTGGTGCGTGTGCTCAGTGCGTGTGCTCGTGCGTGTGCCCGGTGCGTGTGCTTGGTGCGTATGCCCGTGCATGTGCCGATGTTGCCTGTGTGCAGCTCGTGTGTTGTTGGAGTTGTGCTGAAGCCATGCGCCGGTCCAGTGGTTTGTTACATGCGCTGGTTAGTAGATTATCACTCTCGTGATAATCTACTAACTCCAGTCAACACATCGGTGCGGGTTCAAACGCTGACCGTCGGCACTCCCTTGTTTTACCTCCATCTTTCCTCCCTCCTCTACTGGCTCACTGGACACTGCTGTAAGTCAGTGCGCCACACGCGCATCCTGAGGCCGAGTGGAGGAACTCGCAAAGCCGCGGGTTTGATTTGAGCCAAGGGCCGCGTCCCGCTCCTTGGGTTTATTGCACCTGCAGCCGCCCTGTCCACCAGCGCTCAGACCTGCAGCCGCCCTGTCCACCAGCGCTCAGACCTGCAGCCGCCCTGTCCACCAGCGCTCAGACCTGCAGCCGCCCTGTCCACCAGCGCTCAGACCTGCAGCCGCCCTGTCCACCAGCGCTCAGACCTGCAGCCGCCCTGTCCACCAGCGCTCAGACCTGCAGCCGCCCTGTCCACCAGCGCTCAGACCTGCAGCCGCCCTGTCCACCAGCGCTCAGACCTGCAGCCGCCCTGTCCACCAGCGCTCAGACCTGCAGCCGCCCTGTCCACCAGCGCTCAGACCTGCAGCCGCCCTGTCCTCCAGCGCTCAGACCTGCAGCCGCCCTGTCCCCAGCGCTCAGACCTGCAGCCGCCCTGTCCACCAGCGCTCAGACCTGCAGCCGCCCTGTCCTCCAGCGCTCAGACCTGCAGCCGCCCTGTCCACCAGCCGCTCAGACCTGCAGCCGCCCTGTCCACCAGCGCTCAGACCTGCAGCCGCCCTGTCCACCAGCGCTCAGACCTGCAGCCGCCCTGTCCACCAGCGCTCAGACCTGCAGCCGCCCTGTCCACCAGCGCTCAGACCTGCAGCCGCCCTGTCACCAGCGCTCAGACCTGCAGCCGCCCTGTCCTCCCCAGCGCTTCAGACCTGCAGCCGCCCGTGTCCTCCAGCACTCAGACCTGCAGCCTTTTACGTGACTGGGATTTGGGATCAAATGTAAAGTCAGTGCAATACAAATAAAAGTTATTAGGCTATTATTTTCATACTATATATATATTATTATTTTTGTATAATAAAAAATAATATTAGGCCTGTAATAATAATAATACTACTACTAATAAAATAAAAATAATAATATAATATTAATAACAAAAATACATAATAATAATAAATAACAATAAGCGTGTTATTATTATTATTATTATTATTATAATTATTAGGGCCTACATTAATAAAGAGGCCTAAGCAGGTCCAGAGCTTGAGAGCGCAGAGATAACTGCATTGTACTTTACAGTCAACTCGTGAAGCAGCCCAGGTCTGCGCGTCAGTCTCGTTCTTTTTTAAAATAATGTCTTTTCTTGTTTTTAAAAAATTTCAACAATACGAGGTAAAAGAATAATAATTATTAATATTAACATGTTAATAGCCTAATAGCTATAGGCTATCGCAATGCACACATGAGGCCTGACGCATCACTAAAGTTTGTCTTTCAGCACCACTCACTTTTCTTTTTCATTTAGGCCTACATGGCTCTCAGGTTGAATTTGCTCTCTTTGTTTTTCGTAGAAGCACTTTTTTTACTTCATTATAAACATGTTTGGATGTGTGTTGCTTGTAATTTGTTTGGTATTTAGGCCTATTTGTTTTTTGTCTTTAAAGAAAGCACAATTTTAGTTTTAATTACTATTATTATTTTTTAACATCAACGTCCTCTCTTAAGATGCGCACAGAGCAGACCTACTGGCCAAACTGATGCTCTTTACAGGGTAATACTTTCAAACTTGTTTCTGACTCTTTTTCTATCTCTTTCCTTGCTTCTCCTCGTGCGCACAGTGCCACTGCGAGCGCACGTGTCTTCTCACGCACAGGACTGATGCCGCAGCATAAGCTTGGCGATGCTCTTGGGTTGACGCGCTGCAGCTTTGATATGCAGACCGTCGCAAAAACCTGATGACACACACTTTTCTCATTCATGGCTCTGGCAGTAGGCTACGGAAGGTGTCGGAGAATCGGGATCTTTGAAACACATCGAAAGTACCACTACACCGACTAAGAAATTTAAAAAATGTCGGAGTACGGGGATGTGTGAAAAAATATGCTAATGCCGCAACATCGACAATTAAACATCAACGTCGATGTAGCGGGATGTCGGGGGAGAGGTATGTAGCCCTTGAGTCCTCAAAAGCAGTTGATAATGTTGTAATACAATGAAAAGAAGCAGGTCTTTAATTGACCACTAAAGCCAGCGATCGCAGATTTTGTGATGGAATCTCGAACATAAGAGTATGGCGATTATACACCAATAATGTAGTCACATCCTTTATAAAAACTGAATATACTTGTATTAATAGTAATAACAAAACATTGGGCGGGGCAGACGATGGCACCATCTTGAATCTTGCTAAGTTTAAAGAAATAAAAGCTTGTATTATTTCAATTGATTTATTTAGGAGTCGATATTGAATTAGAAAAAAAAAATGTTGAAACCTGTATGTCCTGTATGTTCTATGACCCAGAATGGCCCACTGTTTAGTCTTTGTTGTATCATGTGGCCCTTGATGAAAAACGTTTGGACAGCCCTGATCCAGACCAGTATTTTCCATCCTTTTTGGAGTGCCGACACACAGGTTGAAAACACCTGACGTGTTTTTACTGATGTGATTTTCCTCAGCTTCAGTACGACCATCAGAGCGTGGAGGTTCCAGCCCAGCAGAAGAGCGCTGTCATCAAGAATCTTCGCTCAGACACAATGTACTCGTTTACGCTCAGCAGTGGTGCGTTCCAGCAGGAGGTGTCTGTCCGCACATCCCCTCACCTGCTGACCTCAGCCCCAGTCCTAAACCCGCATGGTCCTGAGCTGAAGGACACACTGAGCCTCAGCCTGCCCCGCACACCATCTGCAGACACTGTGAGGTAACACACACAGATACAGGGGACCTAATGAGTGTTTGCCAGGATATTTCTTTGGTTTGTGAAGTACTTTCAGGATTCCACATCATCAAAGCTCTGCCAAGTGCTGTCCACATTCTCCCAAAGCTTTTCACCTCCTCTGTAGCTCCTCTCCTTCATCCAGTATTCTTAGAAAAATATTTGCATTCTTCAATAATTTGAGAAAAAAACCTGAAAGGGTTAGTTTTGTAAACCTAAAGGTGTGCATGATACCTGAGACCCAGGACTCTTATGATAAATTGCACTGGACCCTCTGAGTCACCTTACTTTGAAGTTTTTGGAGAAAATTTCTTGAAAACCCTCAAAAGGGTTAATTTATGTTAATTCCATAACTTGTTAATTTATGAAACCATTTGATTGTTTAATACTTTTACTAATGATACTAAGCAGCGTATCGAGCTCCCCACACAAAGTTTTTGGAGCCGGGCCACATCCTGGGAAGTTCCAGCTGTAGCCGCGGAGCCGAATATCCAACGTCCAATGTGAAACTAACCTAACGAAAGAAAAGATTTTATTCACAAACTAGAGACTTGCTTCGATTCAAATGTGCAACATATATATGTCACCAAAAATGTCTTTTTCACCCATGTGTCAATCCACTGGTTTGTCGTTTTAGATTAAACTGTCTTGGAGACCACATGGATGGGAATCTGTGCAGCAGAGCGACACAGCGTGAACATATACCTCGTTGCATTTTGTAAATTGGTATTTTATGAGTTGTTAAATCTGTTTTTACAATAGAATTGTGTTTATAGTTTTTTATAATATTTGATATTCCAGTAGAATGGACAATAACTCTGAATTACTGTATGTATCTATGGAATGACAAAAATGACCAGCTACAAAACAATCACATGAATATCACAATCACAAACTCTGTATATTTCAACTTTGTGAATGAAATGATGCTCCTTCAAACATATAAATTGTCATTTCAATTGAAAAGTGATGAATTGTTCAGCTCTTTGACAAATGTCTGGACAGAACCTTTATTTCAGTATGTGCCTTTGTCAGATCTGATTTATGTTGTTAGTGTATAAACCTTTCATTACCTCTGACAAGTGCTTACTTTTCTTCTATCTTGTTTAAATGAAATGTAAAGCCAAAGTCCCAAATGAACCCAAATAATAATAATAATAATAATAATAATAATAATAATAATAATAATAATAATAATAATAATAATAATATAATAGTAATAATAATTTTATTTGTATAGCACTTTTCAAAACAAAGTTACAAAGTGCTTCACATAATGAAACAGGCCTTACAAGTTTTAAAACAACAATAACAAACATTTGTGATAAAAAACACACATTAACATACATCAATAAAATACATGACTACACATATTTAAAAAACGCCTGTTTATAAAAGTGGGATTTTTAGTCTGGACTTCTAAACGGCTACTGTGTTTGATGACTTAACCTCTGCTGGGAGGGAGTTCAGGAGTTTGGGGGCTCTCACAGAGAATGCTCTGTCCCCTCTTGTAATAAGTCGAGAGGTTCCATAAAGCGTAGAGAGCAAGCTGGAATATAAGGGATGAGAGGGTCACAAATATATGAAGGAGCAAGGCCATGTAGAGCTTTAAAAGTAATTAGTAGGATTTTAAAATCTATTCTCAAACTTACAGGCAGCCAGTGAAGAGATGCCAATGTTGGTGATATGTGCTCATATCTCCTAGTGTTTGTTAAAATTCTAGCAGCTGTGTTTAAAACAAGCTGAAGGCAATTTTGTGACTTCTGACTGATACCTGTGTACAAACCATTACAGTAGTCAATACGCGAGAATATCAGTGCGTGAACGACTTTTTTGAGGTTGGTCTGTGAAACAAAAGACTTAATTTTGGTAATATTACGCAGATGAAAAAAACTGCACAACCTTGGTGATTTGTTCTTCGAAATTAAAGTCAAAATCTAAGATCACTCCCAGGTTCACAGAGTCTGTTATTAAGTGAAGTGGAGGAAAGGGTTAGGGTTAAGGTTGGGTATAATTCTTGAATTTCTTGTTCTTTTAAATGTCATACGTTGCACAAAATGGACTGCTTTGTTCAAGAGTTGGTGTGTTTTGGTGCACTGCCTGCGGACTGTGGGGAAGCAGAAATGAGCCCTCATTGGCATTGATTGGCCTGTTGACTTCCAGTCTGTCTGATGTTCCAACTATCTGGAAGTCAATGTCACGATTCCCCACCAGAAGACAGTTCATTTCATTGAAAATTTAGAACTTTTAATCATTTTTAATTTGTTTCTTAGCACTCTAATAGAGGTGTCCACTTAGTGTGAAACACTTGAGTAAACTGATCAGAAAGCTGCTTTGCCATCTCCTGCTGCATTTGTTTTTTTGGTTCTGTTTCATTTCTAGTACTGTTAAGCTCGGCTAAGCTCTGGGGAAGCTCCTCGCCACTGCCTTTCAGATGTCTTCATTAAATCGATGAACAGGAACATCTGCTCTATATCCTCATCTCCTCATCTACATACACTAGAATTTCAAACATGACCCAATCACTGTGCAGCTGTTTAGTCAGTAATCATTTTTATTTTGCTACAGACATTTTCTGTCCATTACACAAGTGCACTGTGTCCAATCCTCCTCAGATGCTTCTACATTGTGGTCGTCCCGGTCCCAGAGGCCCAGGTGGACACGTGGAGCAGTCCAGACGCTGTGGACCTGGAGGAGGTGAGAGCACTGTGTGAAGACTACTACATCTGTGAAAAGATTGATTTTCATTTCAGTGCACCGTGTTTACAGGGGAGTTGTACACTTGAGTCAGACTTGAGTCAGTATGTTCATGGCTTGAAACTTAAATTGTTAAAATGAACTCAGGCTTAGGAACTGACTTGGAGACTGAGCTCTGTTACTTTTTAAACCTGGAATGTATTTTTTATTGGCATCATTTCTAAAAATCAAGGACATTGAAGTACAAGGCGTATTCAGTAATTTGATATAAAGACTTGAAACTAAAATCAGAAGATGTTGAAGTGTTCATTTTGTCTTCTTTAAATAGAATAGTTTACGTTTTCAGACAATGGCTGAAGTAGTGCAAACACTTTTTCATGTT
The DNA here is from genome assembly GCA_038363315.1 of Mugilogobius chulae. Lineage (NCBI taxonomy): Eukaryota > Metazoa > Chordata > Actinopteri > Gobiiformes > Gobiidae > Mugilogobius > Mugilogobius chulae. Next base: position 10,060,101 of record CM076414.1, read on the forward strand.
TCGACGGAGACTTCCGTCTTTGTCAGAAGCGCCACACGATGGTCGGTGTGATGTGTGTTAAAAGTTCCTCTAAGGCGTGGTGAACCTGACGGTCCTGTCAGGCTGACCACGCCCCCTACCGGCTGGTGGTCGTCGGAGAAGTGAGTCCCTGTTGCGGGAAAGTTCATTCATTGTGTCTGCGCCTCGTTTCCTAATCTCTATTGCCTCTTTGATGTACTTATTTGACTCTTCCTTCCTCTTCAATCCTGTATCAGGACTGAACCAGGCATAAACCAGTCTTATGATATAATTGTCAGGTCGGTCATTCACGCCCCAGAAGTGCTTTAATTTTCACAGCAGTACCTGGGAGTGATTTGTGATAGCTGTTGATACGGCAAGAACAAACTCAAAAGTCAAATGCAGCAACATCCAAACAGGTGAATACTTTTCCTCCTCGAACTGGGTCATAAAGCCCACACTCACAGATGTTAAAGTGTTCTTTGTGAAGCTCTGAGCTGTCCAAGCAGGTGCACTCCCTGTCACCTTATTCTTGGGTGAAAAAAGTTTCCAATCGCACCGAGAGACCAGATAATCAAGTCCATTTTGCTGCTTTATGAGCACAGCAGGCAGATAGGGTCAAATAAGAGATTTGACAAGACAGAGACAGCATAAGGCGATAGTCCAGCTGTAAGAACCAAAGTCTAAAGCATATTCTTTTTTAGCAGTGATAGTGTTTTTTATGTTGTCACTAACTTGGCTTTGACTCATGTTTGTGTGGCAGCTCCTGCACCGTGGCCCACAGCACAAGCAGGACTGGTCTGGACCGTACGTGGCAGCTCTTCTGGATGAGCTTCCTGCTACTTTCACTCTTGGAGATGAGCAGATCTACAACAGCTTCTATAACCGTCCCCTGAACGTGCAGCAGCAGTATGTGTGCTTTGTGCTGGCCCAGCTGGAGCAGCCCCAGTGTGTGAGTGTTTAAGTTAGTTTGAAAAACAAAACAAAAAAAACACCAAATGTAGTGAATGAGGAGGTTGAAGGGACTATACTCGATTTGTTACAAAAAAATAACAGAAAATACTTTCCCGGCCCTCAGCACAGATCTCTTGTTAATATACATGGAACTTAATGAAAAAAATGACCCATATGGCTTCTGGCAATAGTCAGCTGGTAAATAATAACGACGAGGAATGTGCAAATGAGCTTAATGACTTTTTTTTAATTCACAAAATAACTGTGATACTGTCTTAACATTTGATTGTGATCTTGTTGGAAATTTTAACTTTGATTTGCAATGTCTTCAGGCGACTTTTAGCAAAGTGCAGCCTAAAACATCTGCTGATCCAGATGGTTTGTCCGCTTTTCAATCAAAAATTGTGCACATGAATTGTCGGAGGCATGGTATCCGATTTTTAAATCTTCTGTGGAAAATTGTATCGTCCCAGATCTTTGGAAAAAGTCGATTATTTTTCCAGTTCCCAAAAATTCTTGTCCAGGCTCAAATATGGACTACAGACCTGTAGCTCTAACCAGTGTTGTAATGAAATGCTTTGAAAAGTTAATGGTGAACAGTTTGCACCTTATCTTGACCCATTACAATTTCATACAAACAGGGCCACAGCACTGCAGATGCAATTATCAGTCTGACACATCTGATCTGTAAACATCTGGAATGTCCAGGATCTTATGCAAGGGTCTTGTTCGCAGATTTCAGTTCGGCTTTTGATACTGTTCGTCCTAATTTGCCTTAACTTGCCCAAAAACTGAATCATTTGAATGTGAGCCCTGCACTTGTGAAATGGTTCTACTCTCTGTTGATAAATAGATCGCAACAAGTGAGGGTGAATGGTGCTCTGTCCATGGTGAAGAGGTGCAGTACAGGTGTGCCACAAGGTGCAGCAAGTTCACGAATTTTATTCACCTTGTACACAAATGGATGTAGGAGCAGGTTGCCAAGCAACAAAATCATACAATTTTCAGATGATACAATAATAGTGAGCCTTCTTAAAAATGACGACTGTATCTCCATCTATCAAAATGAGATAAGCTCTTTTCTTTCTTGGTGTGAGGATCATCACTTAACCCTTAATGTAAAACAAAACTAAGGAGATGGTGTTTGATCCTCGGGCACTGCAAACTCATGATCCAGTCGTCATTAATGACCGACAGATTGAGCAGGTTGAATCATTTAAATATCTTGGAGTGTACATTGATAACCTGTTTAAATGGAATGTTCATGTTGATTTCCTTTGCTCTAAGCTGTTTCAGAGACTCCACTTTTTAAGGAGACTTAGGCTATTTGGTGTGAGCACAAAAATGATGACTTGTTTTTATAATGCTGTCTTGGAGAGCCTTTTTTGTTACTGTATGGTTGCCTGGTTTGGATCATTGACTGTGCAATGTAAAACTAAACTTGTAAAACTAATCAAGACAATGAAAGTGATTGGTAGGAAAGAGTTTCCCTCTCTCCAAGAAATCTTTCAAAACTCTGTTCTTGCTCAGGCCAAACGAATCGTTGGAAATCCTCTTCACTTGTTACATGATGAATATGAGTTGCTTCCGTCTGGAAGGCGCTATCGAGCTCATACCTTCAAAAGCAACAGATATAAACTTTCATTTGTGCCCACTTCTGTGGGTTTTTTAAATAAATTGGCCAATCACAGAGGCAAATAGACTTATTGGACTGTATTAGATGGATTGTGTTAAGTGGTCCAGTCTAATTGATTTACAAAATGTCTTGTGTGCTTTTTGTATCACTTATGAACTCTAAAGTTGAAGTTGATCTTTTATTGAGGGGCCTTGACTGTTGTTGCTGTTGCTGCGTCTGGAAAATGTTTTAAATGTGAGTGTTGGTCTGTGTGCACAGCTGTGGGCAGTGAGCCCAAGACAAATTTCCCTTCGGGGACAGAAAAGTTTATCTTATCTTATCTTATTCAGGTGGAAATGAGCCCGCAATGTCCTGTCTACATCTAAAAATGTCTCATTTGTTCACCCAACTGGGCCACATCCATCTGTTTTTGTTGTTAGCCTCGTGGCTAACAACAGCTAGCATACCAGCAAGTATCTTTATAACAGCTGTGATAAAAGCTTCAAACAAATCGCGGAGAACATTTCGGAGGCTTGGAAACCATTAGGTAAGTGAGCAGAACATGTGACTGATGTATCCGCCCGTTACAATGGATCCTCGTTTATCTTAATTTTTTACAAATAATTTCAGTTGATAACCTGCCTGGTTATGATGTTTAGTGTCTTTTGTACAGGTAATAATGCGCTGAACACATGATTCACTGCGAGATACAATCACACAACAGCCACGAAACACATCCGGACTCTAGCAAAGTCACAACACGCTCCATAAACACATCTGAACTACACAAATGGTGCTCCAGCGTAACTACGAACTCAAAGAGTCAAATAGTCGCCTGCCTATCATATATTGAAGAAAACCTTTTTTGTACTTTTTTTATTATTCAATAAACTAAAACCCAAAGGCACCTTTTTGCCTATTGGTCATCTTTTACTGAGGCATTCGCAATCCTAGAGGCATCTCACGGTAAAACCCAAGGACATTAGCCCGACACTTACTTCTCACTGTGTTCAATGATAGGTACTAGGTACTGATTTCTACACTTGTACAGTTGTATGTGTTAGATTTTAGGAAAAAGTCTACACTCCTCACCAGACAGATAAGAGAAGCTTGTGACAGAGTTATCAGGAAATCAAGAGAACTAAGAGAAAGTGATTACATGACAGTGATGTAGTGAAAGATTCACTGCACATCTGATCATCTGATCAATTTTCAGCGTTTTACCCAAAAACTGGAAGGTCCAATGGACACAGGATGCATCAACCCCTCACCCGCATAGGAATGTGATGGTGATTGATGACACGGGGCAAAGCAAAGAAAGACCCAAACCAAATACTGATGACAGATGGTTTTGGGAGAAAAAGACTATTAATTCAGAACTGTTTTCACAGGATGAATTGCCATGTACAAAGTGTGACCATGTCAATATTGTGTATCTATACTGTGCATTTGTGTGAGAACAGCTCGGACTTCTGTAAGAAACGCTGAGCACAAAGGAGACCTGAAAATATCATGGATCATAAAACCCCAGTGCTCTGAGATAAAGCAGAGCTTCAGGCTGATTGGACAATTCTCCCCGCCAAAGTGGGAGGGGAACTGCTAGTAGAAGCTAACCACCCAACTCAGATCACTCTCTTCAAGTTTTTGCAGGACTCTGCAGCAGTTTACTTTTGGACTCTCTCATGGTGTTCCTTTGTTAACCATGTGCACCTGAAATACAGGCCTCAGGCCTCAGGTGCAGGACAATGGAGAAAACAACATCTAAGCTCTCGGCTCTGGATCAAAATCTTTTGGGACTTCTAGTAAGCCACGCAAAGATAGACAAAAATCCAGACAGCCAAAACTGCTCTTTTGAGGAACTTTTTGGGAGTTTTCAGGGCACCTCAACTCAGAGATGGAGAGACAAAGACTTTCTGGGCTAACTCCCTAAACTCTATCTCTCTTCACATTTCTTGGATGTGAACATTGCTTAAGGCAGAACCAACGCAAACGGACATCTTCTGCAACTTCAACCGGTCTTCCCCTTTCACCCAAGCCACAACGTGCCCCGGTGCAGCCCAGGCCAGCTCCTCACAGCGTGACCTCTTCTGGAGACAAAGGACGTCCGCCATCTTCAGACTCTGGTCGTATAAACTGTCACATGGGCTGGTATAGACATAGTGGTCCGTGTACCTGCTGGCCATTTGATTTTCGTTTTGAAATCGGAAAACGAAAAACGAACCGTTTCCCGTTTTTCGTTTTCCAAAATAAAATAGAAATCAGAAAAAGGTTTGTTTTCCGATTTTGGTTTTAAAATCAAAAAACGGAAAACGGAAAACGAACCGTTTTTCGTTTTTCTATTTTTATAATGTAAATGAAAAACAAAAAAGGAGAAACCAGTTAAAACTGTTTTTCTCGTCTCCGCCGCCTCTCTTACTTCGGCTGCTGCCCCGGAAGTTGTTGACAGACTTTTTTTTTTTTTACACTTTTAAACTTCAAATGTTTTATTGCGATCGTGAATGTAAGAAATGTATGTTTAGGTAGTTTCAAATGTGTTATTTACAATAATTGTCATATCATATAATCAAATAATTGCCACGAAGACCCACGGAGCAGCGTGACGCATTTCCTGGTTCTGGGAGACTGTTTACAATCGCACATCGTGGCTCGTCTAGACCGCTTGGTCTTCTTGTTTTTTTGTCTGACACTGGGGACTATTATTAGGCTCGGGAACGTGACATCATGCAGCTGTAGAATGTTCAGTTGGTCCCATGTTAAACCAATGGAGATTTTAAATTGTTAAATACAGAAAATCGCGTTAATTAAATTATATTTTGACACTACATATTGATAGATAAACTTACCAGTACTGACCCAGCAGTTTATTGGGCTGCTCCACGGCTGTTTGTTTACTTTTTTTAATCGTTTTGTCTAATGTATTCCTATGGAAGTTCTGCTCAACTATCAACAAACATGGCGGATTTGCCATGATTTCCATGGTAACCACAGACGTTTCCCGAGCCTAATACCTTCATTTGATTTATTAACTTTGTTGTTCAAGTATGATGCTGTAGAAACACGGAATCCTGCTGATGCTTATCAATTTGTCGTAACGTGGATAAACGTGGGCCATGGTTCTGTCTCGTACTGCGCCCCTCCAGCCAGGTAAGCTAAGCTAAACGTACTCGTTTGCTGTGCCTTCTCTTGGTTTTATGTGTAATGTTTTGAACATGCAGCATACGTGGTTGTTGTGTGGGTTTTAGAGCAAACGCAGACACGCGATGTAGCCAATTTAATCCAGATATGTCTGCGAGGTCGTGCAGGTGAGATTAGAGGGCTCCTCCGGACTGATTTGATCATGACGTGCATCAGTGTTGTGTCTGAATTTTCAGACCAAGTTTGGTAGCAGTGTTGGTGAGATATAGGTGCGCACTTTCACCCAGACGCACTGGCACAAGAGTTGGTGATGGTACCAGCTGTGCGCATGGACGCTCTGGCACAAGAGTCGTTGCGCATAGGCCACTGTAGAAACGCTACAGTGGCCAAACCATAGACTGTATCCAAACGCAATACAAGCTTGAACGGTTTCCACGCGCGCTTTACGCAGTGTGTGGCCTTTCTATCACTTCCAAAGCTCAAACTCTAGTCTGTGCGTTGGTCTGGTACTGCGCCGCTTCAGCCAAATGGCACTTTGGTGGATACATTTGAAGCAAAGCCTAAGCGTCATGTTTGCCCTGTTGCCTGTCGGTGGTGTATCAGGAAATTTAATTAATTAATTGAATTAATAAATGGAAATCAAAATTAGCCCAAATTGGGTGAATCAAGTGCCCCCTCTCCTGGTCACACAGCAAATACAGCACTTCTCGTACCATCTTGCATTTTAAACAAACTAGATTGGCTTTTATTGTTGTGGATAATCTATTGGACCAGCGGATATTGCATGTTATGTGTGAGAGGATCCTGAAAAATAAGCATGATTTTGCCGTGACAAGGAGGACTGCCTCATGTACTGGCAATTGGACAGACTGAAAGTCATATTCTAACTTTTAGAATATGACTTTTGAAAATGAGATTTGAGTCTATGTGCAGTCCAAGATATTTGAATTTTGAGACAAACTGTAATTTTTTTTCCTGCAATTGAGATGTGTATTTCTGTGTTTCAGAGCGGTTGTGCTGCATAAGGCTGATCCTGATGTTGGGTCAACTTCACAAAGGCCTACATCTGTAAGACATGCTGAGAAATGTAAATGCAAACGCTGACTTCTGTCTGCCTCTTTTTGTTGTGACGAAGATCATAGGGTAGTCACATTAGTTTCAAAAATGTTACTTGAATTATTTTTTTGTGCTGCATAAGTTAATGCTTTGGCTTTTTCCAGGTGTATGCAGCCTCTATAATTCAAAAGGGTTCCATCAGATGCACCAGAGAAGTAAACGTCATAAATTTCTTTCTTTCAAGACATACAGGATTACGGTAAGCTAGTGGGTTAGAAAAAAAATAATAAATCACACACACTCAAAGACAGACATTACTAACAGCTTTAAAGCCCACATATTGTTCTAATCTATAACACATTATGTGTAATCAAGTCATCAGTAGGCTTGACTTATCAAATGTGTTTGTGAGCATATGTATTTTGGGTTTGAAAAGCTCTGTTATTGCTTTTACACTGAACAGTCCATTTTAGAGAGATCTGTCACCTGTTTCATTTGATCACTCTCCATTTCACAGGCATCAGTGCTGTGCATGTATAATATTGCATTTCTAATTTAAATGTAATATTTTTTCCATAATTGTACAATGAGACAGTTGAATGTGGGTACAAATTGAGCACTTTGTTATTTACATTTTCTTTGTTTATTGTAGAGGATGAAGTTGAAGATGATCAGAAGTTGACTGTTGGAGAAGTCATGCAGTGAATCACCGGCCAGGGACACAAACCTCGTGGCAGATTTCCACATATCTATCAGACTCTTTGTGACTCTCTTCATACCATTTGCTTTCCCACTGTTAGTGCATGTATTCGTACCATTATGTTTCCTGTGATACAATGACTACACTGAACGAATTCAAACATGTCATGACTACAGCACTGATGTGTGGGCAGTCTTGCTCTGTAATATAAAGACGTTTTTAAGTGTAAAATCTAAGCACCATTTATAGTTCTTGTTCTACAGTATTTTCACTAGTAATGTTTACTCTTTGGCAATTTTTTATGGAGTTTCTATAATTACCCAGTTTTGTAAACTGTGAGTAAAGCTCAGGTAATGATAAAATGCACTGAATAATTCTTGAACTTTAAAGTTAAATACAATCGGTATGTATTACTTTTGTCTGTATGCACATACCTTCCATTATATTGTCATTGCAAATAATTTTATGTTTTAGAAAAAGATAACTTGAATCTATTGTTCGAGTCGACCATCTGTTCTACTTCTGTGCAAGTTTAGAAAAATTCTTTTCATAGACCATTGTTTTATTAGTGCAAAATAGTAATCAGTGCATGTTCAAACACCCAATGTTTTGAACCATGGACGTATACAAATCTCTTTTATACGTATCAGATGGAGCAAGTGGATTGAACACTGATGTTACAGCGTCCATAACTGCTGAAGGTAGTAGACAGTCATTACTCCAAAAGGTTCATCAGGACGCCTTCAAAAGGCTCTCAATCTCTTCCAAACATCTCAATGTTCTTCTGGGTAAAAAAACAAAACACTGTTAGAATCTTAGTAATAAAAAAAGAAAATAATATATGATGGTGTCAAATCAAAATGAGTAAACTTGGGATAAATGTCATACTTCATGCTCAGGGCTAACCAAGAAATATAAAAATGTCAACAAAATTACCAAGTTGGGGGAAAATGTTTTAAATCTAAATTCATAGAAACATTTTTGCTAAATTTCAGAGAAATTGTAAGTTAAATTTGTCATTTGCACCTTATGCTATATTAAGAATAAATGAAGAATTGTGCTTTGTGTATTTAAAATGGAGATGTGCTGGTAAAGCGGGATAAGTAAATACAGAATCAGGTCCACAGAAGGACAGACAGAGGATGCAAAAAAGAATGCTTCAATTGTAACCTTACAAACCTGCAAATTCTTTTCAGTTTCACCATCAGTGCTCTGCATGTGACGCAAGTCCATCTTCAGACTTGAAAGGATGATTGTCCCACCCTTCTGTGAAAGCATGAAGTGCATTGGCCAGTCTAATGGGGACAAAACAAATGCAGAGCATCAGAGAGGTCTAGAAGACTGTCCTCTTCAAAGTGTGACACCTGTCCAGACATCCCGCCACAGTCTTTTGATTCTTGAAAGAAAATGCAGCACCAGTCAGAATGAACATGATAAATGTAAAGTTTCAATAATTTGACTTTAGACATCATTATGTTAAAATCGTCTGATTCATTTGTCTTATCCATATTATAAAGCGGAATTAACTTGATACATTTCAGTCATGGTTACCCCCACAGTGTATCAGTACTTGTTTATCATTATGAACATAGAAACAACCTTTAGCCTTTGAGTAGTGCTCCAGAAATTACTCTGATAATGGAAACTTCTTTCAACATTCAACATTCTTTATAAACAATAGTGACATCACAACATTCTACAGGGCAATGATCTAAACAAAACCAAAATAAATATTGTTTAGATCATTCAAAAATATTAAAAAGCAACTGAAATGCTGGACAAGTGTATCCAAATGTCTATTACCCTTGTTCTCTTCAGGTTTGGGGATTGTGTTGGTGTGAAAGACCGTAGCAAAACAAGACAACTGAGGCACTCAGGGATTTTTTTACTAAAAAAATAAAGTCTGTATCAGACACGGCAAAGGATTAAAAAACGCCAGCGTGTTTCGGCCTGCATGAGGTCAAAACACGCTGGTGTAATAAAGATTTTTATTTTTTTTTAATTCCCCGAGTGCCTTAGTTGTCTTGTTTTGCTTTAAGAATTGTTTAGATTGTGTTTTGTGAATGGGTCTATCAGTAATAGAAAGCACTAAATTAAATGACTATAGATATTAAAGTACAATGTTATTAATACTTTATACAATTTAGCAAATAATTGCCACAACAGCTTACAAAATACCTCTGATTGTGTACGCTTTTTCCAGCAATGAAGCTCCCTCTTCCAGTCCTTTTCATGTGGAACATAGTTTCTGCTGTCGCCACATTTTCCACACCTTCATCACCTTCATCACCTCTGACCCTATAAAAAAAGTAGCAATAGTACTGTAAGAGAAGTCTTATTATACTGTATCTACTGATGAAAAATAAAAAAATGCAACAATACATATTAGAAGCATAGAAAATTGTACCTGGAGAGCCAACCAAATTTATCCACCGCCTGCAGAAAAAAATGTAAGAGCAGTGCTTGAGCGTCTGTTTGTGGCTGGCTCCAAATACATGATCTGCAGACAATAACAATAAGTAGTACTTATTGTGTAGTACATACACAAGATTTATACAAAACGAAAAGTGAAAAGTCTTACCTTTCTGGAGAAACCATTGATTACTCCAAATATGACAATGTTGTATCTGAAAGATAGTCACACTAAAACATAATTTCTTTATATAGGCTACATATGAATGGATAGATGGACAGATAGCTAGACAGACAGAGACATATACCGAGACAAAGACAGAGAGAGAGACACAGAAACAGACACACAGATAGAGATAGAAATAATATTTATTAAAAGAATTACCTGATAAGCTTGTGGTTAGTGTCCACATGTACAAGGGACAATGGGCGTTGTCAGAAGGACATACTATGTACAATACAAGTTGCATTCGATCCAATCCTCCAGGATCATCAATTCTGTGCATGGACTGTTCAATGTGTTCCCACTGAACTGTGTCCTTCTGCCTGCAGACAAGACAACCCTTTACCATTCTATACCCTGCATAAAGTAGGCCTAGTCTGTTTTATATTGACAGGACTGCATTGTCAAGTTCTGTGTCTGTCAATCTGCTGTAAGTTGCTCTTGTTGATAAGTTCACACGTGCGTCTGAAAATGGTTGACTCACTGGCACCAACCAAGTGTGCCATACATCTGCTGGCATAGAGGATAACAGTAGATGCAGATGAAAATATGAAAACCTCCTGAAATCTTTGATGCCAGACGTCTCATTATTGCATCAACAGCTCCTCCTGAAAGCAAAAACAAAACAAAACTTACTACATAGATGGAATTACTTTAATCTCAGCAAATGCTTAGCAGTAGAAAAAGTAGATTTTTTATTATTGCTATTATTAAGCAATATACAGTCACACACACAAAATTAAATAGATGAGAAAACAATTCTTCATATTTGGCACAAATAGGCAACAGACTGTAGGTGGCACTGTAAAAAAATTCAGTAAGTACTGCAGGAATACCTAAATAGAAATCAAAATTAGGCCAAATTGGCCTAAGATTACTGTCAATTATGATTTAAAAAAATGTGTGCATATTATTTGTATTAGTGCATAAAATATTTTGTAAATTCATGATCAAGAGAATCTCTAAAGACATGGCGTTTTGTATTTACAAACATTATCACAATATGTGTGTGTGATTTCTTCAAGAATACAAATGTGTTTCTTCTTCTTTCTTCAGCAGCCATCAAACTGAAACTTGATTCACCCAATTTGGCCTAATTTTGATTTCCATGTAATATTTTTTTCTGTTTCCTGATACACCACCGACTAGCAACAGGGCAAACATGACGCTTAGGCTTTGCTTCAAATGTATCCACCAAAGTGCCATTTAGCTGAAGCGGCGCAGTACCAGACCAACGCACAGACTAGAGTTTGAGCTTTGGAAGTGATAGAAAGGCCACAAACTGCGTAAGGCGCGCGTGGAAACCGTTTAAGCTTGTATTGCGTTTGGATACAGTCTATGGTTTGGACACTGTAGCGGGTCTACAGTGGCCTATGCGCAACGACTCTTGTGCCAAAGCGTCCATGCGCACAGCTGGTTCTACCATCACCAACTCTTGTGCCAAAGCGCTTTGCGCACAGCTGGTTCTACCATCACCAACTCTTGTGCCAAAGCGTCTATGCGCACAGCTGGTTCTACCATCATCAACTCTTGTGCCAGTGCGTCTGGGTGAAAGTGCGCACCTATATCTCACCAACACTGCTACCAAACTTGGTCTGAAAATTCAGACACAACACTGATGCACGTCATGATCAAATGAGTCCGGAGGAGCCCTCTAATCTCACCTGCACGACCTCGCAGACATATGTGGATTAAATTGGCTACATCGCGTGTCTGCGTTTGCTCTAAAACCCACACAACCACGTATGCTGCATGTTCAAAACATTACACATAAAACCAAGAGAAGGCACAGCAAGCAAACAAACGAGTACGTTTAGCTTACCTGGAGGGGCGCAGTACGAGACAGAACCATGATCCCACGTGTATCCATCCACGTTACGACAAAGTGATAAGCAGCTGTAGGATTCCGTGTTTCTACAGCATCATACTTGAACAACAAAGTTAGTAAATCAAATGAAGGTATAATAGTCCCCAATGTCAGACAAAAAAACAAGAAGACCAAGCGGTCAAGATGCGCCCCGATGTGCGGATTGTAAACAGTCTCCCAGGACCAGGAAATGCGTCACGCTGCTCCGTGGGTCTTCGTGGCAATTACTTATTAATGACAATTATTCTAAATAACAGATTTGAAACTACCTAAACATACATTTCTTACATTCACGATCGCAATAAAAACTTGAAAGTTTAAAAGTGTAAAAAAAAAAAAAAAAAAGTCTGTCTTTCAACAACTTCCGGGGCAGCAGCCGAAGTAAGAGAGGCGGCGGAGACGAGAAAAACACTTTTAAATGGTTTTTCCTTTTTTGTTTTTCATTTACATTATAAAAATAGAAAAACGAAAAACGGTTCGTTTTTCGTTTTTTGATTTTAAAACCAAAATCGAAAAACGAACCATTTTCTGATTTTCTATTTTATTTTGGAAAACGAAAAACGGGAAACGGTTCGTTTTTCGTTTTCGTTTTCCGATTTCACAACGAAAATCAAATGGCCAGCAGGTACACGGACCCATAGTTAATGCAAATAGATTTAGATAAACAGTCGAGACTCTTATTGTGCATTATTTGAAACTCATCTGCATACTTTATTTAAACACTGTATGTCATTTTCTGGTCAATAAATCTTCATAAACCACAACTTATTTTGGTTAAGTGCATGATTAATTTTCAAAATGGAGTCAATGGGAATGTGGAAAGATCTTACAACCTTCAGATTAGACTAATGAATTAATTAATCAATAAATTGTTAATTAATTAAAATATTTGGTATTAGAATCAACTTTTTCTCACTTTGGTGAGTGGTGCCCCGAATAATGTATCTCTATTAGGATTCTATTTATCAAATTATGAAGTTTTATCTGTTCTCACTGTTCTGTGTTTCACCTTACAGCGGTCAGATAAATCTTTAAACTACATATTTTGGTTCCGTCTTTTAAGGCCGGTATCAAGATATAATAAATTACTACATATTTGGTGCCCCGTGTGAGGCCAATGCCAAATATTGTAGTAATAAACAAAATTACTACATATTTGACGCCCCGTGTCAGGCCACGTGTAAACTCCTTCTGAAAATGAATTATGACTTACTAAAATGTGTTTATGTTGATTTAATGGACCTACCCAAAACTAAAGCTGTTGGGTTGTTTAAAATGTCCATATTTGCTGAGCAGTCCTTAAAAGCAAAAGCTTAAATGTGCTGACCACGCTTAGGTCGCAGACACATTTTTCTTACAAACTGTGTGCAAACTACCGTTTAGGTGGAGACACACTCTTAAAGAAAAACTCTGACTAGTCATGCCTTGCTGTGCATACTTTTTCCTTTTAAAGGCCTTAGGTAAATAATTTAACATCTGCGTACAGTCCAGTGTTAATATTATTACCGATATTGTTATTAATAGCTGGTACAGTTCAGCATTAATAATATTTTTGTTGCAACACTTTAAATTCGCTTACAATTCACCAAGAGTTGAATTGCTAAAATCAGGGCGTGCCTTGATTTATGACCCTTTTCCAAGGAGANACATTTTGTTGAATTTTCAAATTTCTTAACTCGTGAACTGCTGGACGGTCACAAAGAGTTAAAGACATTTACTTTCATACAAACATGGAAACTCAAATAATTTCTACTTTTAGAAGTCGAGGAGACGTCCTTGACCCTGAATTAGAAAACACTGCTGAAAAAACTTCAATCAAATGTTCATAACAAAATGCAAAGAGCAGATCATATTGAACAAACCAAGAACCCTCTTTGGTACAAAAGGCTTTTAGAGAAAGCAGAACAGCCGAAAACCTCACATGGCTGTTAGAACAAATAGTTGTAGTAAGAGCACAACTATTACAAACAAATAAGTAACTTCAAGAAAAAGAAGGAACTTTAGACACAAAAAGACAAAATGACTTACTTGTGAAAGAAGTTTTTTTCTCAGAGAAGACAATACACTCCTATTAGAGAACCTTAGACTTATGCATTCAAAGCATAGAGACTTGGAGAAAGAGCTGAATTTACAAATTCAAAGCTCAACAAAACACAAGAAATCATCTCCAGACAACAAGAAGAGCTAGCCGCTATGAGCGCTAAGCTAAATGAAACGGCCCAGAAACAAGCTCGGTGTAAACACCGACTTGAAAAAGGCTAAGTTGAAGCTCAGACTTCTAAAACAAAACTGTGGTAACCATGACAACAATCACCTGCTGTCATTTCAAGATCTTAATCTTATGGCAAAATGGATCCCACGTTTTGAACCTAAATTTGACTTAACGCCTTCTCACATTGAAGCGTATTTGAGGAACATTGACACTTTCATGTGTAGATTTCCTCAGCTACAACAGCAGACAAAGTCACTTTGATCAGAATGACTTCATCTGAGCACGTTAGGAGCCTCGTTGACCGACAGTCGGCTCAAACCCAGACTGACTACAGTCTTCTGTGTGACGCTCTAAGAAAAGAGTTTTCAGACACTTTCACCACAGGCTTCAGTGTAGCTCTAAATGTTAAGCAGGAGGCACAAGAGCCTCCAGAAGCTTACTATTGCAGACTTCGAAACGCTTACTTTGGCTCTAAAAACCACGTTAACATGGAAGAAGATTTGACCTTCAAATCTCTCTTCATTGAAAATCTTCATCCCACTTCACGTGAGCTTCTCGGTGTTTCAGCCTGGCCTGAAAAACAGACAAGCCGTGAATTACGGGATTTGGCTATTAAAGCTTTTATCAAACACAAACAAACAATAGAAAGAAATAAAGATCTCACCCAGAACATAAACTCAGAGAGCCTAAAACAAGTTAAAAGCCGAGACCGCAATACAACAGCTCAAAATATGCCTTCTTTATCCTCAAAGAAGTGCATGAATGAACCAAGACGAGTTCATAGACAACAAAAGTACAGAGAACGTGTAAACACGCTGTACTACAATACTGACACAAGTCTGATCAATGAACGTGAACGAGACCCTGACTGTCCAAAGAGACGTAAGACTAAAAGTGTCCAACAGGGGGTCACATCACCGTTCAGAACAAGAATGTAGCAGATTCTAAAATCTCAAAACGTGACAAAATCTTAGAGATAAGTCCTCCACAAGAACATGAACCACAGTGTCATGATTCTGAAAATGAAACCACTGAGTCAACATTCAGTGAAGACAATCAGAACCTAAATGAGCTTTTGATTAGTCGACTTCAGGACAGTGATGAAACACAAGTATTCACACTGGACTCAGACAGTCACCTGACCAAAGAAGAAACTTCTTTACAACAGCTCCAGAAGCTAACCAAAAATTGTGACTTGGGCATCTCAGAGCCCACAATCAGCCCAATCTGTCGACCTGCAGTAAAGACAGAGGAAACTAAACGAGCTGATAACACAGTCAGTGCCTCACAGTTAAGTTCAGAAACAGAACTCCAACATGACAGTGCACCTGACACACAGACCAAACGTCCTTTCAAAAGATTTTTGTGTAACTTGACCAAAAAGGGCCCAGCGCAAAAACTGCACATGCCCACCATTTTGGATAATGAGATCAAACAAGAAGCAATGCTTGATACAGCTGCCAAAGTCAGTGTAATGTCAACTACGCTCTTTACAAAATTACAAACAACATTAAAGACAAAAGGAAGAAAACTGAACTATCATTCAGACTCTCTTCAAATGTGGTCTTATTCTGACACTAACATTGTGACCAAAGGAGAGGCTCTCATCCGCCTCACGATTGGACCAGTAACTGTTGTCCATCCTTTTTATTTGTCTCCATTTGACTCGATTCCTCTCCGTATCGGTCAAGACCTTCTTAATCGATTTAAACCCCTAATCGATTATAAACATCTGACTCTTTCAGCAAAGATACAAAAGCCTTTTGCTTTTGATCACCAGACTTCTTAAGTCCACTTTCAGTGCAGGGACACAGCTCCATCCAAGTCAAAGTGTTTACAAATGCACTCAGGTCAAACTAAAGGTTAGCCTCTTAGACAAAATTACACTAAAATTCAGGAATTAATTTATAGTAAAAACTTGAACCTGCTGTCCACATGCAAAACGCATGTAAGAAAAGACAAAAGAGACAGATTAAATTGTTGTCAGTAAAATCAAACTGAAAACAATGAAAGCAATCTGCACAAGCAGAAAATAAAGTACTTTGCCAGAACATCCCAGCATGGCACAGTCATATTTATATATAGTCACTACATATTTGGTGCTTCCGTTGTGAGGCCAATGCCAAATATTGTAGTAATAAACTAAATTACTACAGTGAAGAAGTGAATTTAAAGACCAGTTTAGGAGACTAATAGGGCTTTCCATTAGTACCTGCTTGGCCCTACTCTACTCTACTCGGCGAGACTTAGCCCTGGTGCGGAGCTTTTCCATTTGGGGCTGATCGCGCCGACCAGGTACTTTTTTAGTACCTGCTCTACCCCAGGGCCAAGTCGAGCCGAGCAGATACTAAACCTGACGTCAGACGCACGTCGCCTGTTGCGTCACACAAGTGCCGCTGATTTGTTGTTGTTACTGTACGCTAACGTGAGTCGCCGCTAAGCTAGCTGCCGATAGCACCGAAATGCTTCTACATTTCGTACTCTCTGTAGCAAAAAACAGCTCAGTGACATAAAAAAACGAGTCCGTTGTCCCTATCCGCTAAATACATAAGACAGTAGTTCGATGAGTATGTGCGTAGACCACACGGGCTTGTACGTAGGCACATGCAGGTTACCTGTGCTGCTGCGGGGTCCTGCTTCTCACAGTAAACACTGATGGACATCCGATACACACGTTTTGAAGCAAGAGATTATAATGCAGCTTCGTCAGGACAGAGAGACGGAGGAGGAAGATGGGACAGCTGACTTTGTGATTGTACATCGGAACCAGAGCGGGACTTTAGACAGACGTGTCGGCGGACGTGAAGAAGAGGTGAGTCAGTGAACGTGTTGACATGAAAAGCTTCACTCTACTGGCCAATGCAGCGGTGGATATTTGTTTTATATTACGCTTATGAAACGCTGGAGAACGAACGGTCTGATTATCCTTAAATTAAAGCCGATGCGCATTGAAACGCTCCGTTGTTTTCTATGAGCTTGCATCATGTCCCCATTTGGGGAGTGACAGTGTTGGCAACGTACCGCCCAGCTTCACAACAGCCCCACTCGGCCTCTCTTGTAATGGAAATGCTCTCCCTCTGAGCGGGCTAAGCCGGGTAGAGGCGCGTAGAGTCGAGTCGAGTAGAGTAGGGCCAAGCAGGTACTAATGGAAAAGCCCTATAAGATCCTGGCAGCCGACGTGGGTCATCTGATTTAGGCAAGTGACACGTCACAGCGAGCAGGACAAGCTTGGGTTAAGCGGGTCGCCGGTAACAGCGTACCCAGCTGGCACACGTCCCCCGTGTGGGGGACTACACATAGGCCAATAGGCCTATGTGTAGTAACCAACTTCAGTACCGCGTTAAGCAGGCTAATCATCAGTACGGATCGGGGCTTCACGTGTCAAGCAGACGACATGAATCGTGGTGATCTGTGCTAGAGACTAGATTAGTCCAAACGCTGCTCCAGTCCTCCTTTGAGGCTCCTAATGCAAAGGAGGACTCGTGATAATCAGTTTGGGTCGGACTGACTTCAGTAGTGTTGCAGTGGCTAAAAGAGCAGAAGGTGCAGGTTCAGAGACTGACCAGCCATAAACACTCCCTCGTTTTAACTTTTAGCCATGCTAGAGCACAACTTGTTCATGCTAACTCTTGTGATTTGTTTGTTCTCTTTTAAAAGAGTTTGACAGCCAGCCCCTTCTCCGAGCTGCTCACCCTCAAGGAGCTCCAAGGCGAGGTGACCGTCTCTCCGGATGAAGTGCATCTGCTGTGGGTCATGGGGCCAGTGCTTTCAGTCATCCTCATCATTCTCACTGTCATCGTCATTTTAGTTTTTAAAAGGTCAGTTCCTCACTTTTCAAATTCAGAGTATAGTGCTCTGAGAGGGCTTTAGGTAAAACTCCTGTTGACCTGGTATTGCTGGGTTTCACTCACGTGACCTCTGGGACGCGCAAACTCCAGATTGGGGCAAGGAGTGATTTGCTCCCATTAAAAACACAGCGCAGTGAACGACAAAGAGTACTTCAAAGTTTTAAATGGACCATCACAAACACGATAAATGACTGTACATATAGGATATGACCCCTGCAGTTTGAAAAAGACTAACTTTTCATACAATCTGAAAGATTTACCTGCTATGTCCTTCTACATTGAGCCAAATGAAGCCTTCAAAAGACTCCAAGTTTACGATTATTTTGTTTCTGATTGGGTCAAACACTTAGGATCCAAGGAAGCTCTGAATGGCAGTCATCTCGTTTTTGCTTGGGTGAGTAGCAGCTTAATATGAACGCAGAAAAAACTGTCTCTCGATTAGACAGGTTAGCACAACCATGGAGCCACAGAATTAGGGCTGTTGAATGAACAGTGAGTGAAACACATAGACAGTACATATATATAAGGAGCCCTATTTTTGTTTATTAATCTGGACTATGCCTTCATAAAAGAGTGATATGTATTGTGAGGAACTATTTTGTGGCGTAGTAATACCGCTGTGATAAGGTCACATACAGTTAAATGGCTGTTTTGAGGCAGATCTGTACGAACTCTAACTAAACATAAACTGTGGATCTGAAGTACTGGCCTCTTCTGTTGAGTCTTCTTACATTCACGACTTTCCCACTTCAGTAACACTCCACAACAGACAGTACAATACTGTTACACATACGTATTACAACAGACAGTACAATACTGTTACACATACGTATTACACGCTCTGTGGTGAAACGCAGTTCTAAACGCGGCTAATTATTAACTATTTAAAAAATCTCACAACGCTTCTAAACTCAAAAATGTCTTACCTCCTAAATGTGGTCGGTGGGTTTGTACCAGCTGACACCCTCAGAATTATTCTTAACTTTAATTTATTTCGGGCTAATGCTAACGTCTATGGGAAAATACATGGGATTCCGCGGCTGTGTGGACTTCCTGCCCCCTGTTTGCATTTCGCGCTGTTTCCGTGACGTCATTTGAAACCCAGCAATACATTTCAACCTGGACAGACTCAGACTAACTGATTGATGACATTTATTAATACAAGTTTGGTGCTTAGGCTCTGGCAGAAAACAATGAGCATGTGATAAATGATGAGCTGTTGGAAGTAGATTTCCCCCGGAGTCTGGACACTGGTGGTGGTGAGGAGGACAAGGTGGAAGAGAGGTGGAGATGGGGTAGAGGAGGGTTTGCGATGAGGCAAAATGACGCTTCCGAGAGCTAAAGCCAAGCGCAAAGATTGAGCTGCTCTTTTGAATCTGGCCCTGACGCCCTGATAGGATGAGCAGGAGGAGGAGATGAGAGCTGAAGCTGATTGGACGAGATACACAGGGGTAGAGCCACAGAGCGAGACTGTTTCCCAAAGCCTAGGTACCTTGCCTTGCCTCCAAAGCCAGTTCCTCTAAAGCAGGAATCTCCAACCTTTTTCAGCAGGAGAGCCACTTTTGCGAAAGAAAACTGGTGACAAGCTATTACTTTTGATGACCAAAATTTTAAATCTACTGTGGCATAGTTAAGAGGCCTATATGAAAAGTTTGCCAATATTTATTTAGAAGTGGACGCAATAGGAATCTACAGATACATTTACAGTAGACATAGACACGTAATACGCACAATTTTAGTAAAAAAGCACAATTTGTATTATTTAAAATCCTTTGGCGAGCTACTGGTAGCTCCCGAGCTACAGGTTGGAGACTCCTGCTCTAAAGCCAGTTATTTGCCTAGTTATTAAGTATTTGCCTATCATATTAAGTACTTTTGAAACTTTATCTATTCTTCCTTCTTAAATGATCATGATGCATTCTGGGTAAATTCACCAGAGCAAGGCAGTGAAGGATACACTTGTGTATCCTTGATAAATGCTCCACATGCTAACCAAACGAAGGACCTGAACATTGGAACATGACTTGGCTGATGTCAATGCCTGGCCTAGGCATCGTCTTCCAGGCTGAATATTCACTCCTTAGCTTCATTTGGCTTTGTACCACTGACCCTAAACCCTCCACAAAACATCTTACCATGATATCTCCACACCAGTCATTTTAAAATTTCCTATTATTCATATTGATTTCCTATTATTCATATTTGCTAAAATTAATAATCTTGGGAAGTCCTCAGAGACGACTGTTGTTGTGATTTTGGGCTATACAAAAATAAATTGATTTGATTTGATGATTTGATAAAACAGACTTTCAAAGGGCTGTTCAGGCTTTTCTTTATAACAGATAAAGGCAAAGGTTAAATAATCGGATGACAGAAGTTACAACGAATAGTCTTAGACAACATAAATACTTTCCTTAAAGATAGATTCAATGGTGTCATTTTTTGTGACGGTGTCTGTGTTTAAATCAGATTTGATCACAGTGCAAGGACATTTCTACAAACTGACCATCTCAACTTCACTATGAACAGCGCTAGTGCTATGTTCTGGCCAGTTTACAATTATAGTGTCAAGCCACACAGTCTGTCCCTGTATAAACAGTCACTAAAAGTATTTGATCTAAAACCAATGAAATGGCATCACTGCCATATTATCCAAAAATATAAAATTATGACGTTTGAACATTTCATCAATTTCTCCTTTTTAAAAGCTAATTTTAAATGTCCTAATAACCTTGCTCCTGATGTAATATGCAGCCTAGAGAAATATGATCATGAAGGTGTTAGAACTAGAGCTGTTACCAGTGGAAACTGTAGAGTGAAAAGGTGCCACACAACTCTGGGTCAGTCAGCGTTCTCAGTGAAAACTTCATATTTATGGAACTCTTTGCCTTTAGTTTAAGTCATTATCAGAACTTAGACTTTTTTCCACAAAACTAAAAATAACATGCTGGCTTAAGGAAAGGCAACAATGTGAACACTAAACTGGGATGTAGAGTGGTTAGAGACGTCTTCTTGTATATATATATATATATATATATATATATATATATATATATATATATATATATATATATATATATATATATATATATATATGTGTGTGTGTAAATACTAACCACAAAAGCCTAACCAGGCAATGCTAGCAATGTTTATTTGTACTGTCCCTGTCAAATAAATAAATAAATGAAATTAAATAAAAAAATAAAATGTTAAGTCTTTCAGGTAAACACGCTGACGAGACAGAATTCAGGAACGATACTTTTTAGATGGATGGATGGACGGACGGACGGACGGACAGACAGACAGACAGACAGACAGACAGATAGATAGATAGATAGATACCTGAATGGCAGACCTTTCCCAAATCCTTAAACTTAACCAAATTAACTTCACTTACCTTTTTTGTATTTAGACATACGACTCGTGTCAGAAGAATTGTGACAAACTCTGACTTTGTAATTGTGTGTGTGTTTCTATGTCTGCCGCTGCAGCCGACAGGAAAGGTGAGTGTTCTAAGCACTTTTTGTCTGCCTCGTTCCTCTGAGCTGTGTCACTGTGTCGCTGCTCCTCAGAAAACGAACCTGTTCCTCTGTGAAGGACCAACCTCTGAGCCACCGAACCCAGCCTGTGCTTAGCCCCTGTTCTGACCCTGTGGACATGTGGAGACTGCAGCACCTCACAGCAGGCAAGTCCCTCACAGCAGTCAAGTCCCTCACCGCACAGAGGTCCCCCACAGCAGCAAGTCCCCACAGCATCAAGTCCCTCACAGCAGAGAGGTCCCTCACAGCAGGCAAGTCCCTCACAGCAGTCAAGTCCCTCACCGCACAGAGGTCCCCCACAGCAGCAAGTCCTCCCGCATCAGTCCCTCACCAGCAGTCCCTCACAGCAGTCAAGTCCCCACCGCACAGAGGTCCCCCACAGCAGTCAAGTCCCTCACAGCAAGAGGTCCCTCACAGCAGGCAAGTCCCTCACAGCAGTCAAGTCCCTCCCCGCAGACAGGTCCCTTACAGCAGAGAGGTTCCTCACAGCAGACAGGTCCTCACAGCAGAGAGGTCTCACAGCAGACAGTCATTCGAGGTCCCCACAGCAACAGGTCCTCACAGCAGAGAGGCCCACAGCGACAGGTCCCTCACAGCAGAATTCACACAGAAGGTCCCTCACAGCAGAGAGTTCACAGCAGACAGGTCATTCACAGCAGAGAGTCCTCAAGCAGACAGTCCTCACAGGAAGCACAGAATGGTGACTTACATGTGTTTAGTGAGGAGCGCTGTGATTGGCCCACACTTTCAGTTCATTTCAAACCTCTGTCAGCAGCTGCATAAACTATAAGAATACAGATCAGTGACACACGTATTGTTCTAAATGTATTATTAGTCATTGTTTTTTTTTTCATGTCTTTTTGGTTTGCTGTTAGTCACCAAGAATCATTTTAGTTGACCACAGCTTTTCACCATCTCACTTTAAAATAATGAACAAAATAACAAATATGTCGATAGTTATAATTTTGTCATCATTCTGATGTCTAGCTTACATGTAGCTCTCTTTATCTGAAGCACTTGTCTACAGTAAAACAGTTTTGTTTTCATGCACTGATTTGTCTGTGACAGGATTACAAGAGCATCCCCCAGTTCCTCTAAGTGACCTAGCAAAACGTATCCAGCAACTGAAGACCAATGACAACCTACAGTTCTACCAGGAGTATGAGGTGAGACTGTGAGCCACAAACAAGCACTCCATTTAAAACTTAAAACAACCAATCACCCACATTTATTTATAAAGCACTTTGTATATGTTACAGGCAAAGTTGAAATCCAGGCAATGCCTGGATTATCAACTTTGCCTGTAATTTCGAACTCCTAGTGATATTCTGTGAAACTGGAGCTTCAGTTTGATCTACATTTTGTGCAAATCCGTCTTAAGCTACGGTCACAATGACCCGTACGAATAAAATGGTCGTACGAATCTTACAGGTCGTACAAATCTGAGTTCGTACGTGGCTTGTGGAGTGGAAACTGTTTTCCTACAGTCTTCTTACGGCAGACTTTCAGCTCTCACCAACAACTCACGACACTCTTGGGGAAATGAAGCCGTACGGCATCCTTGCGTGTGCCCTAAAGCTTGTTTAATGCGTCTTTGCGGTAATCCTACATCTATTTGTATCGCACGGGAGCTGCGCGATGTCCCTACGTCCAACTCAAGCCTTTATCAAGGTGTTTTTAGCTATTAAACCTTTCGTAAACCGTACCGGAATAGCAATAACCTACTTGCACACCAGCAAAACACAAATATGCTTATGAATAGCTATATTCTGTAGGCTTTGTCTGAAATCTGTTCTCTCATTTGTCTCTCACACTCGAAACACAACAACTCACAAAGTCAAACCTCCGTAAAAACATCAAAACCGCTTTGTTTCTTACCTGCGTATTGCAGAGGAGACGCCAAAACTCCCAAAGCGAAGACGGATGCTGAAGACTAATCTACTGACATCATTGTGTTCATATAAAAAAAGTTTGAAGCACTTCCCAAACCGCCAGCGAGCAGAAGTTGTCCAAATGTCTACGTCTGTTACAGTTGTTCTCCCCGTGGTTGTGTCCATCTCCAGGCGATTTGCGTTTTCCCTGCGCACTCCTGGTCCGGTCCGGCCGTGTTTCAAGCGATCTCATCCCTTCACGCTCCGGGTCTGGTCCCCGCGCTCTGGGTCCGGGCCCCCTGCGCGCTCCGTCCTGTCTCCGTGCGCCTTGTCCGGTCCCCTCCGTGCGCTCCTTGTCCTGTCCTCCCGTGCGCTCCTTGTCCGTTCCTTTCCGTGTTTAAAGCTAGCTGCGTTTCCGTCGCGTGCTCCAGCCCGTGGGCTTTCATACAGATCCCTCGTACAGGCTAAACTGCGCCTCAAGAGATGACTTGACTCTCCCGCTCAGGCACATTACACAGGCTTTAGTCTCTGCGTTCGTAGACTGGTCGTAGAAAATCTTTAACAAGACCATCGACCTGTCTACGAACTTACGAACGGGTTGCGAGCGCTGTTTTTTCGTAACAACGCCTCAAGAATGACGTAGGAAATGAGAAAAAAATGTTCGCAGAGAGGTCGTAGCAGGTCGTACGGGTCATTGTGACCGTAGCTTTATATCCACAGAGAAAAGGTCCAAAATGTACAGTGAATTAAAACGTGTGCAAAGAACAACGGCGAAAACGGCGCACCATGGAAATGTTGAATGTGACCCTTAAAGATTTTATTTTTGTATGAAAGTGACATAAAACACACACTGACCTGACAAAAGTGTATACAACAGCAGCAGCGGTGTTTTCTCTGCTCTGACCACACAGGACAGTCCTGAGTCAGTCTCCTAAAAGCTGAGTTTTACAGGGGTGGAGCTAAGGGGGGCATCTGGGACTGGGGATAGGGTTATGGGGATCCCCCGTTTGATTTTTATTTAACTGAATAAGGTCATTTTAATTTTAGTAAAATTACATCACATGTTAAAAATATCACATCTAAAACTCACCAAAATGCAGGAAATTGGACAGAATAAAAAAAAAAATCTCCTGGGGGAGAATTCCCCCAGACCCCCCTACATTTCATCGAGAACCTTGTTATATTGACATTTATTTGTATTTAAGCACTTATGGCACTAAGGGTCTGCATGTAAATATTATTTAAATAAAAATTCCTTTGGAAAGGGGAAGTAGAGGCTAGAACCCACTACAATTTATATCTATCAGGGGCGCTATTGAATCTTGCTAAAGGCGCCAAAAGGGCTAGATGCGGTACTGACTCCTCTTATTTAAAGTTCCAAGCCCCCTGGCTCTCAAGTGTCAACAGATTACCCCGTTTGATCAGTATCGCGCCTGCATAGCGCTAGGACAACTTGAGTTATGACACTGCAGGTGGAGCTCACTGACAGTAACAGAACAGTGCTTTACACAGCAGTTTGGCGCCTGAAACTAATGTTTACTCTGTCAATTTAGGCGACTAAGACTATCGGCCCAGATTCTCCCTTAAACACACTCCAATCGTCAACAAAGACTTCACCGTTTCATGGCACCATCTAGAAAGCCAGCGATTAAATGCTGACAGTCGGCTGTACAGTTGAGCATTGACCAGATAGTGTAGACCCTCACCACAGAACTTATGTGTGAGGACAGGCTGTTTTAATCAGGAGTGTTCTGTTCGTTTGTGTAAGGAGACAGAAATGACAAGAAAATTGTTCTTCCTAGTCTATTGATCCAGGCCAGCAGTTCACCTGGCTGCACTCCAACCTGGAGGTCAACAGACCCAAGAACCGCTACGCCAATGTGATCTCATACGACCACTCCAGGGTAGTCCTCAGCAAAGTGGATGGTGAGAAAGAATTTTCACTTATGTAGAGAAATATACAGTAGCAGTCATATTTGAATTAATTCATCCTGTAACTAAAAGAATTACAGTTATCATTACAGTCTATGCTGATTGTGCACAGTTTGTTTTCACTTTGACATACCACGGATACTGAAACGCCTGCTTGATGCTGTGAATGTGCCTCAGGTGTTGTGGGCAGTGACTACATCAATGCGAACTACATTGACGGCTACAGGAAGCAGAGGGCATACATTGCAACACAAGGGCCACTGCCTGAGACGCTGGGGGACTTCTGGAGGATGGTGTGGGAACAAAACGTCTGCACTATCGTCATGATGACACGCCTGGAGGAGGAGTCTCGGGTGAGAGTTTTAAAAATGAATACAAGATAAATATTTCATCATGGATAGGTCAACAATAATTAAATAATAATTATTAAACTACATGCATTTGAACATTACATTTCTAAGCCCAATTATCATAAGTATACGTATGTACCTACATTTTTTTTTTTTTTTTTTTTTTTTTTATTATCATAAGTTAGTTATACCTTACATTTATTACATGATATACTGCTGTATAGTTGTGTATGCTATACAGCATAGTGTAATGGCACTATTTGTCAGCAAACAAAATAGCATTATTTGAGAGCCACTGTTATTTGGAAAGAAGCCCATTTCTAAATATGATTATTTTGAAAAGCCTAACATTGTTGTTGGGGGCCTGTTGGCACCATAGCCACGTTCCCATTAGCCTGGGTCCCTCAGACCGGTTCACTTTGGAGCGGTTTGGCTGCTTATGTGATATGATGGTGAGTGTTTCCACTGCAGGTCCATGCTCTCGAGGTTTACGTCACTCACACATTACACAGGCTTTCTTATAAAAACAAAGAAGAAAATGTTCGAAAGTATACTTTTTCTTCTTGTGGCTGGATAATGTTGGACACTTTACACACAGGATTTACAATTTATTACAGTGTTTTGCCTCGACAAACAGGAAACAGCTGATGCTAATGCAGTAGCTTTGCTTTGCTAAGTCTATCAGAGTGACAAATAAAGTTTTCATCAGTGGAAATGCGGCGGTTTGTCACAGGATCGAGTCAGCGTTTGGTGAGGAACATTATTTCATGTATCTGCTCTTTTCCGTGTGTTTTTGGTCTGAGCCTGTGTTTTCTCTTGTCCAATCATCAAGCCTAAAGGAGGGTCCACTGTGAGGTCTGCTCCAGGGTGACAGCAGGGCCAGAAGCGGCTCACTATGGACCCAGCAAACAGGGCGGAACAGCACAGTGGAAACAGCATAGTACCGCCCTGACCCGAGGAATCAGGGCTATTGTCTTGTGTAATTACAACTTTTGGTATCCAGTATACGCTGCACCAATGCTTTCTAAGCCTGGGTACATCAAAAACGCTGATGTGCAACTATAACGACCAGCGTAGAGCGTCCTCTTTACTGTAAGGTCCTGTCATTGTGGTGGCAGACACAGAGGATCGTCCTGGTGAGGTGACAGTGAGGAGCTGGTGCCCACGCAATAAACAACTGTGAAACAAAACAAAGCAAAAACACATTTAACAACCCATCCATCCATCCATTTTCTTCCGCTTTATCCGGGGTCGGGTCGCGGGGCAGCAGTCTGAGCAAGGACGCCCAGACTTCCCTGTCCATACACACCTCCTCCAGCTCTTCTGGGAGGATCCCGAGGCGTTCCCAGGACAGTCGAGAGACATAGTCCCTCCAGCGTGTCCTGGGTCTTCCCCTTGGCCTCCTCCCAGTGGGACATGCCCGGAACACCTCACCAGGGAGGCGTCCAGGAGGCATCCGGTACAGATGCCCGAGCCACCTCAGCTGGCCCCTCTCGATGTGGAGGAGCAGCGGCTCTACTCCGAGCTCCTCCCGTGTGACTGAGCTTCTCACCCTATCTCTAAGGGAGCGCCCAGCCACCCTGCGGAGGAAACTCATTTCGACCGCTTGTATTCGCGATCTTGTCCTTTCGGTCATTACCCAAAGCTCATGACCATAGGTGAGGGTTGGAACGTAGATTGACCGGTAAATCGAGAGCTTTGCTTTTCGACTCAGCTCCTTCTTCACCACAACGGTTCGATACAGCGACTGCATCACTGCTGACGCTGCACCGATCCGCCTGTCAATCTCACGTTCCATCCTTCCCTCACTCGTGAACAAGACCCCGAGATACTTGAACTCCTCCACTTGAGGCAAGGACTCTCCACCCACCTGGAGAGGGCAAGGCACCTTTTTCCGGTCGAGAACCATGGCCTCGGATTTAGAGGAGCTGATCTTCATCCCAGCCGCTTCACACTCGGCTGCAAACCGTCCCAGTGCATGTTGCAGGTCCTGGTTTGAAAAAGCCATCAGAACGACATCATCTGCAAACAGCAGAGATGAAATCCTGTGGTCACCAAACCGGACACCCTCCGGACCGTGACTGCGCCTAGAAATTCTGTCCATAAAAACAATGAACAGAACCGTGACAAAGGGCAGCCCTGGCGGAGTCCAACATGCACTGGGAACAGGTCTGACTTACTGCCGGCAATGCGAACACAGCTCCTGCTCCGGTCGTACAGAGACCGAACCGCCCTGAGCAAAGGGCCCCGGACCCCATACTCTCGGAGCACTCCCCACAGGACACCACGAGGACACGGTCGAATGCCTTCTCCAAATCCACAAAGCACATGTGACTGGTTGGGCAAACTCCCATGAACCCTCGAGCACCCGATGGAGAGTATAGAGCTGGTCCAGTGTTCCACGGCCGGGACGAAAACCACACTGCTCCTCTTGGATCCGAGGTTCGAAGTCTCCTCTCCAGCACCCTGGAGTAGACCTTACCGGGGAGGCTGAGGAGTGTGATTCCTCTGTAATTGGAACACACCCTCCGGTCCCCTTCTTAAACAGAGGGACCACCACCCCGGTCTGCCAATCCAGAGGTACTGTCCCAGTTCGCCACGCGATGTTGCAGAGACGTGTCAGCCAAGACAGTCCCACAACATCCAGAGACTTGAGATACTCAGGACGGATCTCATCCACACCCGGAGCCTTGCCACCGAGGAGCTTATTGACAACCTCAGTGACTTCAGCTTGGGTGATGGGTGAGCCTCCCCCCGAGTCCTCAGCCTCTGCTTCCTCATCGGAAGACGTGGCGGTGGGATTGAGGAGACCCTCAAAGTATTCCTTCCACCGTCCAACAACATCCCCAGTTGAGGTCAGCAGCTCTCCACCTGCACTGTAAACAGTGTTGGTGAAGCACTGCTTCCCTCTCCTGAGGCGTCGGACGGTTTGCCAGAATTTCTTTGAGGCCGACCGATAGTCCTCCTCCATGGCCTCCCCGAACCTCTCCCAGTCCCGAGTTTTTGCCTCCGCGACCGCACGAGCTGCGGCACGCTTGGCCTGCAGATACCTGTCAACTGCCTCAGGAGTGCTACAAGCTAACAGGGCTTTGTAGCACTCCTTCTTCAGCCTGACAGCATCCCTTACTTCGGTGTCCACCACCGGGTTCGGGGATTGCCGCCACGACAGGCACCTGAGACCTTGCAACCACAGCTCTGAGCGGCCGCATTGACAATGGAGGCCGAGAACATGGTCCACTCAGACTCAATGTCCCCAGTCTCCCCCGGGAGCTGGGAGAAGCTCTCCCGGAGGTGTGAGTTGAATACCCTGCTGACAGAGGACTCCGCAAGACGTTCCCAGCAGACCCTCATGATACGTTTGGGTCTGCCAAGTCTGTCCGGCTTCCTCCTCTGCCAGCGGATCCAACTCACCACCAGGTGATGATCGGTTGACAGCTCCGCCCCTCTCTTAACCCGAGTGTCCAAAACACGCGGCCGAAGGTCAGATGACACGACGACAAAGTCGATCATCGACCTCCGGCCTAGGGTGTCCTGGTGCCACGTGCACTGATGGACACCCTTGTGTTGGAACATGGTGTTCGTTATGGACAAACTGTGGCTAGCACAGAAGTCCAATAACAGAACACCGCTCGGATTAAGATCGGGGGGCCATTCCTCCTGATCACCCCTCTCCAAGTGTCACTGGCGTTGCCCACGTGGGCGTTGAAGTCCCCCAGCAGAACAATGGAGTCCCCGGTGGGTGCACTGTCCAGTACCCCTCCCAGGGACTCCAAGAAGGCCGGGTACTCTGCACCGTTGTTTGGCCCGTAGGCTGCCACAACAGTGAGAGACCTGTCCCCGACCCGAAGGCGCAGGGACGCGACCCTCTCGTCTACTGGGGTGAACTCCAACACATGGCGGCTGAGCTGTGGGGCTATGAGCAGGCCCACACCCGCTCGCCGCCTCACACCATGGGCAACCCCAGAGAAATGGAGCGTCCAGCCCCTCTCGAGGGTAATGGTTCCAGAGCCCAAGCTGTGCGTGGAGGTGAGGCCGACTATATCTAGTCGGAATCGCTCAACCTCCCGCACAAGCTCGGGCTCCTTCCCGCCAGCGAGGTGACATTCCATGTCCCAGCGCCAGAGACCGTGTGCATGGCCTGGGTCGTCCGGGGACCTCTCCCCGACCGCCGCCCAAAACACACTGCACCCGACCCCTATGGTCCTTCCTGCGGGTGGTGGGCCTGTGGGAAGGTGGCTCCACGTTGCCTTTTCGGGCTGGGCCCGGCCGGGTCCCGTGGGCAAAGACCCGGCCACCAGGCGCTCGCCTGCGAGCTCCCACCCCAGGCCTGGCTCCAGGATGGGGCCCCGGTGACGCCGATCCGGGCGACGTAACAAGCCTCGTTTTCTTTGTCGTCATATTTTAACAACCACAATGTCTTATTACAACAATAAAGTAAAATAAAACAAAAAAAAATGTGTGTGTTACAAGTGTTACTTATTGCATTAAAACACTGTAACAGGCTCCCTCGCTGTGAGGGGCGTGTCTTTCTATGGCTCTGTGATGTCGCTTTTCTGAGGCTGACCACCTTCTTGTCTCCATGGAGACAAGCATTAAACATCCCAAAGTGTGGGATAAAGTCATGCAAGTGTCACCTGGAATCTTACACAGTGCAACTTTAACAGATACTTTGTCTAAACATGGAGATGGTGACTTACCCACAACATTGGTGAAGCATTTTAGCCACAGCAGCATCAGTGATGTGCTCCTCACAGCAGCCGTCACAGGTATAAGGATTAGTACCTCAAAAAACATTTACACAACAGCCATTCAACTGACTTTTAATATGGCATTGCCAGCATCATTATTATTGTTTTAACACTAATGCTTGGAGTGAGTGTGCTTAAACCACATATCAAACAGTTATTAAAGTTTATGTTGCAAACAAAACAACATGAGTTTGTGAGCATTTGCCTGCACACGAAGGTGAACAACGTCAAAATCCACGCTCTTATCCAGTTTAAAAAAAGACATACAGATTTGTGGTTTTCTTTGAAAAAATCCAGAATATAGCAACACATCACACATTTAACACACGACTCGGTCCAGACTGAATCAGAACCGAGCCAGAACTTATCACTAAACAAGGATTAAGCTTTTGTAATCCCAGACTAACCGCCTGTAATCATTTAAACTGCTACGCAAAACAAAAATTCAGATCCAAATGTTTTATTTTTTGTTCGTATCACATCATATTTTTCACAGTGCTGTGAGCAAATGGGCTTTAAAACATACGACATGTGTGAGACTCACATTGGACAGCTCTGACGTGGCAAATCAGATAACAAGATGTTATGACAAATGTGTGGGGGAAAAAGCAAAATACTACTAACATAAACTGCCTATAACAGTTTAGAATTAAGCCTATGTAGTTTGTCAGTGTGGGAGAGAGAAAGTGGAAGAGGGATGAATTTTGGTTGAAGCCTTGTGGTGACATTTTCTTTGTGTTTAACGAGTAAATCTTAACCTGCCCCAAGACCCTGTCCAAAAGTGATCCATATTAGTAACTTGACACCTACAGTGGCTTGCGAAAGTATTCACACCCCTTGAACTTTTCTACATTTTCTCTTATTATGACCACAAAAATCAAACATATTTCACTGAAACTTTGTGTGAAAGACCAACACTAAGTTGCACACAATTGTGAAGTGGAAAGACAGTCATACATGATTTTATTTTTTTTACAAATAAAAACCTGAAAAGTAGGCGTGCAAAATTATTCAACCCCTCTGAGTCAATATTTTGTGGAACCGCCTTTTGATGCAGTTACAGCTGCAAGTCTCTTTGGGTATGTTTCTACCAGCTTTTCCACATCTTGAGACTGAATTTATGCTCATTCTTCTTTGTATAATAGCTCCAGCTCAGTCAGATTAGATGGAGTGTGTTTGTGAACAGCAGTTTTCAGATCTTGCCACAGATTCTCGATTGGATTTAGGTCTGGGCTTTGTCTGGGCCATTCTAAGACATGAATATGTTTTGTTTTAAACAATTCCAATGTAGCCTTGGCTTTATGTTTGGGGTCGTTGTCCTGTTGAAAGATAAACCTCCGCCCAGTCTCAAGTGTTTTCAGACTCCAATAGGTTTTCTTCCAATATTGCCCTGTATTTGGCTCCATCCATCTTTCCATCAACTCTGACCATATTCCCTGTCCCTGCTGAAGAAAAGCATGTCCAGAAATAATGCTGGCACTTGTATTTTTGATTGTGTGGATGGTGCATTCAGAGTCATGAGCAGTGTTAGGTTTCTGCCACACATAGCGTTTTGCATTTTGGCCAAAAAGTTCAATTTTGGTCTCACCTTCCTCCACATGGTTACTGTGTCCCCCACATGGCTTTTGGCAAAGTGAAAACGGGATTTCTTATGGCTTTCTTTCAGCAATGGCTTTCTTCTATAAAGGCCAGATTTGTGTAGTGCA
Organism: Mugilogobius chulae; assembly: GCA_038363315.1. Lineage (NCBI taxonomy): Eukaryota > Metazoa > Chordata > Actinopteri > Gobiiformes > Gobiidae > Mugilogobius > Mugilogobius chulae. Next base: position 10,092,266 of record CM076414.1, read on the forward strand.
GAACTAAAAGTTGTACTGTTGACAGATTCTCTAACCTGAGCTGTAGATCTTTGCAGTTCCTCCAGAGTCACCGGGGACCTCTTGGCTACATCTCTGACCAGTTCTCTCCTTGTTCAGACTGTAAGTTTAAGTGTACGGCCTGGTCTTGGTAGATTTGCAGTTGTGCCATACTCCTTCCATTTATGGATGATGGTGTAAACAGTGCTCTGTGAGATGTTTAGAGCATTGGAAATCTTTTTATAACCTAATCCTGCTTTTTACTTCTTCACAGCTTTATCCCTGACCTGTGTGGTGTGTTCTTTGGACTTCATGGTGCTGACCGCTCCCCAATACTCTCAAACAAACCTCTGAGGTTTTTACAGAACAGCTACATTTATCCTGAGAGTAGATTACACACAGGTGGACTCTATTTATATGTTAGGTCAACATTGGAACCTTCTAAAGTAATGTGTTGCACTCAGAAGAAAAGGGGGGTGAATAATTTTACACACCTACTTTTCAGGTTTTTATTTGTAAAAAAAATAGATCATGTATGACTGTCCTTCCACTTCACAATTGTGTGCAACTTAGTGTTGGTCTTTCACACAAAGTTTCAATGAAATATGTTTGATTTTTGTGGTCATAATAAGAGAAAATGTAGAAAAGTTCAAGGGGTGTGAATACTTTCGCGAGGCACTGTATCTAACACATGGCTTCAACCAAAATGTGCGGTTATTTTCCGCTTTGGCTTTCATAACATATTGGCGTAAAAAAACATTTTTTTTTTTTTTTTTTGACATTTTGTTGTAGAGACTGTGTTGGCTGTGGACCCACATGAGGACAGTCACACCGCTGGACATGTGTGCATGTGTGTGTGTGTTAGTATGATGTATGTGTGGAGCACTGTATGGACACATGGATGTTTATATTTATTCTGAACATTGTTTCAACAGATCAAGTGTGACCAGTACTGGCCAAGCCGCGGAACTGAGACCTATGACATGATTCGTGTGAGTGTCGTGGATACAATTGAGCTGGCCACCTACAGCCTGCGCACCTTTATCCTCCACAAGGTACATTTTCATTGCACTCTGTCCCATGGCCTATAAAGTGCCGTATTTATATCCAAGTCCTTAATATTACATTTCTAAAGTGCAGTTAAACAATTGCACTCTTCCCTATTGGGCCTTGTAAAAAAATCCAATTGCACCCATGTCCATATAAAAACCTCTTCCTATTCCATCAAATCAGTTTCTTCTGATTGACCAAAGAAATAGAGAAATAAATGAATATTCACAGTGACTCATCTTACATTGGGGCATCCTGTACCTTTTGCCCGAAGGCAGTCATTCAAATTGGTTTGACAGAATTGTCCCTGTTTAATTACAGCTTCATCGAACATCCCTGAATGGGAAGGTGAAGGAGGAATGCCCATTATTTAATTTGTGACTTAAGCTTAACAGATAAGTTTCCACATGATGTTTTAATCCCATATCTGATCATAGACTCTATACATGTTCTGAAAAACAGGAGCATTATGGTCATTCTCAGAACAAAGATAGTCCACATGCCTCGCCCAATGAAACTGGGGGTCAAAACGCAGGCCCAAATACTTCTATGATGTGACCTGTTCAATGTTTTGTCCCTTCAGTGTAACAGCACTATGATCCCCCACCTCCTTAGGGTCAAAAACCATCTCCTTTGTTTTGGTTACGTTTAGTTCTAAATTGTGCTGTTCACACCATTTAAGTACAAAGTTGACCTCTGATCTATACGTTTCCACGTCCATGTCTTTTGTGAGCTGGCTTTGTGAGAATACCTGTATCATCAGAGAATTTGATTATAAAGTTGATAGAATTTATACTCCTACAATCGTTTGTATACAGGGTACAGTGTATAGACAAACTTACTTCGGTGCCCCTGTGTTCATAACAACAAGATCTGAAAGAGTGGAATTCATTTTAACTTGTTGTCTTTCCTTTAAAAAAGAGCCATACATTCATTCATGTATGATGTCCATCTGTCCCAGCTCTTTGATCAGAACATTGGGCTTAATCCTATTAAAAGCGGAACTAAGGTCCATAAATAGGAGTAGTTAAAATCAAATGTGTAGTTGTGATACAACGTGGTACAACAGAACACGCGCCCAGCCAAAAAGAACAATGCTCCACATGCAAATTTCAACAAGCCAAACAACTCCTGTGTAGGGGCATTTCAACCCCTACAGGAGAATGAGGTGCTCAGCGAGCTTCTTAAACTGGACATTCATAAATCAGCTGGGTTGGACACATTGAATCCCTTCTTTCTGCAGTTAGCAGCATCCATCATCGCTACACCTATCACTCACTTGTTCAACCTTTCATTGCAAACTTGTGAGCTACCTACGGAGTGGAAGACAGCAGCAATCACCCCACTTTTCAAAGGGGGTGATAGTTTAGACCTTAACTGTTATAGGCCTATCTCCATCCTGCCTTGTCTTTCCAAAATCATTGAAAACTCATTAATCAACAGCTTACACAACATCTAATAACACTCTTACTGACATGCAGTCTGGCTTTAGAACTGGTCATGGGTGTATCTCTGCGACACTTAAAGTTTTAAATGACATCATCACTTCCATAGACAAAAAAGAATATTGTGTGGCTGTCTTTGTCGACTTGGCTAAAGCCTTCGACTCAGTAGATCACAACATCCTACTCAGCAGACTTCAGCAGATAGGCCTCTCAGAGAAGTGCCTGACATGGTTTAGGAGTTACATCTCGGGTCGTGTTCAGTTGGTGAGAGCTGAGGGTCATCAATCTTACACCCTAACCTTGACCATGGGTGTTCCTCAAGGGTCCATACTAGGACCAACCCTCTTTAAAATCTACATTAATAACATAGTTTCTGCTGCTGGCACCTCTCACATCCATGTATATGCTGATGGCACCATTTTGTATACATCCAGTCCTTCCCTGGACACAGCCCTCTGCTCTTTGCAAAACAGCTTCACCAGCCTCCAATATGCTTTTTCCAACCTTCATCTTCTTCTAAATACAACCAAAACCAAAAACATGATTTTCAACCGTAATCTACCTCAGATCCCTGACCACACCAACATCTCATCCCTGGACGGCACCCATCTACAACTAGTAAACTCTTAGAAATACTCAGGCATATGGCTTGACAATACAATTTCTTTCGACACTCATATTAACACATTACTTTCCAAAGTTAAATCAAGAATTGGCTTCCTCTACCGTAATAAATCCTCTTTCACACACTCAGCAAAACACACACTGGTTAAAATGACAATCCTTCCCATCCTCGATTACGGTGACATCATCTACAGGTCAGCATCCAAAGCTCTTCTCCATAAATTTGACGTCATTTATCACTCTGCAATCCGTTTTGCTACTGGTGCCCCCTTCACAACCCATCACTGTCATCTGTATTCATTAGTTAACTGGCCATCACTCCAATCCCGCAGACTGATCAACTGGTACAAATTCATCTATAAAACAATAATTGACAAAACCCCTCAGTATCTTCGCTCCCTCATCAACATTTCCAAAAATACACATAATCTACGCTCCAGTAACACTATCACCATGATCATCCCACGAGTCCGCACATCCTTTGGTCAGTCATCATTTCATTTCGCTGCACCCAACGATTGGAACAACTTACAAAAAACACTAACACTTAGCAGTCTAATTCCAATAGCTACATTCATTAGCTCAATAAAATCCATAGTGCGTGATCAATGTACCTGTTTTTAATTTGTTGCTTAGCCATTTGTAAATATGTAAATAGTGGTAAACAGAGAACGTTTTAAAGTTTTAAAGTTGTTGTTTGTCTTGTCTATGTCTGTATGGATTTTATTCTGTATGTTATGATTGCTGCCTCTTGGCCAAGTCGTCGTTGAAAATGAGAATTGGTTCTCAATCGAACTACCTGGTAAAATAAAGGTTAAATAAATAAAATAAAATAAAGTTGGACCTTACCCACACAAAGGAGTTTGCAAAGCCTGCGGTAAGCTAAATCACTTTGCCAGACAGTGCAGGTCTAAACAAAGCAACAGAAAGACTATAGTGCGTAACTCAAACCCAAAATAAGCAATACGGATCTCACAAGAAAGTGTTCAATGTCACTAGCTCAACACAGTTAAAGGAAAAACTCATCTAGCAGTGAGGACAATTACGTTTTCGTTACCACCAGTGCTGTAAGGAGAAACACTCTAACAACACAGATACAGGTTAGTGGTGTAGACATCTCAGTAATACTAGATTCAGGTGCCACTGCAAATCTTCTTTGTGAGCAGGCTTTTAATTTGTTATCACCACAGCCCCAATTAGTTTTAGCAGAGTGATTTTCTCTTACGGTTGTACCGCTCCATTGTCATTAGCTGGCATGTTTACATATGAGGCAGCAACATATAGCAATAAGACTATGTGTAAGTTCTATGTGAAAAGTGGAAAAGGCTGTTCCCTGCTTGGCTGCAGCTAGGTCTCATCAAAGTGGTCAACAGTGTAGTGAACTACAAGAACTTCAAAAACTGTAGAACTGTGACAACATAGCGTTCCAACCAATGTGACCCTGCCCAAACCCAAAAACCCCAATGAGGTTAGAGTCTGTGTTGACATGAGACAGGCCAACACTGCCATACAGCGTGAGCACCATCTCACTCCTACTATGGTCAGCATCATTCATGAGCTTAACAGTAGGGCCCGACCAATATGGCTTTTTGGGAACCAATTCCAATACCGATATAGAGGCGGCTGGTTGTTGCCGATAACCGATATGACAGCTGATATAATTTTAAATACAAAAATATTTTTTATTAGGAGCAGGTGTTAAAAAAACTCTGTCTGGCTTTTGTGATTTTAATTTGGGTTTTTTTTAGCTCACATTTAGTGTTACTTCGCCTCTTTTGAGTTTAAAGCAGGGCTATTCAATTATATTTTACAGCGGGCCAGTTTTTCAAAGGACTATGGTCTGTGGGCCGAACAACAGAACTGGCCCAAGAACTTATGTTTAGTAAATTGAAATTAAGTTTACAAATAAGTCTGTCCTATAACAGGCTTACACTAGCAGAGATAAATCAAAACTAGAACGTGAGCAAACCAGAAAACCAGATAAAGGACTAGACTAAACCTAGAGTTAATCCAACTCTAGTCTACATTTTTGCTACTTCAGGGTGAACCACAATTTGGAACAGGCCTAGAGCACAATTTGTTAACCAGAACCAAACTGAACAAAAGAAATATCAGTTGCATTTTAGCTGATTAAGTTGATTTAAAAGTACTGCAGGCTACTGAATACCAGATCTAACCAAGAAATGTGGCCCAGTCCATAGCCCACTTTACTGTGATGGGCCAGTCTTTATGCATTATGTTGCTGTTTACCCACCACTGTTCATTGTAAATCAGATGCAGAGTGTTTCCCAAGGTTCTTTGCAGTGTGGTCCAGTTCAGGGCCCATTTAACCATGGTGGGCCACATCATATTGCTTAGTGGGACGCATTTGGCCCGCTATTTGAATAGCCCTGCTTTAAAGGGTTGAAACTTGTTTGTATCACATTATTTTTGACAGACCTGTACTACTGTAATGAATTCAAGAGGCTAAAGGTGCGGTTAGCCTCATTAATATGCACGACGTTACGGCAATTAAAATGCGCAAATACCGACTATTACCACCTCTTTTCATGACTAATTTACATGTCAATGTGTCTCCAGTATCATCAACACAGACACAACACTTTACAGTCACCAGAGAGAACGAGCTTAGGCAATGTCATTGTTGTATCATGAGCTAACCGCTAACTACAGTGAGTAGCATTACATTACTGTACACTGAAAGTTAAAGCGAACACGTTTTAAACACTCACCGCCCAGACAACCTCTTCTCAGATCCCAAGTCTTCACAAAAATAATTCCTTTAATCCAAACTCCAAACGAGTAAGTAGTGAGAAAGCCAACTTCTTGTTGACAGCAGCCTTGTGTCCTTTCCATGGATGTATTATCTTTCTGACGAGGATCGTCCCTCTTCTCCATACGGACTGTTTGATGAAATAAAGTCCTTTCTGTTGTTGCAGGCGTCACCTGTGGTGAAGGTATTTCCTTTTCTTGAGTTAGTAGCGGAGTTGAGAGCATTTAAATCCAGCGCTGCCTCAGAGCCACTAGCACTAGTCTGCTGATGCAGAGCGTCAGTCTGGTGCTGCGTTCAGGTGCAGTCTGACAATAAAACACCTCCACAGATTAATGTAATAACCGCGCTAAATATTGCTCTGATTGGTGATTGAATAGAATGGTTGTATTCTGGAAGATCTAAGCTTTAAAATGAGGTACAACATGTCCTAAATATCAGCGGTATGTCAGCGATAACCGATAGGTGTGTGAGTACTCATATCGGCCAAAAATATCGGCCAACTGAGATATCGGTTGGGATCTATTTAACAGAGCTACTGTCCTCTCCAAACTGGACTTAAAGGCTGGCTATTATCAGTTGGAACTCCACCATGACAGCAGTTATATTACAACCTTCAGCACCCACAAAGGCCTGCGGAGATAGAAACGTCTCAACTTTAGTGTATCTTCAGCAGAAGAAGGTTTTGTTTTCAGAATGTAATCAGCCAGTCACTGCAAGGTATTGATGGTGTAAAAAATCTCTGTGATGATATAATTGTGCAGGTCAAAACACAGACTGATCTCGGCAGAAGTTTTGCTCCAGTGTCTCGCACACTAAAAGAAAAAGCTCTCACCATAAACAAGGGACAACTGCAAGTTCAATAAATCCAGATTAGAGTTCTTTGGGTTCATTTTCCAGGCTGGTGGAATCTTAGCCGACCCCAGAAAAGTGGTTGCCATCAAAGAGGCCAACACACCAGACAACCGCTCTTGTTTTATTAAGGACTTTGCCTCCATTTCAGCCTCACTGAGAGACTTAACCAAAAAAGATATTCCATGGCACTGGGGCCCTGAGCATGTCAAAGCGCTACAGTTAATCAATGACAGTCTGACTAGAGACATGGTTATGGCATACTTTGATCCTGCCAGGCAAACAGAACTGCTGGAGGGAAAGACACACAACAATGTCACTTAGTGACGTTGAAAGACGATACTCACAGACTAAAAGAGAAGTACTTGCAATAGTGTTGAATTGTAAACATTTCCATTTGTATCTGTTTGGGCACTCTTTCACACTTATTACAGATCACAAGGCGCTGGAGGTGATCTGGAACAACCCCTGCTCCAAGCCACCTGCAAGGACGATGGGGTTTGAGACTACAACCCTACGACCTCAAAGTAGTCTACAGAAAAGGAGCTGAAAACTCTGCTGACTAAATGTCAAGTCATCCAATCTCCTCACAGACTAACCCTGAATGTACACAGACTGAGAGTTTGTTGTGGGTCCGGACCCGTGCGAGTCCTGGAGAACCTAGAAAGTGCTTAAAACAAATGGGCCCACGTACATGCACCTCCGAGGAGTGCAGATGCGAGTGCGGGAGACGCACGGGTCTGAAAGAATTCACATGAAGTCTATTTTTCCCAGAGATCGCAGCGGATTGGTGCAGCTTCCAATTCATTATACGAGCGTTCTCGCGGGAATCTACATGAATCCGCATGACTTTGGACAAAACCGAACCGCAGTTGACAGCATCTGGTGTAACAGGCACTTTGCAAGAAACCCGCACGTGTCCCAAACGAAACCGTGTACACTACACAGTGTACATTCAGGGTTGTGAACACACAAGGGCGACCAAAGTTGTAGAAGACTATGTCAACTTTTTAACTCAGCATGCCAAACCATGACCTCCAAGGACCCAAAGGTTAGCGCCTGGCACACAATCACCAAAGACTCTGTGCACTCTACCACTCTGCAAAAGTACAAACAAATCAGCAGTGATCTAACTGTACAACCAGTGATTACATTCTGTTAAGGGGACCTAGAATCTTCATTCCCTCAGCTCTTGAAGACAGTGTGTTACAGTTAGCTCATGGGGGACATCAAGGGATAGTTAAAACAAAGACACTACTCAGATCAAAAGTGTGGTTTCCAAACATTGACCAAAAAGCTAAACTTGTTGTTAAGAACTGTTTAGCATGTCAGGCAAAAACTTTTGTGAGGAAAATTGAAAATGTCTGACCTACCAGAGTCTCTGTGGCTCCCAGTCAGTGCAGATTTTTATGGTCCACTCCCAACTGGAGATTATCTCTAAGTTATGATGGATGAGTACACATGGTATCCAGTTGTTGAGGCCATCAAATCCACTTCAGTCAATACAGTCATCCCTGTCATTGACAAGACATTCTCAATGTTTGGCATACCCAGAGTTCTCAAAATGTACAATGGACCTCCCTTTAACAGTGAACGGTTCTCCAAGTTTTTGACACACATGGGCTGTCATCACAAAAAGAAAACACCTCTATGACCACAATCAAACACAACAGCAGAGCATTTCTTGCTCACTCTTAGAAAATCTATTTGTGTTATGGAGAGCCAGAGCATTGCTCTACTCCACACAACACAACTGCTGAACTGCAGTTTCAGCGCAGAATCTAGATTTGTGTTAGAACTCCCTCTGCTCTAAAGTAAATGGGTCAATAATCAAAGAGATTTCCCTGATATGCTAATGTTGTAGAAAAGCTCTTAGCAAGATTTATTATTTGCACAAGCCGTGCAGATCTCAGAGATCTATGATAACTGATCTCTGATCAGTGATAATTCTGACATCACAGATGTGGGACATTCAGAACAGTGTTTTCTGAGGCTCAGAGGGGAAAGAACACTTTTTTTTTGTTTGGTTATTGCTTTCAAAACTTTTCATTAACATGGCCTTGGCAAAAAGTTCCAGAATTTTTCAAAACAAATGTTTCTAAATAACTGAATGATTGCTTTGTGTGTCCAGAATGGGTGCAGTATGAAAAGAGAAGTGCGACACTTCCAGTTTGTGGCCTGGCCTGACATGGTGTGCCCGAGTATCCCACACAGACGCTGAGCTTCCTGCGCAGGATCCGAGCCTGGAGGTCTCCACATGCTGGGCCCATGGTGGTGCACTGTAGGTAAGAGCTGTGCACTGCAACAGGTCACCTGAGAGTATTCAGTCAAAAACAAAATGGTGGAGACAGAGTGGCTAGCACTCTTGCCTCACACTCTTGCCTCACAACAAAAAGCTTGTGGGTTCTACTCCTGCCTGCCTACCCGGTGGAGTTTGCATGTTTCTTCCTATGGTTTCCCCCAAGAACCAAAAACATGTAAAAATCCTCCAGCTTTGTTAGTACTGATCACACTGTTGAGATTATATATATATATATATATATATATATATATATATATATATATATATATATATATATATATATATATATATATATATATATATATACATGCAGTGGTTAAAGTGGGATTTGGGAGTGGGGGAACTCTATTTTAGGTTCAGGGTCGTACGCAAGATTTTGAACATACCAAAGTCCAAAACGATTTGATTAATAGTCTTTTCTTACATTGTCATTTATATATTTGCTATTGGAGGTGGCAGAAGAGAGATGTGTCTTGATGTGTCTGACATTGAGCAGCTGGAATCAGGCTACTCTTTAAAGAAAGGAGGGTCTGGGGAATTTTTAAAAATTCAATGCAATTTCCTGCATTTTGGTGAGTTTTAGATGTGATATCATATTATGTGATGTAACTTTGCCATATTTAAAAACACATCAGGCAATAAAAAATAAATAAAAGAGGCAACCAAAGAGCAGATTAAGGGGGCCCAGCCCTGGATGCCTCCCTTAGCTCTGCCCCTGTAAAACTGGGTTTTAGGAGAGTCAGTCAGTTTTAATTTTGTGACAAACTGCTAAAAACAAAAACGTTTTGAAAAATGTTAAATTGTTAGCTGAAAAAAGTGTTGATATTCAACAATACAGCAGGACTGTACTGGCTTTAAGAGAGAAAAAGCTGTCTGTGGACTTAAAAAAAAGTAACCGTCCATCCGGTTTTATTTCTAGATAAAATATAGTATATGTGATAAAAATGCCCACAAAAATAAGACAAGACAATTTTCTATAGTTTGGTGTACACAAGCTTTTGAAACCCACCATAGCTTGTGTACACTGTACTCCTTCAGCTCCTCTCTCCTCCTTGAGTCCCTACTGCTCCTGTCACTTCTCCTGTCCTGTCTCTCTGCCCTCAGTGCTGGGCTTTAACATATCTGTGCCAATTTATAAGTCAATTTTTAGTGCGGTAAAACCACACGCGGTTATTTGGATGCTTATATCGCTCTCGCCCGTTCGTGCGTGCCGCGCTGTCGGACTTCCTCACATCTGAAACCGCACCAGCGGGAGGGGCTCGCCCTCCGCGGCCGAGTTGTCTCGTGGAACACGTGATTATCACGTTATCGTTTACGTCGCCTTAAGCTTTAAGCTCTGTTGATATAGTTGAAAGGAAAAGTCCTTAAAGTTTTGTTTTGGGTCTTCCGTCCCGCTGTGAGATGAGCCCTGTCCTCAGACAGACAGAGCAGTTTCCCCATGAGTGACACGACTCTGCCACTGGGCTCTGCGCTGTGCAGCGAGGTGCGCGTGTAGTTCAGGGCCAGTTGCTCATTTCGCTGTTGCCGCTGTAACTTCATCACTTATAAATATATCTAAGCTGCATATAAACGCAACTGCAACTCAATGCCTTAATTACTATAATCATTTTGCATGTGTTTGTTTTATTATGTCAATGTTATTTTTAATTACTTTTTAATTATTTATTTTTTTGGAGGGCATTGAAGGTGCCGGAACGCCGTTCCTGACCGTTCCGGCCCACTTTAACCCCTGTATATATATATATATATATACATACATATATGTGCATTTTGTTTTTGCTTTATTGGCGGTCTGGGGACTCAGAACCAGTCAGTATCTGGTGTGACCACCATTTGCCTCATTCAGTGCAACACATCTTCTTCGCATAGTTTATCAGATTGTCTATTGTGGCCTGTGGAATGTTGGTCCACTTCTCTTCAATGGCTGTGCGAAGTTGCTGGATATTAGTGGGAACTGGTGCACGCTGTCGTATACGCCGGTCAAGCACATCCCAAACATGTTCAATGGGTGACATGTCCGGTGAGTATGCTGGCCATGCAAGAACTGGGACATTTTCATATTCTCTGAAACGCCTTTGGAGACGGCTTATGGTGGAGAAATGAACATTCAATGCACGAGCAACAGATCTGGTTGACATTCCTGCTGTCAGCGTGCCAATTGCACGCTCCCTCAATGCTTGTGGCATCTGTGGCATTTTGCTGTGAGACAAAATGCACATTTCAGGGTGTCCTTTTATTGTGGGCAGTATAAGGTACACCTGTGCACTAATCATGATGTCAGATCAGCATCTTGATGTGGCACACCTGTGAGGTGGGATGGATTATCTCAGCAAAGCAGAAGTGCTCACTATCACACATTTAGACAGATTTGTGAACAGTGTTTGAGAGAAATGGTAATATTGTGTATCTGGAATGAATTTTAGATCTTTAAGTCCATCTCATAAAAATGGGAGCAAAAACAAAAGGTTGCGTTTATATTTTTGTTGAGTTAATGGTGTTATTTTTCTTAAATTTAATTTTTAAGCTTAAATAGGCACAGAGGGCTATTTATGGCTCATTTAAATACAATTCGGACACCCTTTGTATTTGTTTTAGCTTATTATTATTATTTTAATGATGTTCAGGACAAAGCCTCCAACCAAACAGGCTGAACACGAATCCAATCCAATCCACTTTATTCATATAGGACATTTTACAAACTAAAAACGTTTCCTAAGTGCTGCACAGAAAAAAAAAACTAAACACAAACACACCACATGCTTTAATAGTACTCATAAAAAATAAAAACAAATAACTATAGCACCATAAAATAATAATTAAAATGAAATAAACAAAAAGAAATACATAAACAAATAAATAAAAAACAAAACAGTTGGACACTAAAATATAAATAATTACTCCAAAACTATAAATAATAAAAAACAATAATAAAATACAAAGATAAAATAAATAAAGAAATAAAAGGGGGACCCGCCAAAAATGTTCGTACGAAGCCTTTAAGAACAGATTTGTTTGTAAGAACATTCATGAATGACGTCCATTGTAAAACCAACCTATTCATCATGAACTCTAAAAATAACACATTTCAACACAAATGCTTCAAACATCACACCTTTATAGAGTATTTTCAGAGCTAAAACAAAGTATTAAATAGAAGTCAATGGGGAAAACTGGCTCCAACAGAACAAGAGGGAGAAAAAACAAACTAGTAGGCCTACTGCTTTATGAACATTACATTACGTGTGTGGTGAGATCTCACAATTCATAATGATTAATTAACAATCTGTTTGAACACTTGCAGTGCTGGAGTGGGCCGGACTGGATGCTTTATTGCGATAGACGCCATGTTGGAGAGAATGAAGCATCAGCATTCTATAGACATATACGGTCATGTGACGTGCATGCGTGCTCAGAGGAACTACATGGTCCAAACCGAGGAGCAGTACATGTTCATCTACGACGCCCTGCTGGAGGCTGCCACCTGCGGTCACACCGAGGTGCCGGCCCACTGCCTACACACACATGTGACCCAGCTGAGCCAGCCGGCGGCCGGGTACACCTGCAGCACCCTGCAGCTGGAGTTTAAGGTATTATTACCCTGACTAAATCCTACAGAATATGGACAAACAATATTGTCTGAAAATCAAACTCTTTTTTTTTTGTTCCAAAAAAGAGACATTTGTTTTATTCATTGTGACCCAAAAGAACATGATATTCAAATTTGACCTGAGACTTTGCATTGCACATGCGTTCCTCATGTCCATCGATGTTTGAGGTGGCGCTGGATTGTCACTCTTAATCCAGACTTCTGGATGTTAGCAGGTATTGTTAATAGTCAAAAGAATCAGTCAGCTGGAGTTTTCCATGGTAATGGTTGTGGAATCATCCTCTCCTTGTGTCTTCTGTTGCTTTAATGTTCTCCTCAAGAACTCAGGAAAATTATTTGAACAATGCACATGAATGTTGGAGCAGGGTGGAAAAACAACTGGGCTCAAACGCTGCTGCACAACCTCGACACCTGACGTCATCTAGTGTTTGCAAACGGCTCAGTTATCAAATAAATTGGCTCTTTGGGAGATTTCTCTTAGTCATTCTCTATCACAAGAGTAACACAAAATGTAAATTGTTTTGTAAATTGTAAATTGATTTGTTTAGTTTGCTACCATCTTGCTCGAAATGTAATCTGACCAGTCACACAGGCTTTTGAGCAAAACATCTTTTGTTTTTAAATGTCCTGCTGTGACACCCTTGTCTGTGTTTGTTTTATTTGTGTTCTCAGAAGTTATCCAGCAGCATAGTAACCCCCCCTACAATGATCAGCGGCAGTTTGCCGTGCAACAAATCCAAGAACCGTCTGGAGACCATTCTGCCGTTTGAACCGAACCGTGTGAGTCTGCAGCTGCTCAAAGGAATCCAGGGCTCCGACTACATCAATGCCAGCTTCATCCACGGATACAGGTTTAGTACTACCACTGATTTAACATCTGCACTGGAGCAGCACAGAGGCAGTTGTGCTACTATGTATTCACTTTTGTCACTGATATAAAGCACACAGACACAAGCGTTGTTTTCACAGCTCATGAGGACATTACAATGACCTTCATTTCATGGACTTTACCCTATCCTTAACTAACCCTAACCTTAACCTTAGAGACTACTTGTCTAAGCTTAACCATCACCTTAATCCTAACTTTAATTGAACTTAAAGGTTGTATGGAGGATTTAAAAAAAATGTTTGTTGTCAGTCTTGGTCAAAAACAGTTGCATAGATTTGTAACAGCCTTGTACTTATGCTAAACAAAAGAAGAATTATAAAAATATATAAACTGTGGACATGATGAGGCCAGTAAAACGTTGACCAATAGATAACGAGGTACCTCGTTATCTATTGGCCTTTTAACTTGTCAAACAAACCCTCAGTGTTCCTAAGTAACTTATTGGCCCAGTTGCAGTGAAGGGCGTGGCCCTGGGAGGAAACACATGTGCATCGTTTGAAAAACAGCAAACAGTTGTTGGATTTGATAAATCCTCCATACAACCTTTAAAATCATGGTGCTGATGGATTTACATCAGAGTGTGGATCTTCTGGAAGGACAAAACATTACTCGAAAAGCAAACAAAGCAGAAAAATGACATAGTTGAAAAACTACTGCAAAGTAACAACTCTAGGGCTGGGCGAGGTGGAGGGCCCGCCCACGGGCCCGCCCACTTTTTCTTAATTAATTCATTTTTGCCCACCATGTTATAAAAATCAACTCTCAAGCTCCCTGGCATGTTATAGTTAAAAATCAAATTGAAACCCTCTTATTCACAGTCAAATCAACCATTCTGGGATGGATCAGAATCAGTTTTTACTCTAAACTTACAAATAAAAAAATACCTCAAAGATTCTCCACAATTTAATAGGAATTTTTAATGAGCTCCGCCTAAACTTTTTTAAGTTAATACAGGTCCCTAAAACTATTTTTTAGTGAAAATAGCTTCAGCTTTTGAAGAGGAATTGTCCAAACCCAAAATATGTCAAATCTAGTGTCATTCTGTCCATGGCTAATGACACCAGCTATACTGATTCTTAGATTTACACAAAAAATTTTAGGCGGACTTTAAAACTTGATGTTCTTTTGTCCAGAGCTGCTTCTTACTTAAAACTATAGTCAGTCAGACATCAGAGGCTAAAACTACAGAGCCTCAGCTTCACAAAGAGTCCAGCCAATTGTTTGTGCTCCAAAGGGTTTAGAAGCAGTTTACATTTGAATTTTAGACGATTTATTCAGGCGTTTTAACAAAATGGCCCCCCCTCTTAAGGGGTTAACGCAGCACATGCTTAATCGCGATTAATTATTTTGTCGGCGTTAACGCAGGTCACGTGATTCAGCCCAAAAGCTGCCCCACTCTCATAAACAGTCCACAGACAGAGGATCTGCTCAGTTTGTGCTAGCGCTTTGAATCCCAGAGAGTGAGCTCTGCTGTACTGACAGCTAGACAGAGACGAGTGTGAGTTGTGTATGGGTTTTTAAATCATGGAGATATGACTTGTTAAAGACTTCAAACCGTTAACACCTCATTAAATATGCGCACGGAGAATTAGCGGCGACGCGCGAACTTTTACTTTCACGTGTTTGTTATGAAAACATAAAAAAAACTGCCTCGTTTTACTTCCCATTGTGTATTTAGTGCTCACCCAGCTGGTTTTAACCAGGACTAATCCAGAACTGGACCAGGTTTTCATCAGGACTGAAAATGTTAGTTACCAATGTAACTATAGTTCTATGAGTTGCTAAAGCTAAAACCATTAGTTTGGTTTTATACATTTCTGTTCATCCTAAACCAGATGAAATAACATTCTGATCCTAAAAATATCAAAACTGATGAACACTGATAATATTATTATGTAAAACTGAGTTACTACAAGTTACAAATATTTTTTATATAATTTTGTGCTAAAAAGCATCTAGACCAAAATACCACAAAATGTGCAGAATTGTACACGCTATAAAATGAAGAACCTTAAATATACTTCATCTTAAATAAATCATCTTTTGCAGAAAAAATAGGTTAAATTAGCTAAATATTGACCTTTGGTAGTAAAATGCGATGAATCGCTGCCCAGCTCTAAACAACTCATTAAAAATAACCTGCAATAACCCTCTAGTTCTCTCTGATAAACCAGTGAGGTCCTCCACTGTAGCACACAGCTTGACTTTCTTCTCCAATCTCTCAATTCGTGGTGCTATTTACGGAGATTGCTTTGGGGTTGAGACACCAGAGTCATACAATCAAACTCTTACAAATAAAGGACACACGTGGGAAAAAGGTCAAATTTTATTCATACATTTTTTTTTGGAACTAAAATGAAGTTAAAGACAAATCAAACTTTAGACGAATAGATTTATTACATAAACAATTAAATATGAAATTAGAAAATGTAACTTTATTGTAAAAGCAGACTACTGATGGTGTGCGTCGAATATGGATGGGACAATATACAATATTATAATATATATAAGGGCCGCAATTAAATAATCTTGGCGTTTTTTCATAATCGTGACAATTGTACATGACGATAATCGCATCTATAGCAGCAAGCGCGCGCCTGTGACTTCATTAGAGCATCTAAAATCTGACTGTTGTGAACCCAGGAAGAAGCTGTGTTATGGTTAAACAAACAAAAGCTTCAGGTGTTGAAGTTAATTAAAGACAAAGTTAGTAGATTTTTGCTCAACAATGTAAACTATTGTTCACTTTGAATCAATATTAATTGTACTTAGACCAAAATACAATAAGTATTTGTTCAAACACATACATATTGTGCGACAATAAATATTTCAGCTATTTGAATATGCACTTTTACGTTTGGTAAATTATGGTGATATATCGATAATATCGATCACGATTATTTTGGTCACAATAATCGTGAGTGCAAATATTAATATCGTCCCATGCCTAGCGTCGAATTAATTGTGCAAAACACAAACTTGTGATCCCAGTGCACTAAATCACAACCACCAGGAGGCACCAGCATCACTGAAACAAAAAGAAAAAGACCCAGCTGATTCAATAAATCTGCCACATAAATGACCAAAAGACACTATAGGTTGGTTTCACGTGACATCACAACATTAGACTGGCCAATGTTATTCCAATGAGGTGAAGCAGCTAAAATGAATATTGTTTAAATGCAGTTTATTTTTGCAATGCAAACCAGTAATGTGTCTAGTCACCCTAAAAATTGTCACTTTTTAAATTAGCAAAATACTTTTTAAAATATTCCATGGCAAAGTCCAATGTTATTCAAAGGAAAAAGCGCCTCTTGTCCTCCACCTGACTTATGACTGCCAAGAATTCTAGAATGTGAAACCCACCTATAAAACTATAAACTCCAAAGGAACTCATTTAAATAAAAAAAATCCAAAAGGCTTTACCAAAACAAAAGGTCAGCCTTTCCGTCAGATCCGCGCTCTGCTCCGTGTGCTAGTTCTGCGCTCCAGCCCCGCGCGCCATGCACTAGCTCCATGCTCTAGCTCCATGCACTAGCTCTATGCTCTAGCTCCATGCACTAGCTCGATGCACTAGCTCTATGCTCTAGCTCCATGCTCTAGCTCCATGCTCTAGCTCCATGCTCTAGCTCCATGCACTAGCTCCATGTACTAGCTCCATGCACTAGCTCTATGCTCTAGCTCCATGCTCTAGCTCTATGCTCTAGCTCCATGTACTAGCTCCATGCTCTAGCTCCATGTACTAGCTCCATGCTCTGGCTCCATGCACTAGCTCCATGCTCTAGCTCCATGTACTAGCTCCATGCTCTAGCTCTATGCTCTAGCTCCATGCACTAGCTCTATGCTCTGGCTCCATGCTCTAGCTCCATCTCTAGCTCCATGTACTAGCTCCATGCTCTAGCTCTATGCTCTAGCTCCATGCACTAGCTCCATGCTCTAGCTCTATGCACTAGCTCTATGCTCTAGCTCCATGCTCTAGCTCCATGCTCTAGCTCCATGCACTAGCTCTATGCTCTAGCTCCATGCTCTAGCTCTATGCACTAGCTCCATGCACTAGCTCCATGCTCTAGCTCCATGCTCTAGCTCTATGCTCTAGCTCCATGCACTAGCTCGATGCACTAGCTCCATGCTCTGGCTCCATGCTCTAGCTCCATGCTCTAGCTCCATGCACTAGCTCCATGTACTAGCTCCATGCACTAGCTCTATGCTCTAGCTCCATGCTCTAGCTCTATGCTCTAGCTCCATGTACTAGCTCCATGCTCTAGCTCCATGTACTAGCTCCATGCTCTGGCTCCATGCACTAGCTCCATGCTCTAGCTCCATGTACTAGCTCCATGCTCTAGCTCTATGCTCTAGCTCCATGCACTAGCTCTATGCTCTGGCTCCATGCTCTAGCTCCATGCTCTAGCTCCATGTACTAGCTCCATGCTCTAGCTCTATGCTCTAGCTCCATGCACTAGCTCCATGCTCTAGCTCTATGCACTAGCTCTATGCTCTAGCTCCATGCTCTAGCTCCATGCTCTAGCTCCATGCACTAGCTCTATGCTCTAGCTCCATGCTCTAGCTCTATGCACTAGCTCCATGCACTAGCTCCATGCTCTAGCTCCATGCTCTAGCTCTATGCTCTAGCTCCATGCACTAGCTCTATGCTCTGGCTCCATGCTCTAGCTCCATGCTCTAGCTCCATGTATAGCTCCATGCTCTAGCTCTATGCTCTAGCTCCATGACTAGCTCCATGCTCTAGCTCCATGCTCTAGCTCTATGCACTAGCTCCATGCTCTAGCTCCATGCACTAGCTTCATGCACTAGCTCCATGCTCTAGCTCCATGCACTAGCTCTATGCTCTAGCTCTATGCACTAGCTCTATGCTCTAGCTCCATGCTCTAGCTCCATGCTCTAGCTCCATGCTGCTCTATGCTCTAGCTCCATGCTCTAGCTCTATGCACTAGCTCATGCACTAGCTCCATGCTCTAGCTCCATGCTCTAGCTCTATGCTCTAGCTCCATGCTCTAGCTCCATGCTCTGGCTCCATGCACTAGCTCTATGCTCTAGCTCCATGCTCTAGCTCCATGCACTAGCTCCATGCACTAGCTCTATGCTCTAGCTCCATGCACTAGCTCCATGCTCTAGCTCGTCGCCATGACAAAAGTACTAACAACATTCTAACTTTGCAATAGGCTCAAAGTATCCAGGTTTGTATAATATAGGACTGTTAATCCAAATCTGAAAACGAAATAAACACTAGAAGAGCAGTAAAGCTAAAGTTACTCAAAAGAGAAAGCAGTGTTTTTGTCTGAATGAGCGTGTCTGTGCCCTCTCCAGGCAGCAGAGGGCGTACATCGCTGCACAAGGCCCTCTGCCAGGGACCACAGACGACTTCTGGAGGATGCTCTGGGAACACAACTCCACCATTGTGGTGATGCTCACCAAACTGAGAGAGATAGGACGGGTGAGTCCACCGCGTTTTTGTGCTTTCTTCTGGTTCCATTCTCAGGCAGCACGGACATTCTTCTCTGATGTGACTGCTACTTCTGAGGTTTAAAAAACAGACAGACAGACAGACAGACAGACATTCCACTAGGCCCTGGCCCTTATGTAGTACATACTTACCCCGGGCTCACACTGCCTCCAGTCCAACTCCGGTGCAGTCACCGGACTGGTCTAGCTACGGTGGGTGACTCACATTAGCTACGGTGGTCTGCAGTCCTGCTACAGCCACAGGCTCTGCTGCCGACCTCGCGAGACCCCGAACTTACGGAGGTTCACGCTCAACGTGGGAAAATACGCGATCGCTGAGCACTTTTTTTTCTCTCTCTCTCTTTCACTGAGGACATGTATGTAAACAAAGAACACGCGCAGAGTTTTGGGCTTGTTTCACGTCAGTTGATTTTCCTGTTGGATTTTTCGCCGCACAGTGGGTGAGTACGGGAGGTTTATTTACAGTTTATGTGTTACATAATCGTGTAAATGTCGTATTTTGTATTATTACCGGTAACGTAATGATTTTATTTTGAAAACTACCGGATTCACTTCACCCGCGCTCGCTTGGTTTCCTGTTTATCGTGTCTTTTTTTCACAACTTCACCAAAAAGGGCTCCGGTGCGCTCCGGCGTCCGGCCAAAATTTGAAACAAACTAAACGGATTCGGAGCGCCGGATTGGCCGTCCGGAGACACCGGACTGGACTGTACGCCGTGTGAGCCACTCTCGGACTTTTCAAGTTAGGTAAAGACTCCGGTGGCTGCACCGGAGTTGGACTGGATGTAGTGTGAGCCCGGGGTTAGTCCTGGTCCTGACCAGCCCGAGCAAGTATGGATGAAGGTAAATGGATGGATGAATAAAAAGGCTCTTGTAACCACCACAGAGTGAGAGATGTGCAGCATTGCAACACAGATGTCTCAGTTTCTACTAAACTGGTATTAAATGCTTTGTTTGACACTGCTTAGTCTGAGTGGGACTCGTGGTTACTACATTGGACTTTGGATACTAACTGATTCTACAGTCATAGAAAGGTTGGGAACCATTAAAGGCGGGGTAGCCGATTTTCACCTCACACACGATTAAGATTTTAAATGTGGCCAACTCGTCGCAGAGAGTCGTTCACTCAGGGAAAATCAGGTTTTAAATCTGGATATTTTTTTTTTTTTTTTTTTCAAGTCTACCGCTTGTTCCCGTTAGGAGTCACTGGAGCTTATGCCAGTGACTTTGGGCCTTAGGCAGAGTCACTCTCTCATTCACTCACAATGATGCCCAGATAACCTAAAAAATGCAGGTTTTGGATGTGGGAGGAAACCGGAGAAACCCACGGTGACAACATGCAAACTCCACCCAGAGAGATCGTAGGATATATGGTCCGACCTGGGAGTTGAACCCACAATCTCCTTGTTGGGTGGCCAGAGCTCTAACCACTCTGCCACTGTGCACCCAAGTGTCCCAGAGCTTTTATAAGTAAAGATTTATCTGACTTTTGTGAGGTGGGACACAGAACAGTGATAAAGCTTCATGATTTGAAAATAGAATCAAATAAAAACTAAACTTTCATTCGGGGCACCACTCACCAAAGTAAAAAAAATATTAAAATCTATTACCAAATCTTTGAATTACTTAACAATGTACAGAGGGATTATTTGTTTATCCACACGGCGATGCACAAGCACCTGGTCTGCAGAAAGAGCCGCTGGTCATTGACACAATTGTGGAAACAAGTCGAGCCAGGGCTGTTGTTAGCAAACTACAAGAGTTGATCACAAAAGTTCTGCTGCTAATCAACATTTGTAAATAAAATTCAAACCTATGACCCATAAAAAAACTGCAAGAAAAACACTGTTTCACGCTTCAGGAGACAGACGTCTGTCAGACCGATCAGACTGCTCTTGTTCTGTTTTTATTTATTTATTTATTTGTTTATTTATTTGGTTTATTTGATAGGGCAAATATGTTCATGAGCTCATGTCACACACTACAACATTTTAACCAAGGCTAAACCTCAACGTCCATCCCTAGTTGGGTTTCACATAGAAACATAAAAATATACAGTTACAATCTGACTTGTAATTAAAAAGTCTTTAAAGAATTCAGTTTATCTCTTTCAATTCTACAGGTAATGTTTTTTTTTGTTTTTTTTTTTTTTTTTTGAGGTACTGGACATTTTCCACTCTGAGCCACCCTGGTAACTAACCCCCCAGCTCTGAGAGGAACTATTAAGTCACTAAGAACCTGCAGAGCCTGCTGATGCAAGCATTTGTACACAAGCTTCAAGTGTACAGACTGGATGTAATTTTCAAAACTGAACATAATTAAATGAATCAGATTAACACAGTGATGTGACCTAACTGGTTTCTTTTAACTTGGCCAGCCAGGTGGTTTATCTTGCGGTATTTGTGATTCACAAACACGAGAGAAACCATCTGGCCTTCGTCCGGCTCGATTGGTTTGAGAGTCCGAAACGGCCGTGGTTCGGCAGCGTGGTTTTGAGGCCCAATCACATTGTAGCAGGGCGGCGGGCTAACACGGGCCGTTAGCTCCCCGGTGCCGCAGCCGAGTCTGATTCAAGCTAAACAAAGACGGTGCTCCCGTGGATGTACGTGTTTCTGCTGCTTTTGATGCGGTTTCAGCAGAAATACCGGAGAATTTCTTTTTGAAAGAAGAGCCGTATGTGTGACACGTACTTGTTCTATCTCATGCAGACATTGGATACATCATTACGAGTTGTTGCTGTGATTGGCTAAGCTCAAATAAGGTAGGCCCCACACCCAATCAGCTCGAAGTATTTCACTAAACGCCCCGCCTTTTCTCGAACGCTTTCAGTGAGTCAAGTCCCAGATGGATATAGTGAGAACTCAGATAGGAGTTCAACAATATCCATCTGGCGTGAGCCAGGTAGGTTTCTTTAGCTCTATTATGAATCATTTGTAAAGGTTTGACAGAGGTGGCAGAGGCCTGGGACCAGCACACTTAAGTGTGACCAGAAACTTTGAGTAGCATGAATAAGCATGTAATCCCTGATCAGTCTGAATGTGTGTACATTTGCTTTGGCAACTCTAGAAAACCTTTTTGATGTGGCTGTCAAAATTGAGTTTGGAATCAAGTACAAACCCCAGGTATTTGATCTCTGAGACCTGCTCTTATTTTTTTCAGTGATGCTTTTGTTCCTGGTGGCAAAGCAGACCGACTTGGTCTTTTTAGCATTCCATGATAGACCTGTGTTTTGAAACCACAGTTTGCAGATGCTGAGACAAGCAGAATTTGACTATGGGGCCCTTGCCACTTCAGCGGCACATTGCAAAACACACACTGCTCTCATCGCATCCATTTGAACATTTATTCTCACAACATTCAATCCCAGTAGGTGTGACGCTCTAGGGAAATGCTGGGGGCCGAAATGATCGGAGGCAAATTGGTCGAGGGCCACATTTTAAAAAATTCTGGCCTGGCTATGATATTAATAGGGTTAGGCTGTAAAACTAATAAATAAATTCACATTAAAGACGCACTAAACACCAGTTCCTGGCTTACTCCTCCCTCAGTCCAAAATTTGAAAAATGCTGTGAATGGGGCAGGGCCCGGAGGATGAGGTGGGTGTGGCTTATGTGGAGAAAGTGTGCAGGGGTGGGGGCATGTGGGCGGCGATAAACGGTCACTTAGCGACAGGTAGCTAACAAGATGGAAAGTGACAGCGACACCAGCTTTGCAACTGAGCGCAGCTTCGAGGTGGAAGATTTTTCTCCTCCATCTTTCCCTGAAGCGGAGGGAAGCATTATCGAGCCAAGCAACCCTCAGCTGTATCAGTTCGAGCCGCTGGCTCAAGAAAGGCTCGAATGCGGAGCTGCTGGTGGTGCAGAGTCCAGACAGTGCAGGAAAGAATGGGGCCAGTTTCAGAGTGGTAACGAGTGCCATTATATAGCTAATATGCATAATAACATAACAACACTACCACAATTATTCTTACGCTTAGATATCAAGGAAAGAATTTAGTTGTCGTAATAATGTGTGAGCAAATATTTGATTATACTCTGTATTTACAGGTGCACCTGCAACCACTGTGTCTCACTGTCCCCAGTTGAAAACACATGTTGCAGCGAGATACCAAAGGTACATAAATAGTAATAGGGCAGCATTGCAATAAAAAAAGATGTAAAAATGTAGGCCTATGTGTACGAAAGCACTTTTCACAAACCTCATAGAATGTATTAGTCTATATTTTCTTATGTTTTTATTAGAAATTAGGGAATCATTTTAATCAGAAAATAAACCTTTTCATCTGGTAGGTAATGCACAGATGTGAGCAGGTAGGGCTGGTCACCTGAGGTTGTTGCTCTCAACCCCTTTGTGCTGCAGGCTGTCTATGCCACATCCAGGCAGCTTTTTGGGGAAATGCAAGAAGTAAGTAAGTAAGTAAGTGATCTTTATTTGTATAGCGCATTTCACAGACACAGAGTCACAAAGCGCTTCACAGAAAGAGACAGAAACCACCTAAACAGGTTTGTAATCAAAAACAAAAACATTGGTACATACGTTTTTAATGCTACTAAACACATTCACCATTTCCAGTTGTTATAGGCACTTGGCATACAGGAATGTTGTGAGATGGTGCTGGGGACACTGGCATGTTAGAGTGGTGATTCCTTCATGCATTGTGAGCCGCATCAGGCAGGAAGAACACAGGGTTTCTTCCTCCCTTTGATTTCTAGTTATTTACTTGATTTAACAAATAATTTTATTTTCCAAAATTTGTAAATTGAGACGTTTTTCATATACAAACTAATTCTCAAAATGTTGTATGTATTTAGACATGTATTACATATCTCATACTATAGCAAATCAATAAAGCTTGAAGTGTACAAGGCGTTAAATGGAACACTCATAGAACATATAGTTTGATACACTTTCTCTACTTTAAACAGTTTTGCTTCTTTTATAAGACAATGACTTGAGATGTATTGACCCTGTTGACATGTTTCAGCGGTCAGGTCCTTCCTGAAGATGGCTACATTTAGCATACACTTCAAATCAGTGTCTTATAAAAGAAAGCAAAGCTCGATTTTAATTTACTATCTACATTACAGCTCACAGAATCCAAAACTATTTACCTACAAATAAAATGTAACACTCAAAAATGTTAAACTCACCATCTACATTGTTTCCTTTGATGCAGCAGCTCATAATGGAAGCTTCATCTCAAACACAGTGACCTACATTGAATTTATTATGTTTCAAAAGATGACATTAAAATAAAAATTGCATTTACATTCTTAACTGATAAGTCACAGAAAAAATAAGTTAATACAGCCTCATGTGTAATGTTAGTGTTCTTCTGTTTGCTCACACCAGAGCATTGTCACTTTCCATTTGTACGTCTACTTACGTTTTTGCTCTGACTTTTGGTTAGAATTGTCGATGAGATGAGTGTGTTATGGCCAGAGCCTGTTACTATGTTGAGAAATAAACAAAATACAATAAACAGAGCTTCTGAATGAGAGCTATGTGAGTTATTCTAAGAGTCTGGAATAGCATGAACATTTGTTTGGCTCATTTCAGAGAGGACATTCCCACAAAGTAAAAAAAAGGCCAAATTTACAGTTAGTCTCAACCAAAGTTGAAAAAAGTTTCTATTAAGGTCCAGAACAGCTCCATACAAATCTCTTGTCTCATCCTTCTTTCTCTCAACATTTCGTGTCCATCTTCTAAACACTGGGACTGTCCTCTTGCTTGAAGATATTTCCAACAAAACTTGGTGAGGGGTCCTGATTCACCCGAGCTGACAATCTGAGATTACATGCTCATCTATTGGACTGGATTAACCTTTTACATTACAGGTTTTTATTTTAGAAACAATGTTTCCATATTTCTGTTTATTTTTGATGAATCATAAAAAAAATCATGTCTGAAAAAGACAAACAATTATATATACTGTATATAAATACAAGTTGTTTTTTTATTATTAAAAACAAACTTGAGGAGACACAAACCTAGAAATAGGGTCAAGATGTTTAGATGATCAATAAACAATGTCAATAACATGACGGTTAGGGAACACTTGGTGATGGTCGGAGGTTGAGGCTCCAGGTGTTTGAGTGAGTCTCCTCTGCTGAGCTGCCCCAGGGCAGTTTACTGTCACTGAGTGAGCAGAGGAGGGGTTCATCTCACTGTGAAGCACTTTGTGACTCTGTGTCTGTGTACAAATAAAGATTAGTAATGTTTTAATAATAATGATTATCATTTTATCATCATGTCAAAGCCAAAAGGACTATTGTATGATTCTGAACATTGTATATTGATTGTGAATAGAATTAGAACTACTACAACACCAGCAGCACAGGGATTACTAAAGTAAGCATGTTTACCTGGTAGAACGTAACTAGTGTATTTTCTGCAATTCTTTTCATGAGACTTGTTTCCTTTGTTTTTATTCTAAAACAATTAAAAATTTACAAATTGTAATAAAAATTGGAAAGGCTTAAAACAAAAGTGTCAAATTATAAGCATCGATTTTGGGGCAAGACATGAGATGTCGAACATTGCCTGTCCAATGTCCATAATTAATCAAACCTGATGACTGAGGACTTCAAGTGTTCTAATAATACTGCACAGGCAATGGAGGACATACACTATCTTACCAAAAGTATTAGCTTACCCATTCAAATGATCAGAACCAGGTGTCCTAACCACTTGACCTGGCCACAGGTGGATAAAGTCAACACTCAGGCTGCAGACTGTGAAACAAGACATTTGTGAAAGAATAGGCCGCTCTCAGGAGCTCAGTCAATTCCAGCGTGGAACTGTCATATTCAAATTTCCTCGCTCCTAAATATTCCACAGTCAACTGTCAGCTCTATTATAGAGGTTATGCATGGTGACATCACAGCATTCTACTGTGAGTGCTGAGTGGCAAGAATGCATTAGAGTCAATGGAGAGAAAGGACATTTTCTCTTGTAGAGTTCAATAAACAGCTAAAACAGGAAAACTAAAGTACAGTTTGGTAACAAATTCAACCCACCACAAGTCTACTGAGCACTGGGTTTGTAACTGACATGTAAACAAGAAAATCAAGTCAACAGTTGGAGCAAAACATGCAAAACAACAAGACTTTAGCTTCTCTCACATTTATCAGACATTGATCACACACAGTTGAACTTATTACCTTTTTCTTCTTAAAAAATATGTTTTTGAGTCCGTTTGTTGCAGTTAAAATGTCCTAAATCATCAACTGTTGTTAGCAGACAAGTTTGTGGCAGAAAAGCCGTTGCCTCGACAACAAAGAAATACACTGAAGAAATGCCACTCATTCTAAAGTTGCTAAGCATTTTTGGAATAAAATTAAGTCACCTGCATAACCTCTATAACAAAATGGAAGCGTTTGGGAAAAACAGCAACTAGGAATGGGATGTACTTCAGTTCATAGTCTGAGTAAAGGCAGGGGAGCCAATACTTTAGGTAATATAGTGTATTTATCACACAGCTTGCCTCTCAGTAAGTGTTCAGATAAAGGTGAAACACACAGTTAAATAATAATTAAATACATAAAGCTACATCTACCAAAATTAAAATCTGAAATAAAAATAAAAATGTTTGATAAATGGATTCAGAAAGTCTGAGGAGTGTGTAGTTCTTTTGTTTTAGTTTGTTTGGTAGTTGATATTTCTGTCTGTCTGACAGTTCTTTTGCAAACATATAAATAAGTTTGACTTTAGAAAACATATCTTTCAATGAGAAATTGCAGATAAACAAGATTAGCAGATCTACTGGGATAACAAAAAGTAAGTTTGTTGACACAGTAATGGCAGAGGTTCACCTACTGTTAAGGCATTGGTACAAAAGAAAAACACAATTATACTGGGCAGGTTACAAATGTGAAAACATTACTTCAATCTTATTAAAAGCAAATGGACTACCAGGTTATGCAGGTTAAGTGGGCACATAATACATTTAAAATCAATTTGAACTGTGTTTGTGAGGCCAAAATGTCTTTCTCATGTACTTTACAAAAGTCAGATATAAATGTTTCTAAGTTTATATTCTGCCATCACCTGGACATTGCTATGTACTACACATAATAAGACTGACTCGTTTTGTAGAGGCTAGGACTGTTTTATAGTTTTCTCATCACTGCTGAAGAGTACACCACAAAAACACTTAAAAAAACAAAAACATTAACATAGAATTTTCTTTTTTGTGTTTTTACCTCAAGTTTGTTTGAAAAATCTTGATCTATTCCTCCTCACTGCCTCGTTTTTATCTGGCCTGGAGAATTGGGCACACAGATGTTCAGGCACAGGCGTCTGCTCTGCAAGCTGGTATCAAACAGACCACACAATTACACTTTATAAGTGAATCAATGTATAGATTGTAACATGTGTGTATATTTTAGAGGAAATCATATTGACTGTAATATAACATACAAGACGTAGGCCCTCACTTACCTGAGCTCACCCGCTGCAGTTGTGGCATGTGCTCTTGAGGCATTTTTATTATAATGTAAAGCTGCAAGTTGCAGCCTGAAAAACCAACACATTTAATCCTACATGGAAATTACTATCAAACACAACATATAAGTAAATGTTTTTGGGACATTACCTGCACAACATCCCTTTGAATGAGAAACCACGTTTTTCAGGGCAAACTTCAGGATGAAGAAAACGCGAGGCCAACAAGATGGCACATCATTTCTCACATGCTGCAGTGCCTGTCTCAAAATTATAATAATAATTAAAAAAAAATTATAATAATAATAATAATACATTTTATTTATAAGCGCTTTTCAAAACACCCAAGGACACTGTACAGGACACATAAAAAACATAAAAAATAAAAATACAAAAGTGAATGGTTGATCATGTCTGACTTTGAAGAGAGGAAGAGAGTCAATAGGTGTGTTCAAGATGGTCCAGACGGTGCAGTCGGCTGGAGCCGGTGTCGGGGGTCAGGGGCCACGTCAGGGCTACGTAGGCCCCGGTAATCCCCAGAGATCAATCCGGCTCGAGTCGACTTGACAAATTGTCGAGGCGAGGAAAATGCAACTGCTCCTAGCGTCACCGCCTCGATGACTACAAAATCAAATCAAATCAAATCAAACTTTATTTATAAAGCGCTTTTCATACATACATGTAACACAAAGTGCTTTACAGTGCATTAAAAACAATCCCACATGCCTCCCACCCCCAATCCCCAGACACCCCACAATAGACACACCCCCCCCCCCCCCTCTTCCCATCCACACACACGAACCCACACTCATTTACACAAACACTAAAATACTTTTTGCTACATTTACATACGTACATTGGCTGGGTACAGATGGACCAAAGGCAGCATCATCAGAGGAGCTGTCTGCACCAGGAGCAGAGCCGCCTGCAGCCACAGGACAGTGGCCCAGGGCCCAAAGAGGAGATGAGATCAAGACCAAACCTCCAGGGCCCATGAGCCAGAGTCCAGCAGCCACAGCCGACCACAGCTCCTGGTGCAGAGGCTCCTCAGAGGAAACACTGGTGAACCTAAATTTGCTAAAAGTGATAAAATAGGTCAAAGATAAATAGGTAAATAAATACATAAATAAAAACGTATGATCAATAGCCAGCCTAAGCCTAAATAAAAAATAAATAAATAAATGCAAGGTAAACTAAAGTAATAAATACTAAACAAAAGCTGAGCTAAAAAGATGGGTCTTGAGCCTGCTCTTAAAAACCTGAATGTTCTCTGCGGCCCTGAGGTCCTCCGGCAGACTGTTCCATAGACGGGGGCCGTAAAAGTGGAAAGATGCCTCGCCGTGAGTGTGTGTCCTGACTTTGGGAATGACTAGGACCCTGCTGCCGGAGGAGCGCAGGGTCCGCGAGGGTTCATAAGGTAAAAGCAGTTCTGAAAGATAAGAAGGCCCAAGACCATTAAGACACTTAAAAACCAGTAAAAGAACTTTAAAATCGATCCTAAAACACACAGGGAGCCAATGCAGTGATTTTAAAACCGGTGTAATGTGGTCCCGCCCCCTGGTCTTAGTCAGGACATGTGCTGCTGAATTTTGTAATAATCGTAAACCTGAAATAGTCTTTTTGAGAAGACCAGAGAGCAGGACATTACAATAGTCTATACGACTGGTGATAAAAGCAGCATCAGCGTCTCTGTGTTGGCCCGAGAGAGAATGGGACGGACTCTGGACATGTTTTTAAGATGTTAAAAACCTATTTTTGTGTTGTTTTTTATATGTGGGATAAAAGTCAGCTCAGAGTCAAAAATAACGCCCAGGTTTCTTACTTGTGATGATGGATTAAAAGATTGTGTTTGTAATTTGGATAAAAGTTTCTCTCTCTGAGCCTCAGGACCGATGACTAAAACCTCAGTTTTGTCCTGGTTAAGCTGGAGAAAGTCTAAAATGCAGTTCAAAAGAGCATCCATTGGCCTGGTGTCATCAGGAGACATGGAGATGTAAAGCTGTGTATCATCTGCATAACTGTGGAAGTTGATTCCATGTCTCCTGATGACACCACCAAGAGGGAGCATGTACAGGTTAAAAAGGACAGGACCTAAAATGGAACCCTGGGGCACACCACATGTGATTTTATGAACCTGAGAGGAGCAGGTATCTAAACTTACCATAAAAGTTCTGTCTGTGAGGTAGGATGCAAACCATTTGTGGACAGTACCAGAGAGGCCAACCAGGTGTTTGAGTCTGTGTAAAAGAATAGTGTGGTCTACTGTATCGAAGGCAGCGCTTAGATCCAGTAGAACCAACACTGTCACCTGTTTAGAATCATAATTTAGTCTAAAATCATTTAAAATCTTTGTCAAGGCTGTCTCGGTACTGTGGTTTACCCTAAAACCAGACTGACATTCTTCAAGAATGTTCTGTGTGTTTAAAAAATAATTTAGCTGAGTAAAAACAAGTTTTTCTAAAATTTTGCTTAAAAATGGTAAGTTAGATACCGGTCTGTAATTGTTAAAATCATTCAAATCCAAATGGCTCTTCTTCAGCAGGGGCCTGACCACTGCAGCTTTAAAAGCAGTGGGAAAGACCCCTGTCTGAAGAGAGCAGTTCATCATGGTTAAAAGCTCGTCTCTAAAAGATTCATAAAATGACCTAAAAAACTGAGTTGGGACGGGGTCTAAAAGACAAGTGGTGGGCCTCACTGACGAGAAAAACTTTATCAAGCATCTCAGCATTAACCAGGACAAAACTGTGCAGTGTTTCCTCTGGTAAAGATAAACAATCAGATGTGTTAAAAACAGTGGTTTGAGTAGATAAAATGTCATATCTGATTTTGTTTATCTTTCCCATGAAGTGGTCTGCAAACTGCTCACAAAGAGCAGATGCATGATGGGAAATGTAGTGCCGTGACTGAGCGCTGATTCGCTCTGATCAAACGTGACGCGCTGCAGTTCCTCCTCCTCTGTCTTTATTGTATTTGTGACTTTTATACCATCACACGTGTTTATCATGAGTCAGAACAGACCCAGACTGTTGGACATTACACACAGCAACATTAATACATGATCCTGATGAGCTGAAAGTCACTTTTACAAAGGCAAATCTAAAGTGAGCCAACTTTATCATGAGCTCTTTATTCTTTGCTCTGGTGATGTGTGAGTGAGTCTGTGATGTTTGAGGGAAACAGAAATGCATTTACAACGTTGTAGGTAGTTTTATTCAGTGCAACACTTCAAACAAACGCGAGAGCTCCGTGAGTCTGTGAGATCTGAGGCTCAACAAGTGTCCAAGTTGAATCTCCTCCTCTTTGCCTCAGCCGCCTGCTCTCGTCTGTGATCCAGGCAGAGATTTTCACATCTTGAACACACCTAATGTTACGGAGGTCGGGAGGGAGAGAGAGAGTCAGCCTGGAGAGGGCGCTCCCCTGTCAGCCCTGAACTGAATGAAGTGTGATGAGTGATGCTGAATGTAGACATAACAGTGACAGTGACAGTCATAGTGAGTGTAAACATAACAATGACAGACATCTTGATACAGGCGTGAAACAAATCATGTCTGATATTCATACTACTAGAATCACCAGTGTTGGCTCTATTGTCAAAATGAACATGTCCTTTACCATGTTGGTACTCCAACCCTTGACCATTTACTGAAATTAAATGGATTAATTAGAATGAACATAACAAAATAAAAAACACAAAATTATAGTAGTTGTTTTTTGTTTATGAAAGTACAAAAGAAGTAAAATAAACTGAAAAAAAAAGAAAATACTAGTGATGAGTCAAAGTTAAAGTTTGTTTTTTGTTTATGATCGTACAAAATATATTACTCAAATGATAAAGCAAGGTTCATTTTTTCTTTTTCGTTGTGATCGCACAAAAATGTACAGTACTTTCTTTTTTTTTTTCCTTTTCATATTTTGTTGTAATTTTGCTTATCCTTCCTCTGAATATTTAGAATAACAATAATAATATAATATAATAATACTTGTATAGCCATTTGAAAGTGTTCAAGCTTGAGTTTTTTTAGATCATCATTTAGGTCAGGGGTCTTCAGTTAGATTTTCCCGGGGTCCAAATTTTCCAGAGGACTATGGTCCGAGGTCCGGACTACAGAACCGTACCACAATTTAATGTTTATCTTTGTATGTGTCTAGTTCAACATCAGAAATGTAAAGTATTTTGTTTTACCAAACCAGAGGATCTCATTAACATGACAAGACCAGCAAAAGCTCCAAAAGAAGGACCAAAAGGAACCAGGACTACAACAGGACCTTTAACAGGACTAAACCAGGACTAAACCAGGACTACAGCAGGACCTATAACAGGACTAAACCAGGACTACAGCAGGACCTATAACAGGACTAAACCAGGACTACAGCAGGACCTATAACAGGACTAAACCAGGACTACAGCAGGACCTGTAACAGGACTAAACCAGACTACAACAGGACCTTTAACAGGACTAAACCAGGACTACAGCAGGACCTATACAGGACTAAACCAGGACTACAGCAGGACCTATAACAGGACTAAACCAGGACTACAGCAGGACCTATAACAGGACTAAACCAGGACTACAGCAGGACCTGTAACAGGACTAAACCAGGACTACAAACAGGACCTTTAACAGGACTAAACCAGGACTACAGCAGGACCTATAACAGGACTAAACCAGGACTACAGCAGGACCTTTAACAGGACTAAACCAGGACTACAGCAGGACCTATAACAGGACTAAACCAGGACTACAGCAGGACCTTTAACAGGACTAAACCAGGACTAAACCAGGACTACAGCAGG
Organism: Mugilogobius chulae; assembly: GCA_038363315.1. Lineage (NCBI taxonomy): Eukaryota > Metazoa > Chordata > Actinopteri > Gobiiformes > Gobiidae > Mugilogobius > Mugilogobius chulae. The sequence continues at coordinate 10,124,519 of CM076414.1, forward strand.
ACCTTTAACAGGACTAAACCAGGACTAAACCAGGACTAAACCAGGACTACAGCAGGACCTATAACAGACTAAACCAGAACTACAGCAGGACCTTTAACAGGACAACCAGGACTAACCAGGACTACAGCGGCACCTATAACAGGACTAACCAGGACTACAGCAAGACCTGTAACAGGACTAAACCAGGACTACAGCAAGACCTGTAACAGGACTAAACCAGGACTACAGCAGGACCTATAACAGGACTAAACCAGGACTACAGCAGGACCTATAACAGGACTAAACCAGGACTACAGCAGGACCTATAACAGGACTAAACCAGGACTACAGCAAACCTTTAACAGGACTAAACCAGGACTAAACCAGGACTACAGCAGGACCTTTAACAGGACTAAACCAGAACTACAGCAGGACCTATAACAGGACTAACCAGAACTACAGCAGGACCTATAACAGGACTAAACCAGGACTACAGCAGGACCTTTAAAGGACTAAACCAGGACTACAGCAGGACCTATAACAGGACTAAACCAGGACTACAGCAGGACCTATAACAGGACTAAACCAGGACTACAGCAGGACCTATAACAGGACTAAACAGGACTACAGCAGACCTGTAACAGGACTAAACCAGGACTACAACAGACCTATAACAGACTAAACCAGGACTAAACCAGGACTACAGCAGGACCTATAACAGACTAAACCAGGACTACAGCAGGACCTTTAACAGGACTAAACCAGGAAAACCAGGACTACAGCGGCACCTATAACAGGACTAAACCTTATAAGACTACTGTAACAGGACTAAACCAGGACTACAGCAGGACCTGGACTAACAGGACTAAACCAGGACTTATAACAGGACTAAACCAGGACTACAGCAGGACTTTAACAGGACTAAACCAGGACTTACAGCAGGACCTGTAACAGGACTAAACCAGGACTACAGCAGGACCTATAACAGGACTAACTTTTTTATTTTGTTGGATACTATAACAGCCAGACTTATAACAGGACTACAGCAGGACCTTTAACAGGACTTACAGCAGGACCTTTAACAGGACTAAACCAGGACTAAACCAGGACTACATATAACAGGACTAAACCAGGACTATATAACAGGACTATACAGCAGGACCTATAACAGGACTAATTACAGGAGGACTTATAACAGGACTAAACCATTATATAAACCATTACTTTAACAGACTAAACCAGGACTAAACCAGGACTACAGCAGGACCTTTAACAGGACTAAACAGGACTACAGCAGGACCTTTAACAGGACTAAACCAGGTTACAATAGGACCTATACAGGACTAAACCAGGACTAAACCAGACTACATATAATAAACTTATTAAATCTAAAGGACATTGTTATCAGGGGCGTAGCACCAAATTCTGGGCCCTGGGTACAAACTTACTGACGGGCCCTATGCAAGAGTTGTGATTTTTTTTATTTATCCATTATAGACTCCAGGGAGCATTTGCAGAGAGTCACAGTTCCTTTTACCAGCCTCCTTCTACAGTGTGCTACAAGAGTGTCACACTTATTTTTGCAGTGTTGGAGATTTAAAACTGATAGATGACAGACAACTGTTAAGTCTATTTTGTATAATATATGCTATTTTAAATTAAAACCATGTGGTCAGACAGCCTAACAATGGAAATTAGCCTCTGGCTTCAATTTGGAGTTTTTACATTTCTGTCTGTTCACTTAACATGCTCTGTCTCAATCAAATAAATAAATAATAGCCTACATAAATACTGAGAGGTAAAAAACAAAAATCGTGTTCATATTTAGCTGTGAATTACATGATTTTGAGTAAGTTTGAAAACGTATTTTCTCTGTCATAATTCAGAAATCTCCTAATAGAATAAATGATGTATGTTGTCTAAACTTGTTTAAATCCAAAGAAACAAAACACAAATGCCACTTTTGTTTCAAAACAAAACACAACAAAAGAGTTGTAGACCCTCCTCCAAAAGTCTTTCATTGTGCAGCTTTAATATAAGAACCAGCCATGATAAGATACTGCTGAAGCACCAGTAAATTACAGCCTTAATATGATTTATTATTATTTATTTTTTTTTCATTTTAAAACCTAAAGGGGCTCATAAAACAATGTGACGTACCACATCTGGCCCGCGGGCCTTGGGTTTGACATGTGTCATAAAGTCATGACTCTTCCTACAGCTGCTCACCTGCTGCTTGTTCACTCTGTTCACTTCTCTTTCAGAGAACAAAACTACACATTTAGTCATTAAACTGACATCTCCTGCTCTTCTGTTACTGATGCTGTTAGACTCGTGGTAAATGAATCTGTGGATTTAACATTAGGCTATTATATGGCTCCTGCTCTGGCGCACTTCATTTCGTGCTCTGTGTCCAACACGCACCAAAACGAGCAGTGACACACACGCGCCGCGGGTCGGGCCAGAATACGATGTTTTCAACCTCCGTGAAGTTGGCCCCATTAAAGCACATCTAAACAAAAACTATGTCACATGCTTTTATAGGTCACTTTAGCTGTCATTGTCAAGTGCTTCGTTTGTGCTGGTTTGTGCCGTTAAAAGTTTCGTTTGTGCTGTTCTGGTTTTAAAAATATGAGCAATTATATTTTCGGATGACGTCATTCAGCCTCCAGAATGTTAAATATCGCTCAAAAACACCAACAAATTATATAAATCATTTGTTTTTCGTTTGTACTGTTTGTGCTGGGCGTATTTAGTTTTTTATTAGCAAATTAAAAAATAAATAAACATATTTTTTGCGGCAATAGCGGGACGTCACTTCTGGCTGCAACAGCGCGAGGAAAAGGCTAGATAGTAGGGTCCAGAGGGACGAATAAGTTTAGAAGAAGTTTAGGAAAAAAGGATTGTAAAGGTTAAAACAAAAAAATCTGTAACAATTTAGGCCCGATTAGCAACAGAACTAAACTCATTACCATGGCAACCAGCTCACTTACGTCCCTCCGGCCTGACTGTCTCGCACTAACTCGACGAAAACTTGTGGAAATCACTCAAAGCAAATAGCATATAACATCAAAAACGGTAATATACTCCACTGTTGGTCACACTTGGAGTTTTTTTCCTGCTGTGAACAGCTGACCGGAAGTGACATCATACTATTGCTGCAAAATATATATATATTATTTTTTTTTTAAATAAGCTAATAAAAAGTAACAATGCACAGTACAAACGAAAAACAATGATTTATATAATTTGTTGGGTTTTTTTTGAGCGATATTTAACATTCTGGAGGCTGAATGACGTCATCGGCCGAAAATATAATTGCTCATATTTTTAAAACCATAACAGCACAAATGACACTTTTAACGGCACAAACCAGCACAAACGAAGCACTAACGAATGACACCATTTTGAGCTGTTGTGGTGCTTATTTAAGCTAAATGGGGGGCTGGCTGACCCTAATTTGACCTATAAAAGAATCGTTAATATCTCAAAAACTAAAGCAGCACAAAAAAAACGAAGCACAAACGATTGACATAGTTTTTGTTTAGATGTGCGTTTAATGGGGGCCAACTTCACGCAGGTGTCATTTCATTGCGAGGTGAGTTTGGACCATCACCGCGAGTGTCCGCGCGCGCGTATGAGGTTTAGGCTTTAAAATGCAGTCTCCTTTAATAGACTCGTTTTTTCTCTGTAAGCGGTTGTTCTGTCTGATTGAGTTTTAGTTGAACATTTATCGCGTCGATTGTGTACTGGGCTATGTCTCTGACTCTAGCGTGCAGCGGACTGCGGCCATTGCAACTTGCCGTCGAGGGCCTGGATGTCGAGCTCCAGGAGGTGTAAGCGTGAAGAGAGGGAGGAGGAGGATGCTTCGAGGAGGAGGAGGGGACTGGAAGTGTTTCTAGGAGGTGGGAGAAGTAGGAGAGACGAGGAGAGAGAGACGAAGACGGTCGTCATATACCAGTGTTCTTGAACGATACGGAATCGATACTATAATAAAACTAAGGTGTGGAGGAGCAGAAAGTTATTTTAGGAGAATATTGCTGCTACGATGCTTGTCATCTGCTACGTGCGAGACACATACGCGACAGTGCGGTAGACGGAGCGGAGAGCTGAGGGCTGAGACTATGGATATCTATCCATGCTCTTGAAGGAGTGGCCATGACGCTTTGGGTGTGTCTCAGTGATGAGGTAGATGTCTGATGGTTGGGTCGAGTGTCCAGTTTTTATTTGATTTTGTTGGCTTCGTAGCTGGGCGCTTCCTGCCACTGCTAGTTGCTAGGTGCTCTCTCGTGTTCTCGTCTTCTTCCCTGCCGTCTCCCTGACCCTATACGCATCTCTCTTCTCTGCGTAGCGTCGGGCGTCTCATATGGGGCAGGTGGTGACTGCACGGTCAAGCCCTGCAGATGTGACGCTGTATTTGATCGCGAACTAGACGAGTCAGTGACTACTAGACAGACTTGTACATGATGAAGAGCGAATGTTCTATAAGCTGACTGGAGGTCTGCATTTTGAGTGAATAGAGCCTGGATCCTAACACTGTCATACGCCGTGCTTGGCCGGCGGTGTACGAGTTGCTGCGGTAGAGCTGCGTGCGCGTGAGCGTCCAGGACGTACGTCCCGCAGAATTGAAATTTGTGACACCTCATGGAAGTTGGGCCCCCATTAAACAGCACATATAAAGCAAACTATTCAATCGTTTGTGCCGCTTGTTTGTGTGGCTGCTTTATGTTTTTTGAGATATTAATGGATTCTTTTTATAGGTCAAATTAGGGGTCCCCAGCCACCCATTTGTTAGCTTAAAATAAACTACCCTAATAACGAGCTCACATAATGGTGTCATTCGTTATGTGCTGTCGTTTGTTGCCTAGGTGTTGTGCACGTTAAAAGTGTCCAGTTTGTGGTCTGTTATTGGATTTTAAAAATAAGTAGCAATGTATAATTTTCGGCCCGACTGGACGTCATTCTGGGCCTCCAGAAGTGTTCATGTCAGCCTCAAGAAAAAAAACCAACCAAATTATATTAAAGTCATATTGTTTTTAGTTTGTATTGTAGCATTGTTACCTTTTTGATTTTGCTTATTTAAGAAAATAAAGATAGATATATATAGTTTTTGTTTTTCGGCTAAATAGTATGACGTCACTTCCGGACAGCTGTTCTTCACAGACTCAGGAAGAACTTCCTGCCGAACCGCTGGAGTTTTACGTGTTTTGATGTATACCCGGCGTGGGCTATGTTGAGGTGATGATTTCCACAACTTTCTGCGGGTTAGTGTGGCTGAATGTGATGCTAGGCTGCCAGGGTTAGGGTGAGACGTAAGTTGAGCTGGTGTTGCTGGCGGCCCATGTGCGTAGTGATGAGGCTGTTCATATTACGTGTTCTGTTGTGCTGAGTCGGGCGGCCTAAATTGTGTTGTTAGAGTTTGTTTGTTGTTAGAGGACCTTTTACCACAAGTCCTTTTTTCGCTTCAATTGCGGTGCGCTTCCACGCGCTAGGCTCGCTAGAGAACCGCCTGTTCTTTAGAGAATTCGAGCTTGTTGACGCTGTTATGTCGTGTATGCCTAGTGCTAAACTTATTCGTACTAGTCCGCTGCTGGACCTACTATCCTAGCAGGTTAACCTTTTGTGTCCTCGCGCGTGTTGCGAGCTCAGATGAGGAGAGGTGACCGTGCCCGCTATTGTGCCGCAAAATATGTTTATTTATTTTTTTAATTTGCTATTATAAAACAACTAAATACGGCACAGACACAATACAGGTACACACGAGAAAACAAATTGGCTGTTAGTATAAGTTTGTATGGGTGTTTTTCAGGCGATGATTTAACATTCTCGGGAGGCAGAATGACTGGTCATCGTCCGAAAGATATAATTGCTCATATTTTTAAAAATGCATAAACAGCACAAACGAAACTTTTTAACGTGCACAGAAACCAGCACATAACGAAAGGCACTACCAGTTGACTACCCATTTAAGTTGAGCTTGTTTTGTGTTGGCTTATTAGTATTAACGCCTAAATGAGGGGGGTGCGTGCCTAAGGGTGTTGACAGTTGTAAAATGTAATCTCTTAATAACGCTCAGAGAAACTAAATGCTAGCAACAACGTATTGGACATAGTTTTTGTGTAGATGTGCCACTTTAAATGGGGGCAATTCTCGGGAAGGTATGGAAATGCATCGTATGTCTGGCCGCGAGCCCGCGGGCGCGTGTGATGTCACGGCTCGGTTTGGTGCGTGTTGGCAAGAGCACGAACTAAGGTGCGCTAGGAGCAGGGAAGCGCATATGGTGATATATGTGTACTCTGGCAGTTGATGAAGTACTCAGTGTACACATCCATAGCAGATTCTTTGACCCAGAGGTCTACACATGCATTGCATAACGAAGAGCAAGGTAGATAGTCATGCTACGTCTAGGGGTGTGTTACCATGACTGCTAACACGTCTGGCCGGGTATCTGAGCTGCGTCTGTTATGTTGTGTTGTACTCTGAAGAGAGAAGTGAATCAGAAGGGAGACGAGCAGGAGGCTTTGATGCAAGCCTGTACCAGTCATGACTTGTATTGACACAAGTGTCAGGATCCCAAGGCCCAGGTGGGCCGATGTTGGTTAACGTCACATGTTTGATGCGGCGCCCGTTCTAGTTTTTAAAATGCAAAGAAAAATGAAATAAATTAATTCATTAAGATCATATAAGGCTGTAATTTACTCGGTGCGGGTAGCAGTAATCTATTCAGGTGCTAGGTTCTTATATTAAATGCTGCACAATGAAGACTGTGTTGGGAGGAGGGTCTAACAACCTCTTTTGTTGTGTTTTTGTTTGAAACAAAAGTGGCTTTGGTAGATTTTGTATTCTTTGGAATTTCAAACATAGTTTAGACAACATACATCATTTATTCTATTAGGAGATTTCTGAATTATGACAGAGAAAATACGTTTTCAAACATACTCAAAATCATGTTACAGTTAGAATATGAACACGATTTTTGTTTTCTTCTCTCAGTATTTATGTGGCTATTTATTTATTTATTTGATTGGATAGAGCATGTTAATGAACAGACAGAAATGTAAGACTCCAAATTAAAGCCAGAGGCTAATTTCCATCTGTTAGGCTGTCTGACCACATGGTTTTAATTTAAAAATGGATATATGATACAAAATAGACTTACAGTGTCTGTCATCTATCCAGTTTAAATCTCCAACACTGGCAAAAATAGTGTGACACTCTTGTAGGCACATCTGTAGAAGGAGGCTGGTAAAATAGGAACTGTGACTCTCTGCAAAATGCTCTGCCTGTACNAGGACCTGAATTCCAGGGGATGTAAACAGGACTACAGCAGACCTGTAACAGGAACTAAACAGGACTAACAGCACGACCTGAGGTACAGAGGCTAAACCAGGACTACAGCAGGACCATACTAACAGGACTAACAGACTTAACAACAACCAGAGACTTACACAGCAGTGGACCTCAGGACAAACCAGGACTACACATGGACTAAACCAGACTAACACCAGGACTACAGCAGGACCTATAACAGGACTAAACCAGGTCTAAAGAGGCACATTGTTATCAGGGGCGTAGCACCAAATTCTGGGCCTTGGGTACAAACTTTACTGACGGGCCCCTATGCAAGAGTTTGTGATTTTTTTTTATTTATCCATTTATAGACCTCTAAAATACAGGGAGCATTTGCAGAGAGTCACAGTTCCTTTTTACCAGCCTCCTTCTACAGTGTGCTACAAGAGTGTCACACTTATTTTTGCAGTGTTGGAGATTTAAAACTGATAGATGACAGACAACTGTTAAGTCTATTTTGTATCATATATGCCATTTTAAATTAAAACCATGTGGTCAGACAGCCTAACAGATGGAAATTAGCCTCTGGCTTTAATTTGGAGTCTTTACATTTCTGTCTGTTCATTAACATGCTCTATCCCAATCAAATAAATAAATAAATAGCCTACATAAATACTGAGAGGAAAAAAACAAAAATCGTGTTCATATTTAACTGTAACATGATTTTGAGTATGTTTGAAAACGTATTTTCTCTGTCATAATTCAGAAATCTCCTAATAGAATAAATGATGTATGTTGTCTAAACTTGTTTAAATCCAAAGAAACAAAACACAAATGCCACTTTTGTTTCAAAACAAAACACAACAAAAGAGTTGTAGACCCTCCTCCAAAAGTCTTTCATTGTGCAGCTTTAATATAAGAACCAGCCATGATAAGATACTGCTGAAGCACCAGTAAATTACAGCCTTAATATGATTTATTATTAATTAATTTTTTTTCATTTTAAAACCTAAAGGGGCCTCATAAAACAATGTGACGTACCACATCTGGCCCGGGGCCTTGGGTTTGACATGTGTCATAAAGTCATGACTCTTCCTACAGCTGCTCACCTGCTGCTTGTTCACTCTGTTCACTTCTCTTTCAGAGAACAAAACTACACTTTTAGTCATTAAACTGAACATCTCCTGCTCTTCTGTTACTGATGCTGTTAGACTCGTGGTAAATGAATCTGTTGGATTTAACATTAGGCTACTTCTATGGCTCCTGCTCTGGCGCACTTCAGGTCCTTCGTGCTCTGTGTCCAACACGCACCAAAACGAGCAGTGACACACACGCGCCCGCGGGTCGGGCCAGAATACGATGTTTTCAACCTCCGTGAAGTTGGCCCCATTAAACGCACATCTAAAAAAAACTATGTCATTCGTTAGTGCTTCGTTTGTGCTGGTTTGTGCCGTTAAAAGTGTCATTTGTGCTGTTCTGGTTTTAAAAATATGAGCAATTATATTTTCGGCGATGACGTCATTCAGCCTCCAGAATGTTAAATATCGCTCAAAAACACCAACAAATTATATAAATCATTTGTTTTTCGTTTGTACTGTTTGTGCTGGGCGTATTTAGTTTTTTATTAGCAAATTAAAAAATAAATAAACATATTTTTTGCGGCAATAGCGGGACGTCACTTCTGGCTGCAACAGCGCGAGGAAAAGGCTAGATAGTAGGGTCCAGAGGGACGACGAATAAGTTTAGAAAAAAGGATTGGGTAAAGGTTAAAACAAAAAAATCTGTAACAATTTAGGCCCGATTAGCAACAGAACTAAACTCATTACCATGGCAACCAGCTCACTTACGTCCCTCCGGCCTGACTGTCTCGCACTAACTCGACGAAACTTGTGGAAATGTCACTCAAAGCAGCGGTATACATCAAAAACGGTAATATACGTCTGGTACATACTTATAGTTCACCTGTGATGGTCACACTTGTTGTTTTTCTTAGATTTCCACCAGTTTTCCTGCTGTGAATAGCTGACCGGAAGTGACATCATACTATGCTGCAAATAAATATATATATATATATATTTTTTTTTTAAATAAGCTAATAAAAAGTAACAATGCACAGTACAAACGAAAACAAAATTTTATAATTTGTTGGGTTTTTTTTGAGCGATATTTAACATTCTGGAGGCTGAATGACGTCATCGGCCGAAAATATAATTGCTCATATTTTTAAAACCATAACAGCACAAATGACACTTTTAACGGCACAAACCAGCACAAACGAAGCACTAACGAATGACACCATTTTGAGCTGTTTGGTGCTTATTTAAGCTAAATGGGGGGCTGGCTGACCCTAATTTGACCTATAAAAGAATCGTTAATAACTCAAAAACTAAAGCAGCACAAACGAAACTTTTTGCACACAAAACAGCACAAAACAGCACAAACGATTGACATAGTTTTGTTTAGATGTGCGTTTAATGGGGGCCAACTTCACGCAGGTGTCATTTCATTGCGAGGTGAGTTTGGACCATCACCGCGAGTGTCCGCGCCGCGCGTATGAGGTTTAGCTTTAAAATGCAGCTCCTTTATAGACTCGTTTCTCTGTAAGTTTTAGTCTGATTTTAGTGAAATACGCGTCATTCTGCAGCTTGACACGTGCAATCATCAACTGCCCTATGAGAGCAGAGGTAGGAGAGAGAGAGAAGAGAAGAGGAGAGAGAGAGGCGCACAGCTGAAGAAAAAAATAAAAAACTAGCAATTTTGACAATATTAGGCCTCTTTTTGATGGCCTGATTTTCATTTCTTGGTGGAAAGACAAGATTTTAATGAAGTGGATGCTTCCTTTCAGTGGAGCCTGTTCTGTCTGGTCTGGTGTTTGATGCCGCGGCGTAAGAGGCGCTCGTCCAAGGTGGATCAAACCATTTTCATCTTTTTAAAGGGGTGAACCTCTGATGCTATTTAAATATATTTAACGGAAAAGAACTTGACATTCTACATATTATTATGACAGAAAATAGACTAAATTAAGATAAAAAATGTAACAGAAAAAATAAAATAAAATCATGGATCTTGGAGGGCCCTTATCCGTCCTGGGCCCTGGGAAAGTAGTACCCTTTACCCCCCAGTCCGACGCCCATGCTTAGCTTACCCTATTCTAATCAGCGCCAACTGGTTCCGTCTGGTGTTTGAAACAGCGCTGGCGGCCAATATTCGCACCACCGCATGCGATGTCAATTCATAAGATACGGCCCATTATGTTTCGCTCAGCATAAAACACCATAACACTAAATCACTAACAATCCTTGAAACAACACAGCTCTTCTTGTGCCTGTATATTGTTCACGTCTCCTTGTAAGGCTTGTACGTCAGTCTGGACCATGATGCATGGTCAAACAACAACTTTTATGTATTAATCAGGTCGAAATTATTCCCAAGTTCTGTCTATGCTAATAAAATCCGTTTGTGTGCAGCTTTTCTGGTTTTGTTTTAAGCATTGTGGCTAACTGTTGTTAGCATAGTACTCACTTCGCTGAAAGCTGTGAAAAACATTAAACTCATCATGATGAACATCGAAGCTCGAATGCTTAGCTACGTAAGGCAATATGTAGCCTGAAGGAAAAGGTTAAAATTATTATTTGTTGTTACATTTTTGGATCAAAATCAGTACAGTCCCTTTAAGTGTCATCTTGTTTTGTCGCCCTGGAACGCTTAAACAATACTTTCTAGTTTGAAATAGTTCAAAATTCTGAAATTGAAATTGGTCAATTTGACCACAATGTGATATAGGAATTCTGAGTTTATTTATTTATTTTTTTATAGGATAGTCCTTGAGTGTATCATTCTTCTGTAAGAATACACTAATAAAGAAAACCTATGATATGGTATTTGATATATATATTTTCCACCCATTCATAATTAAATAGAATGAAGCCTTTATGGTGTTTGAAACCCAGTCCATATTCCACATTCAGATCTTACCACCACAATTGTCGAAATGTCGTGTCTTATGGTAAAGTCAAAAAATTCTAGAAATATCAACTCATTCTACAAATCTATTTTCTAATTACTAACTACATTTCGCAATGAGCCCACAAAGTACCGGGAATTGAACAAACTTACTGGACTTACTCAACAGCGGATTCTTCCTTTCTATGGATGTGCAGAGTAACAACAGGGATCTGGAGAAATGCCTTTACCATTTCCTTTGCAATCTATAATAACACAAAATATCAATATCACAGAAGCTTTAAGACAAATGTCTGCCATTTTGGAACAAGTTATGTTGATTATATTGTCATACAAAGCTTCTTTCTCCATCTTCAGTGGTATTATTTTAAAACTAAATGTGTCCACATGCAGCCAGAGCTGAGCAGTGGTTTGAATCGTTTTGGAGAGAATTGTTAACGATTTATACCTTGAGTAATCATTTGAACAAACACTACTCTTGATTAAACCTTTTCACTGAAGGTTTATTGTGACAGTATTCTTACTTGGTCAGCAGTTTCCCCAAACACTTATTAGGTCACAATACAATATCATGTCTTACCATTTATAAGCAACTCTTTTACCTTGTCGCCACCAGTGATGATCCTTTCTTTGTTCAAAACCCCAGTATATACGATTGGAATGACAATGTCTCCATGCACATTAGCAAAGCTACAAAATGTAATCTCTAATCTGTATAAGGCTGAGTATACCGTACTCTCCGCCTGTACAACATACATGGAAATACGCAATGAGCAATGACAAACCCAAACATCATTCATGTTCAGTTGTGCTGCTTTGCTCATGTAAATATCTCAAAAGAATTTGTCATTGTGAAATCATGCACAATCCAGTCTGAAACAGTTATATTTACTGAGTGTTTCTCCAAACACTTTAGCCATAATCTACTTTAGAGGAAATCAGAATGGTAGAATAATATATGGAGGCGGGTCATGTACAGAGAACATGCAGTGTGTGCTGATGCTCATGTTTGTCCTTGTCTTCTGTTCTAGTTTCTCACGTTCCTGGTGTTCTCTGTTGTTCTCTGTTGCTTTCCTGTTTTATTTTGACATGTCTACCTTTGTGCTTTACTTCCTGTTGGGTGATTACCTGCCCCGCCCTCATGTCCTCACCTGTGTCTCGTTTACTCGTAGTATTTATCCCTCATGTTCTCCCGTGTCCTTGTCGTGTCATTGTCCATTTCTGCCCTGCCATTGTTACCTGTAAGGTTTTGTGATCTTGAAGATTTTGTCCTTGAGGGCTGTTTTTGTTAATAAAACTATTTGAGCAGTCTCTCTCAAACTGTGACACAGTGTGTTGCATTTACTGTGTAACTGGACACAAACAAACACAAACAGTGTGTCCTTACCAACACTACTAAGACACCACAGCTGTTTCCATCTCGCTGAACTGGATGGCTTAAGACCCCACCTTGCCACTTGACTCCCATCCAGTCAAGTTTTTCTCATCTTAAGATAGTCATTACCTTAACCTTAACCTTAAATTTCAAACAAAAACTATGTCACTGCATCATGAATTGCAACTGCAATCTTGCCATCATGTGAATAACTATCAAACAGTAGCCTATGCACACCCAACATTTTTGCCAGCCTGTTTAGAATCTTGTGCTTCAGTGCTGTTTGGGGCTGGATCCACCAAGTATACACATTTGTAATGGCGTTAATGTTCTAAAAAAATAAATGTCAATAATTCCATACATTTTCAAACGTTACTATCATGCGCTGTAGCTTCACAAAATGAGTTGCCATATTTAGGCCATTTGGTGAATATTTGTTGGAGCTCATGCAGAGTCATCCTTATCAGGACAAAGACATGCATGGAGAATGTGGAGTTGTCTAGGGCACTGTTGGGGAACAAAATACTTTGGTCAGAACATATCTTCTATCAAGCATGCGTTACACCACTCAGTTATGACATTGTGTTAAATTGGCAAACAGTAGAACAGTGAAATCTATAAACAAATGTCATTATAATGAAATGAATAGCCATGGCGGGAGCAGCCGGATGTATGCACCCTGATGTTATCATGCACTGAGCTCTCAAGTTCACCTGGAACTGTTATAGGAACTGTTTTGTTTTTGGTTTACTGTATGTCTGTCTGGAGGACAACAAAATATGGATAAGGTCTAATGCTCTACAGTGTCATCAAAAGGGATGTGACCTTTTTGAAAATGGCTGTTTATAAGACCTTATATACTGTAAATGTAGGCTAAGGTTGCAGAGGCTATAGGTGCTTGTCCAAAATAACACACTATTTTTACACATGTCTTTGGCATTCTTCATTTTGTGACTTAGACAGCGAATGAATGATCGTAATGGTCCCATCCTGAGGGAGGGCAATCCTTTACCAATGAAGGCTATGGAGATGGCCTGCATTAAGACCATTGAGCCATCACACATTAGGATCACAGGACACTTTGTAGCTCGACCGTGACACTTTTTCACAAAGGCCTGTAAGAAATAGATGACAGAGGCTGTGGTATGCTCAGAAGTAACCAAGCTGGCCACTAGCAGAGAGGAACCGTTTTGTGAGTGCCTCACAAGCAGCTCATGAATGTAGAAGGGAGACTTCCAGTGGCATCCAAATAGACAATGTCTTCCTGACGTCGGTCTTGATAGATGTTGATGCCACTGGGAGACCAGAAGGACCTTCTGCAGAGTGGTTGTAGATCACTTAGGCTAGGCTTACCATTCTCTGTAAACTAAGCGTTTCGTTGTTGTGCAGCCTTTCTTGTTTCATGTATTCCCACGACAGTTTTCAACACCTTCACGAGAGAGCCTCATCCCTGCACCCAACATTGTAGACTGTGTCATTCAGGTTTTTTAAATGACTTTGGTGCATGACCCTGGGTTTTACATGTTGCAGTGCAGCACCCACTAATTCCCAGTCTACAGATCTTAAGTAGCAGCTTTTGAGGTCATTGGGATCATGTTGTGAGCATCCTCCTGCAAAGTCCATCACTGCTTTCTGGTTTTGAGCTGATTCTATGGTCACTGTTGCCCTTGCTTGGCAATCAGTGAAGCGGCAGTAAGCTGTACACCGAAAAGCTGGACCTCTTCCTTTTGAATATGCAGTCTTCAAGGCAAATGAGCAATACGGGAAAACTCACCTAATCCCCTGTGGATTACAGAAGTCCACCTCAAGCCTTGGAAGTGTCTGCCTGTTTGTTTTGCTGACAATATAGCTCTTTATTTGATAAAGAAGGGCTGTGGGCTCTTAGGCAATGGCATTCTTATGAATCCCTGGACACTCTGGGAAATGACGAGAAATGAGACCTTCAAGGAGGTAGTCTAAATTTAAATGCAACACATTTCAATGATACCTTGTCTTGGCTAGAGTCAGCCTCACCTTGTGGCTGCTGCTAATGTCCTGTTGGAAACAAATAAACAATAGAAGGTGTATTGCCTCCTGAAAAAAACCCCGACACTGCATCCTCACTAAACCTTAGATGTTGTGCGCTGTACAAATAAAGATTACTCTTACTTACTGTACAACACAGTAAAGTCTCATCAGTATACCATCATTTTTACCACATTGGATTTAAATGAGGTTTGAAGAGTCTTTCTGTTTTCCAGTGTTTGGGATCTGTTCACCCCAGCAGCCATCAACGCTCAAATGCTGAGGTGCTAAGTGAGGGAACTTTGTTATGTGGGACAAAATTTATTTTTTTGTGAGGCACAAAATTTGTTCTGAAAGTATGACAACACAAATTGTGTTGAGGAACAGGTTTTCAGTCGGGTTGGTATATTGAAGACGATGGCCCTTTCCCAAACCAGTCCCTATTCCCTCTCCCTAAAAACTACACACTACACTTCTGTGAAGGACACTCCTTGGTTCCCTTCATTCCTGTGATTTCAGACACACTTCACTTTCTTAAACTTCTTCTTTTATTGTCCTTTGGGACTCTGAAGGCAGCGATATCGCCACCTACTGGGCACTTTTAGGGTTTGTCTTGTTTAGTTTTTGTTTTGACTGTGACAAAAAATGGAAATATAAAATTCCCTCAACATTCCCAAATATTCTTCTTCCCACCAGTTCAATCTTCTTGACCAGTTTGTGATGATTACAAACAAATGAGACACAAGTGTTTACAGTGACAGCTCTGCCCTGTGAGTCACAATATCAAAGGTACTTTCTATCCTTATTTCATTTTTGTAATATGTGTCTGAGGTACAATTGAATCCAGCCTCCTTTTAGTTTACAAGATGATTAAACATGTCCAGAACATTTTGAATCCAACAGTATAATTTGCATCAGTATTTTTTCTTCATTCATTTAAAATGATTAGTGTTGGAAGTTAAATGTTTTAATAAACATCTTTAAACTTTTCTAAAAAGCTGGAACTAATCTCATGTGGGCATGTTTCCCATGGGGTCGTTTTCAATGTTACACACACCTGTTTAGTGAGCACCTGCTGCCCACTCGCTGTGAAGTGTCTGAATGTCTCCTACTCACTCTGCCCTTGTGCATTTCAGACAGACTCACCTCACTTACAGGTAGGGTGTAGGGAAGTGAGTAGGGAGCCGTTTGGGAAAAGGCCACTGTTTCTGAATTGGACTGATTTGGATGTGATGGAAGTGTTGCACCTCTCGGAGCATGTGTGAGGCCGAGGTGATTATTGTTGTTCGCTGTGTGATAAATAGACTGTATTTACAGTCGGTGGTGGGATACAAGTGTTATGTATAGAGAGGAGGGTGTGGCTGACCAGTAGTAATAATAATAATAATAATAATAATAATAAAATAATAATAATAATATAATATAATAATAATAATAATAATAATAATAATAATGCATTGGATTTATACAGCGCTTTTCAGACACCCAAAGACGCTTCACATTCTGCATTATTCATTCATCCCACACTGGGTAGTGGTAAACTACTATTGTAGCCACAGCTGCCCTGGGGCAGACTGACGGAAGCGAGGTTGCCATTTTGAGCCATCGGCCCCTCCGACCACCAACCATCACACTTACTCCTGATCCATACTAGGCAATTGCCTAAGGACACAGCAACGAGTTTCTCCTCTGTTCGTCCCACTGTGGCACCTGAGGTTCGTCCACGGTCTCCCATCTGAGTACTGCCCAGGCCCAACCTACTTAGCTTCTGAGATCTGACGGGATCAGGCTTTGGCTAGCTGGTATGGCCACACCAGTTTAGATCATTTGCTTACCATGCGCTGAAGTTTGTTACATGACTGAAAGTTCTCATTCTAAACTATTATTGATTAGATGACAGCAATTATTTCTGTGAAGAACTTGAAAAGGATTGTTGTAAACATGTAAATTCTGCAGTTGAGGTTAGGCAAGGCAAGGCAAATGTATTTGTATAGCACAATTCATACACAATTCAAAGTGCTTTACAAGGCAGGAAAATGCATCAAAATTACAATACAAAATTATTAAAAACATATAAATAATCAGCATAAAATTTACTTTAAAAGAAGTAAAGAAATAAAGAGTGCAGACAAAGCATTTCAGTCATATGCACAGATAAAAAGAAATGTTTTAAACCTAGATTTAAACATTGTCACAGTGGACGCCTGTCCATGAGGTCTTCAGAGGCACTAACATGTCAGAGATGTACTTTGGCGCTAGTCCATGGAGAGACTTAAACACAAGCAGAGCTGTTTTAAAGTTTTACACTTTATGGACCTTCATTTGAGCCATATGTGCAATCAGTTGGCACGTCGTTCCGTGTTCCAAAAGCAGTGCGGTGACAGTGTTGAAAACAAGCGCCCCTGGAGCTTCAGAGGAGGCTGGCTAAACCGCGGTGCTTGAACGAGACAGAAGTGAGCAAACTAGGTCCAAATACGGAGAAGAGTGTCAGCATTCCTTATATGGAGCGCTTATTCTCTCATCTATCTGAAACAACTTGAGTGACAAACGACTTGACAGAAGTCACTTGTTACCGCTGAAGCGTAAGTATTTTTGGCTGATTCAGATCTTCTTTCAGTGTTTGTCCTGCATGTAACTAATGGTGATGGTTGTGTTTAAAATGTGAACTTAACAGCAGAGAGCCTCGTAATTACAGTTTGAGTCGTGTTCGTATGACAGTGGGTCTGATCCTGTTGTGGTCTAATCTTTACGGTTGCTTGCGTGCTCGGTTGTCTGTGTGCAGTTGTTGGTGTGGGTGTGACACGTGCAGACCTGGTGCTGCGGTGCGTCTTATGGCAGTCACTTCCTAAATGTGTATTTGTGCTTTACCGTCACAAGTTTACACATTTACGCTGCTTTGTGTATCTTAAAAGTGTAAACAAAGTGAAAAGAGGCAGTGTGACGGCGCAGGGGCAAGCGAGTGGCTTTGATGAAGCAATAATGTTTTTAACAATAAAATTCACAAAACTAACTAAGTTCTATAATGAATGAGCATTGTTGTATCTATATTACACAACTTGTGTGTGAAATTACCAGAAAATTCCGACTAAAGCTCAAAATCGAGCTTTAGTTTGATTAGTGGGCAGACGATAATTTCATCTATCATGAAGTAAATAGAAGCAGATATCATGATATTGAAAAAAGGATATCGCCGAACCCTACTATGAAGTGCTGACTGTTTCTATTACTTCAGTTTCTCTCACTAGTGCTCAATTCCTTCAGTAAGGTTCTGAAAATTACAGTCTATGTCACTGCTCCTGACAGGTGGCCCAGGAAGGGTCAAATAAAGAGAGAATGTTCCCCACAAACTGTAACATTTCCTCTAACACACTGACATTGTATTAAAAAAAAGAACATTCCATGAACTTACGTCAAGTTTGTGTTTGTGTTTGTAGGAGAAGTGCCATCAGTACTGGCCCACCAACAGCTCTTCTCGCTCCCTGTACTTTGTATTGGAGCCAGTGGCTGAGTACAAAATGCCTGAGTACATCATGCAGGAGTTTAAGGTCACTGACACCCGGGTAGGTCATTTTAGACTCTCTCTCTCTCACACACACACACACACGCATTTGTAAATGCGGCTACATTGGCCACGTTTACATGATGTTTCCTAATTCCGAATTAATTATTCCGAATTAATTAATTCGGAATTAAAATATTTTCCTTCAGGTTTACATGGAAATAATAATTCTGAATAAAGGTTTACATGTTAAACACGCTAAATCGGCTTTATCTTATTCCGCTTAACGTCTGGGTTAGAAAGAGAGAGGAAAGGAAACGCACATACGTCATTACGTACTTACGTCTACCGGAAAAACACACATCCGATGGATACGGGATACTGGCTTTTTTATCACCTGGGATTGTTGTAACGCCACGGACGCAATGATACTAACTTTTTGGAGTCGTTCCGATGAAAGTCTTTAAGCAGCAGCCGGAGAATCATCAGCTCCACGTCATGTTCTGTGAGCGGAGGAAAAGTTGTAGTCCAGTTTCCACTTGTTTGGGATCAGAGCAGCGTCTCTCTCTGCGTACATGACGTACACTCCTTGTGTCTGCGTCTCTCTCCGCGTACATGACGTACACTCCTTGGTGTCTGCGTCTCTCTCCGCGTACATGACGTACACTCCTTGTGTCTGCGTCTCTCTCCGCGTACATGACGTACACTCCTTGTGTCTGCGTCTCTCTCCACGTACATGACGTACACTCCTTGTGTCTGCGTCTCTCTCCGCGTACATGACGTACACTCCTTGTTCAAAACTTTCCGCTGCCTCTGCGAAAAGGTGAGTGTTCCGTGTTTTCTCTCATCCACTCTTTTCATTATTTGTAACTCCTGTAGCGCACTTATATGTAAAACAAAAAAGTTTTCGAGTCCGTGCCGCCATCTTGCAGCGTCACCGGGTCAGAGAGGCGACGTAACGAGCATGCGCAGTGCGAACGGAATTATTTTTATTCCGAATAAAACGGTTACATGAGAAAGGAATAAAATTATTCGGATTTAAAAGCGGAATAAACCACCCACTTTATTCGGAATTAAGTTTAAATCCGAATAAATTTTTCATTAGGAATTAAGTGTTTACATGGTCTTTTTAAAGCGGAATTAATTTTAATTCAGAATTAAATTATCTTTATTCGGAATTAAAGCCGTCATGTAAACGGGCCGATTGTCATGTAGTGTCTGTAGTGACTTTGTCTCTGACTCTCAGAACCCTATATATACTGTATGTATATATATATATATATATATATATATATATATATATATATATATATATATATATATATATTGCTTGGTTTCCTGTTTATCGTGTCTTGTTTCACTACTTCATCAAAAAGGGCGTCCGGCCAAAATTTGAAACAAACAAAAACGTATTCGGACCACCGGATTGGCCGTACCGGAGACACCGGACTGGACTGTAGCCGTGTGAGCCACTCTCTGATTTTTCAAGTTAAATAAAGACTCTGGTGGCTGGATGCAGTGTGAGCCCGGGGTGATAACTCAAAGTTAAAAAAGAGAAACACACACACAATCATTTCAGATTTTGATGTTGCATGAACCTTTCTCCTGATGTCTGATCTACATTATAAGTTGCTGTACTGTGGAACAATACAAAGAAGTTAGAAGCTTGTAGTCAACCATTTGGCAGAAAGTTCCATAATAAACCTACTATGAAACCTATATTTTTCATGTACATTCCTTTTTTTTTCCAGAATGGGCAGTCTAGAACAATCAGGCAGTTTCACTTCATCGACTGGCCGGAACAAGGCGTCCCACAAACAGCAGAGAACTTCATCGACTTCATTGGACAGGTTCACAAGACCAAGGATCAGTTTGGCCAAGATGGACCAATCACTGTGCATTGCAGGTGACTGTAGAAGAATATGTTTTGTTTCCATTGTGAAACTGAAGGTAACAAAGGTCCACATTTATACTGCGTCGTAGCTTCAGAAGTTGCAGTTTGATCAAAATGTCACTTTGAAAAGTCATAATTTTCAAGTCACAGAAGCTACAATCACAAAGATTTGTCAAAATGTTTTTTGCCTCAACATGCTAACCTTATTATCTGTGAAAAGACGTTCTTGTTTTATAGCCTGCTAGTTGTGGGTTATCTGTGAGTAATATTTTACAGCTTTCATGATGCAAAAGTAACTTTTTATAGTAAGGTAACATGAATTCATTGATTAATATCATGAACTCATGATATGTGCATGAATGGATTCATGCACTAGTTCACTGTGAGTCATCAAGAATTAGCATGAATAAACCATGAATCCACGTGGTTTCATTAATAAATTCATTCATGGCACAGTGGCAGAGTGGATAGCACTCTGGAGTCACAGCAGCAAGGTTGTGAGTTTGTCTCTCGAATGGCCTGGGCCTTTCTGTATGGAATTTGCATGTTCCTCCTCATGTCTGGGTGAGTTTCCTCCAGGCCCTTCGGTTTTCCCCACCAACCAATAACATGTAGGTTAGGGAACAGTTGGTGGTCGGAGGTTGAGGCGAATCGACTCTGCTGAGGAGGGATTACTGTGTGAAGCACTTTGGAAGTCTGTGATAGGATTTGTTATATATAAAAGAATTAATAAAATCAGTTTTTACAAAAAATATATATAATTCATGCCTTTAAGTCATGATGAACATCAACATAAAATTATTTTTCAGAGATAGAAACAAAATATATTTAACGTCATTGTAAAACTTAGTTGTGATGAACTAATAATGAACTCATGATGAACTCATAATGAACTCGTAATTTTTAAATGTAATTGACCTTTATTTAACCAGGGAAGTCCCACTGAGATTCAGAATCTCTTTTGCAGAGGAGCCCTGGGGGAAGGGTTCAGGGAGGCATTAATGCACTCATAATGAACTCATGATGAACTAATAATTAACTCATGATGAGCTCATGATGAACTCATGATGAACTCATAATGAATTCATGATGAACTCATAATGAACTCATGATGAACTCATGAACTCATAATGAACTAATAATTAACTCATGATGAGCTCATAATGAACTAATAATTAACTAATAATGAACTCATGATGAGCTCATAATGAACTCATAATGAACTAATAATTAACTCATGATGAACTCATAATGAACTAATAATTAACTCATGATGAACTCATAATGAACTCATGATGAACTCATGATGAGCTCATAATGAACTAATAATTAACTCATGATGAACTCATAATTAACTCATGATGAACTCATAATGAACTCATGATGAACTCATAATGAACTCATGATGAACTCATGAACTCTTAATGAACTAATAATTAACTCATGATGAGCTCATAATGAACTAATAATTAACTCATTAAAACTAATAATTAACTCATGATGACTCATAATGAACTAATAATTAACTCATGATGAACTCATGATGAACTCATAATGAATTCTTAATGAACTAATAATTAACTCATGATGAGCTCATAATGAACTCATAATGAACTCATGATGAACTCATGATGAACTCATAATGAACTGATGATGAACTCATGATGAACTCATAATGAATTAATAATTTACTCATAATGAACTCATGATGAACTCATGATGAACTCATGATGAACTCAATGAATTAATAATTTACTCATAATGAACTCATGATGAACTCATGATGAACTGATGATGAACTCATGATGAACTCATAATGAACTCATGATGAACTCATAATGAACTAATAATTAACTCATGATGAACTCATGATGAACTCATGATGAACTGATGATGAACTCATGATGAACTCATGATGAACTCATAATGAACTAATAATTAACTCATTATGAGCTCATGGTGAACTCATCATTATATAGTCCTTTTTGTTGCATTTGGTTTGTTTTTGTTGTCATTACATTTTAGGGCTTACTTTATAGCTGCGTTGGTTAAAATGATTTAGATGATTAGGTGTGCACAGTAATTCTCTGACATGTGCATGAAAACATGTCTAGTAAAGGATATCTGAACTGTTTTTTTTCCAGTGAGTTTAGTTTGTCAACCTGCTTTTCATTGAGACAATATGCACCTAGTTACTCACAGAGAAAGTTACCAGGAAATCAGCTCTGTTGAGAGATGTTACTTTATCCAAATCTTCCTTTATACATGTTGGACATTTGTAAGAGCTTTGAGAATTTCATCTTATGCAGTCATTACTTATAAGTAACGTCATTTTGAAGTAAACTTTGTTACAGGACACATTCATGTCGTAGTCAAATATATACAGCTCTTTTAATAGGACAAGGACATTTAAATCTCATCATAGAACAAAGACTAGAGTTTGCAGAAAGCATCTGTACAGTTGTCAACAGTAGGTTTTATCTTTTAGGTGACATCACAACATTCTACAGGACAATCAGATTACACAATATATAAGATATATCAGGAAGAGTGCAGCTAAAATGAATATAGTTTAAATGCAGTTTATTTTTTATAATGGATTGATTTAACTGATTAGCTAAAAAATGGATGGAATTGTGACATCATTTGTTCATTATGAGTTCATCACAACACAATTCTATAAAACCATCAACCATATAATACCAAAATGTTTGTTTCTATCTCTGGAAAAATACATGATGATGTTTGTCATGACTTTTAAAAGTTGCTACTTTTGGGTAAAACAAAGTTTACAAATCATGGTTAACTAAAAGGCTTCCCGTTAGTTCTTTAGATGAATTTATGGTGTAATTCATGAATGAATTTGTTCTATCATTTTATTTTCCTATTGGAGTATTTAGTTACTACTATTCAAGTGGTTTTTGTAATCTTTGTTTTTAAGTATTCTTCCTTTGACCAGTAGATGGCGTGGCAGTGTTGATAGAGACGAGAGTGAGAGCTGCAGAGGAAGAAGTAAAGCAGCTCTCTTCTCCTTCCCCCAGGCACATGCTCTCTGACCCGCAACAACAACTCACTTGAATAATACATACATCATGAATTCCTCATGAACATTTCATGAGTTCACAATAATTATCAATGAATTCATGTCCCCTTATTATAAATGTCCTTATAAAATGTTAGCCTTAGCAGTTTGTAGTGCTCGCTAATCGGTAAGCACAACGTTCAAATTCACTTGCATTCATTTTGGGCTGAAAATACGATTTAAAAACATGTTAAACCTTTCCTGCCTCGGCCCCTGACGTGGTCGGAGGACACAGGGGAGATCGGTCTTCTCCAGGGCCGAAGGGTCGCGCTTCCTCCGGGGTTTAACTCCCTATTCTGAACCTCAAAGTTGTTAAGAGTGTGGAGTATGTTAAATGACCACTCCAGCTTGTTGCTCAAGAGTTGTGCCTTTATTTTGCCGTACTGCACTGTCATATGCCCTCACTAACACTGATCGCTGCCTTCATGCAGGTACATCAGCAGACACACACCCGCTGCACGCTGTCCGGCTCAGGAAGCACGTAACCACGCACCACACTGAACTCTGCATCACATAGAAGCTGGACATACATCTCACAACAAACAGATCCAAACCTGCTTCAGTCCAGACTAAACTAGGGCCTGAGCGATCAGTGGGCTGATTGTGTGCCAATATTGCACCTTCTGGAGTCACTGGTAATCTGCACTAATGTTGCTGATTGGCTCCATGAATTTCATGATTACAAGGCGAGCCTGTTAACTTTTCAGTGCCGACTTACAGGAGCTATATTCTGCCATTTGTCCAGCAGAGAGTTAAATTATAAATTTGATTGGAGAATGATAAGTGGCCAATATTGTGATTGACCTTTTAACCATGTTTTTGCAGCACTGGAGCCGGTCGCACTGGCGTGTTCATAGCTCTGAGTATCATCCTGGAGCAGCTGCGGTGTGAGGGAATCGTCGATGTGTTTCAGACCGTCAAACTGCTGCGCACTCAAAGGACAGCCATGGTGCAGACTGAGGTCAGTACATCACATCTGAAACACTTCAGTCACAAAAAGCACACACAAACCAAGACTTAACCTAAACCTACATAGCCGTTTACCCTATAAAGAGAAGGAAGGCAGCGCTTTGCAGCTTCGGGCAAATCCCAGACACGATGGTTGTGCTCACTTGAATGTGCACAGACCAAAGTGGAGTATGCGCTGGTTATTTTTTGCAGCATTGTCTACGCGCCTAAAACTCATTTTTACCTCAATTGCCTTCAGTTTTTACAGAGGAATGGTCAAAACCCAAAATATGCAAATCTAGAGTCATTTATGTCTCAGCTTCCTTATATCTACCAAAAAAAATGTAGGCGGATTTTAGATTTAGTTTTTCTTTTGCTTGGAGAAAGTTCTTACTTCTGATCAGAACCTCTTGGACATCAGAAGCAAAAACTACAGGATACAGCTTTAAAAACACCCCAAAAGGCCGGAATGAGAAGGGGTTAAGTACTGTTAACTGTTGTTTCTGGTTTGTCTCTTCTGACTCACAACAATCTTTGTAATCAGTTCTGAAAACTTACTCTGGTTGAGATGGAGTCTTCATTTTAGTGTGTAAAGGTTTTTAAAAGTCTTAAATATGTCTTAAATTTGACTTGAAGGTGCCTGCATGTACCCTGTGTCTGGATCTGTATGAGTGTGAATGGCTGAAGGTGCAAAATGGCAGCCTCGCTTCTGTCAGTCTGCCCCAAGACAGTTGTGGCTACAATAGTAGATTACCACTTTTGAGTGTAGAATGAATAATGTCAAGTATCTACGGGTGTCATGAAAACGCTTTATAAATCTGTTGTTGTTATTCAGCAGATACAGTATTCAGCAGAAATAGACATTTAAAACCATAATAAATGGGATAAATCTTTAATGCCATATTTTCCATCACTAATTATATAAATAGTGATGGACTACTTTTCCAGCCCGATCTCACAAGAAAGCGTACATTGTCTGGAGGTACATAACGCAACATGTAAATTACGTATGATTAGCACGAGTTTACGGCTCTTTCCCCGTTCATTTCAATGGTGGTTGTTAAGACGTGTTCTTATTTATGAAAATTAACAAAATCCTACATCTAATCTTAACCTGCCCCAAGCCCCAGACCTAATCATACCAATTTTAGTAACTTTATGCCTAAGCTTACCCGTTTCACCTGAAGAAAACGCCTCCACGTGACTTCAACCAAAACTCATGTCATTTTTATACTTTTTCATATCGTGCTATATGTACGGCGTAACATAAGTACGCAAGAAAGGACTGATATCGTGCTAAAAATGCATTATTTTTGTGTCGTGCTATATGTACGCCTTCTTGTGAGGACTTTTCGAAGGAAAACATACGAAACATAGGCTCTTAACCAGTTTAAGTAGAGCCTACTGGTCCATTTTGTGGGTGTGCAAGCCCGCTCAAAGTAAAGAGACTTTTGTGTTTATTTCATTCATTCAAAATGAGCACATAGACGTACACACACCGTACATTTATGTGAAGTGACCTAATGAAAAGAGCACTGCAGGATAGTAAGACGTACTTTTCTTGTGTCTCGTTCCAGGAGCAGTACCGCTTTTGTTACCGTGCAGCGCTGGAGTATGTGGGCCTGTGTGAGGATTGTTTAACATAGCCTCACTAAGAGCATCTACAACCCAACCACCGTAGAAAACCTGATTAAGCCAAGTATAAACTGTGGTTCTACTTCTTTACTACATATCAACACACTCAAAATGAGTCTGTACACCATCCAGATGAAATGCTCCATGACAGTGGAGGGCCTGACAGCAACGTCTTTAAAAACAAACGCTCAGACTGATGGTTTCTGAGAGAACTAGACTGGAAGACTAGAAATCATCTAAAACATCACACAAAGAAGAGAAGATAAAGGACAGCTCTCAACAACAGCGTTAGCTCAATGCTACACTCACAGCGTTAGCTCAATGCTACACTGACAGCGTTAGCTCAATGCTACACTCACAGCGTTAGCTCAATGTTACACTGACCGCGTTAGCTCAATGCTACACTGACAGCGTTAGCTCAATACTACGCTTACAGCGTTAGCTCAATGCTACGCTGACAGCGTTAGCTCAATGCTACACTCACAGCGTTAGCTCAATGCTACGCTGACAGCGTTAGCTCAATGCTACACTCACAGCGTTAGCTCAATGCTACGCTGACAGCGTTAGCTCAATGCTACGCTCACAGCGTTAGCTCAATACTACGCTGACAGCGTTAGCTCAATGCTACGCTGACAGCGTTAGCTCAATGCTACGCTGACAGCGTTAGCTCAATGCTACGCTGACAGCGTTAGCTCAATGCTACGCTGACAGCGTTAGCTCAATGCTACGCTGACAGCGTTAGCTCAATGCTACGCTCACAGCGTTAGCTCAATGCTACACTGACAGCGTTAGCTCAATACTACGCTTACAGCGTTAGCTCAATGCTACACTGACAGCGTTAGCTCAATGCTACACTCACAGCGTTAGCTCAATGCTACGCTGACAGCGTTAGCTCAATGCTACACTCACAGCGTTAGCTCAATGCTACGCTCACAGCGTTAGCTCAATACTACACTGACAGCGTTAGCTCAATGCTACGCTGACAGCGTTAGCTCAATGCTACGCTGACAGCGTTAGCTCAATGCTACGCTGACAGCGTTAGCTCAATGCTACGCTGACAGCGTTAGCTCAATGCTACGCTGACAGCGTTAGCTCAATGCTACGCTGACAGCGTTAGCTCAATGCTACGCTGACAGCGTTAGCTCAATGCTACACTGACAGCGTTAGCTCAATGCTACACTGACAGTGTTAGCTCAATGCTAACTACAAGGAGCAGCGTGAATATGAACCAAGGTTTCTTTAGCAATAAAAGTAGGGGCAAGTCTGACTGATTTTTCTCCTTTAAGTGAGTGTTTTATAGAATATGTTGGACTGAGAAACTGTTGGGGAACACTGGACACATCACCTTCAAGGACTTGCCTTCTGACAAGACCATTTTGGAACTCAAACTTTGATCTTACCTATTTGTTGTTTGGACCTGTGTTTATGTCAGTTGTCTGGAGGTTTATAATTAGAACAGTATCATAATGCTGTGAGTCAAGTGTGAACAACACAGGAAGAAGCAGAAAGATTAGAAGGCAAAAAACACTTTTTCTCTAACAGGAGACACATTTGTTCAAGAACTTAACAAAAAATAAAAAAAATAAATCATAAAAATGTATTGTAGCTTTTGCAAGTCAAGCCAGAAAAAAATCTGTTTGAAAGAAGTGACTGCTAAAGTAATGACTAACTCACTTTTAGAGAGGAAATGAGCCATGTATGTGTGTTGGCTGGTTACAGAAAACAGAAACAGATTGTTTTTATTTATTTATAGATGACTTGCAACATACTGTACGTCACTTCTCGTGCCGTCCCATTTGGGTGAAAGCACAGCCCTCTTACACTGAAAATAATGGGAGGTTATCGATGGTAAACTTCAGATACACGTCTAAAAACTACATTTAGTGTTTTGTATCATGTAGTAAAAGACAAACGGAAGGCAAAGGATCAGCGGTTTGACTTTAGACGCTTCACAGACAGAACGGTAAACGTTTTAAACTGACCCAATAGACCCAATGCTAATCATAAGTGCCTGTATCAGACGTGTGTATTTTCAGATTAAAACACCCGTGGATGAGAAATGAGCTGACAATCAAATATAAATAAATAATATAATAATCTTTTTTGTGCTATGTTAGCTTGATATCAAGAAACATACTTTTAACTGTAGCTAAGATTGTGCTTGTTGGTTTTATTCATGTCCCTCATTTATTGTGTTGGATTTCGTTAAGTTAAATTAAATGTCTGATGTCTTGTCTTTACTGCAATGTGGTCAACACATAAGGAAAACGTGTACATACAGTGTGGCCTCAAGCTACAGTTAGCAAGTTACTTACAATAATGGACATTATTATAATCTAATATCAAACACACAGAGTCTGGTCACATATTTACATCATTTATTTGTTATAAAATGACTAAACTAATTCGAATAATTGAGTTACTTCTAAAAACGGCCAGTGTGTGGAGCCGTTTAGCCGAGGCAGAGAAGCTAGCTCTAATCACAGACGTATTTTAATAAAACACTTTCTTTTTTGACTGTTGGCTTTAGTCTCACACATCCTTTCAAACGTACGGCTGTTTTTCTATGGCTCCAGAGGCTAGTTTTACATTTATTTCGCCAAAAAGGAAAGAAAAGCTGAACATTTGTATCTACCACCATTGACTTGAATGGAATGTTTTAACCCAAAGTGGGCGGGTACTTTTGTGGAGAAGCAAAAATGCCCGTATGTTGCAAGTCATCTATTTAATTATTTTTTTTTTTTTTTGTCACATTGGTATTTTTGGTCAAAACTGAAGTAGATCCAAAAGGTTTGAGGGAAAAATAGGAGGATTTTAGAGTTAATTCATGTCAAAGTGACTTATATTTGGGTTAAATCTTAATAACAGGAAAACATCTGTTATTTGGGCCTCAATCAAAGAGGAAATGAAAATGATGAGAAAAATATGAGAACACTAAAGACACTTTTGTGAGCTTCACACAAAAGAATTATTATAAATCAGGCCCAAAAGCAACTAAAATGTGACAAGAGCGACTGCCAACAGTTTAAATATCACACTCATGTTTGATCCATCGTCAAAAACAGCTCATGAATTCTAGACTGTTCTTCTCTTGAACTAAAACACACTCTTCCATCTTTTGATATCAATAAGTGCTTCACTGTGTTTCCAGACCTGGATTTGCCAACATTTGAAGATGTGATTCTTGTTTTTATTCTTACAGTTTACGCTTGTGTACATTTTGTTTTCAAATGTCAAAAGTAGCTTACCTCAATTAAAAATATATATATTTCAACTTAATAAACTTCATCATTATTGTCAGTGATCATATTGGTTGAAGATAATACCAACATTTGAAGGTTGTAAAAGGCTCGAGACAGTTTGTGCTGGTTTCATGGGTGCATGTCCTCCACATCAACACAACAGCGTTAGCTTGCTAGCACAAGATGAAGCATTTTTAAACAACAGCTCATTCCAGTATTTCATAAAACAACTTAACTGGACAACAACACCTGAGATGACGATTTGGGGACAATGTCATTTTTTTCTTAAAAAAAAACTGCCTTCCAAATCAAATGGATTTTTTTCTCCAAATAAACACCTGCTATATCTAAAAGACAAATCTTCTCCTTCACCTTCTCAGCGTTCCAAAAGACCTTCTGCACTGTCTGAGATTTCAACTCCAGCACAGACGAGGTGAAAACAGATTTAGAACAAACAAATCAAATCAAACTTTCTTTATGAAATGCTGTTCCTACAAATAATGTAAAACAAAGTGCTTTACAGTGCCCCCACCCTCAGACTCCTGTTATAGAATCTTTAAAGGTTGATTCATACTTTATGTAACTCGGTCCTTTGATGTCTGTTTAAAAAGGGAAGTCCAAGACAGTAGGACACTGTTAAATGCTAAATGTCAAAGGTCTTTCACACCAACACAACCCCAGTCGCTGTCGGTAGAGGAGTAACATAGTGTCTGTTCAAGTCTCTTTAAGGCACTGATGTAAAAGAACATTCACACAAACATGATCCAAACAGCCACCAGTTGTTGAACAAATGCCGAGTGAGCCTACGTGTGATGTAATGCTCGATGAAAACTCTGACAGAGAACAGGTACAGTATTTCTAATCTTATATCTAATCTCTACCATCCTCCTCCATACCTACGTTCCGTTTGAACAACAATCCATGCTTGACTAAATACAGTTTTTTCGTAAGCATCATTTTCAGTTTTCCGCACAATTTTTTCGTACACATGCCATAGACCAATCAAACAGCTGCATGTGCGGCAACAGGCGATGCAGACTCTAGTCTTCAAAAGCCCTGCCTTCACGACCTGCTCCGTGACCTCTGACCTCCCACAGCCCCATTCACACCAAACACACGTGAGCCGCCTGTCAGCAGACGTCGCCAAACTGGTTTGGTGTGAAAGAGCCTTCAGTCACACCTCGTGCCACCAAACCTGTGTCTTATTTGAGAGATTCAAACCACATCAAGGGGAAGTAACAACATTATGTTAACTAACCTTTTGTCTCACTTCTGAGTTATCACCAACATGAGGTTTGAATATCATGTCCTGTTCCCAGCCGTGCCGGTGGGAGCCTCGAAGCCCTCCTGGTCTAGGTTTAAGGAGCTGGTGGGACAGACACAGAGAACCATGAGGCTACAACAAATGCTTCTGAGGCTTCAGAAACACAGCTTAAAGATATAATGTACAAACCTGGGAAAGAACTGTACATAATCTAGGCAGAGCTTTTCTAAGAGAACAAAAAAAAAAAACTTACTTGGAAAAAGCTGAATGTCTGAGGAGAAATTACTCACGTTTCAAAAGCTACTGCTGAAGACACAGAAATGCAGTTAAAAAAGGACATGACTCTGACATGTCCAAATGAAAGACGTGTCTTACATCATACTGGACATTTAGGAATGTACATGAAATACACATCAGGGCTGATGTCCCTGCCCAGCTAAGACCAGAAATACTGGAGTATATCCACAAATCACACTTAGGAGTGGTTACGAGCAAAGAGAGAGCCAGAGACAAACATGTCAGCACACACAGAGCAAATAGTGTCTCAGTCTACAACCAACATAGAGACAACAATCCAAGAGAGCCACTACCCAACAGGCTCTGATCTCTTTCACTACAATGGATCGATACTAGGCACAGTGTGACAGCAGCTATGAAGTCAGTGTTTGGTATATCTGATGTTCTAGTGTCTGATAATGGGCCTCAGTGAGCCAGTGTGGACTTCAAAGAGTTCAGACAACTGAAAGAACTGTATAGACAGTAAACAACTGCTGGAGAATACTGAGTGCAGCAATGGCGACCCCTACATATCACTCATGGAGTAGAGGAACACACCCTTAGAGAATATAGGACAATCCCCAGCACAGTTGCTCATGGGACGTAGACTGAAAGGGAAACAGCCTCCATCTACGTCACTGCTCACTCCAGTTGGATCACACAAAGGTCATCAGAAACGGAAAGAAAAACAGTCAAATATACTTTGACAGATAGACAAGAACACTGCCTGATTTGCAAAATGGAGAGAATGTTCGGATGCAAAGAGCCATCAGTGGTCTACAGGAAACAAATATGTATAACAGGAGAATAAACCTTGACAAACAGGATCACTGCACAAACTGAGTTTACGTCTGATGCATGTTCACACAAAACTAGATCTGGCAGAGCAGTAATGCAGCTGAGCAGCCAGTTTTCAGCCTGGAAGACTATACCTGCTTCTGCCACAGCAGTCATCTCACCTGTCCTTCATCTCAGACCCAATCATGTGGCTCTACCCCTGTGTATCTCGTCCAATCAGCTTCAGCTCTCATCTCCTCCTCCTGCTCATCCTATCAGGGCGTCAGGGCCAGATTCAAAAGAGCAGCTCAATCTTTGCGCTTGGCTTCAGCTCTCGGAAGCGTTATTTTGCCTCATCGCAAACCTTGTCCTCCTCACCACCACCAGTGTCCAGACTCCGGGGGAAATCTACTTCCAACAGCTCATCATTTATCACATGCTCATTGTTTTCTGACGGGGTCTAAGCACCAAACCTGTATTAATAAATGTCAGCATTAATTGCCTTATTTTGTCGGTTTGAGTCTGTCTAGGTTGAACAACTACAAGATAAAGAGAGTAATGTTTTTGTTTCTAAAATGTGTTTCTTTGTTTTGCAGAGACACATTGTTTTGTCTCTTTGCAAAACCATTTCTCTTTGTTTTGCAAAGAGAAATTTTGACATACAGGCAATTTGTTACACTTATTTAAAAAAAAGTCTTAAAGTTGGATGTGATATATTTAAGTTTGTGTAAACAGGCTCCCGTAGTTATAGTGTTATTCTGAAAGGTGATCATGAAGATACGTGGGAGTTGTACCGCATGGGACACATCGACCTTTCCCAGGCAGAGGGGATTTCTCGTTTCATTTACCCTGCTTTGGCTTTAGAAATCACTGATTCAAGAGATAGGTCGAACATTCACAGACTTCATTTGGAAAAACAAACAACACAAACTGTATTATGCAACTCAAAAGAAGATGGTGGACTAGAAACACTAGATTTCACAGTTTAAACCAGACTTTCAAAATGAAATGGATGAGACAGTGCATTTCCAACCTGGACTCACTCTGGTCATTTCATGCTTATGTGTCATTCATCCCAAAATGTCCCATCACTGCACAGTAATTGTCTTCAGTAGTCAGATCAATCCCAAACTACTACTAATGAATGTAAACCAAGGCAGATCGCAACAAACATATTTACAGAACCGATTTTCATCAATGGTATTGAAGTGCTCCAATTTAGAAACTGCATTCAAAACCTTCATAAAACCATTCCAGCCTGCAAAGCTAGATTAAAAGCAGAATTCAGGGAAATAAATTAGAAAACCACCTGCTAACTCCTTTTGAATATTGTATCAATAAGAAAATTTTAAAAATCCAGTGGAAAATCATTCTTCTAAAAAGAATCCAAATTCACAATGAAACGATAGAATGTATGTAAACACAGTTCTATGAATGAAAAGTGAACCTGTAACCATGTGCAGCAGTCCTCGGATCAGGAGTATTATACCAAATTACCAACACCTGTGTGCGCGTGCCCACGCAGTATGAGTGGCGCGTGCACGCAGCCTCACCCTCTTTCTTAACGACTGGTCAAATCCAGACAACCACGAACGTGTGACCTGAATGGTTACAGGTTCACTTTTCATTCATAGAATCGTATTTACATACGTAAACTATCGTTCTATTTCACTTCAAGTGAACCTGTAACCATGTGACATCAGTATGCCAAATCAGTCACACAGAGGTGAGTTGGCACCGCAGGAAACATCTGTGATCAATTATCGCAGAAACATACATTTGCTCTAGAGCAAAAACAGAGTATACAAAAAACAACAGAGATACCATCGATCACTGCCCTCTAAAAGAGGCCGTAAAAATAGTGAACCAGAAACTGCATAGCATTCTACACATAAAGGAGGATTCCCACCAGTTGCACGACATGACTCCACCAAAGGCGCACCCAGCACTCAGTAAGCATCCAGTTGGCTACCTCTCCACACAGAGGAGGCTTCCTTAAATTGCTGTAAAACACCTTTAAAATATATCAACCAAAATATGGGGATAGCCGCAAAAAACGCCTGTCCAACAGTGGAAGAGCCATAGCTCCTGAAGAAAAAGGTATCCACGGAACAAAGTGAGCAAATAGAAGCCATACAAACTCTCCCTCATTAGACTCAGAGATTCACATTGCACAGCAAGCTCAGAAGAGTGCGGCAAGGACAATGTGGTTCAGCAGCAGATGACCCACAGGAACCATTCTCCAACATGAAGGCGCCAGCCGCAAACGTGCAACACAAGCAGCTTAGCCCATGAAATGGCAGGAGAAAACTGACCACCTGCAGGGTCTGTGAGTCCTTAGACAACCTGCTCTAATGGAGGAACCCAAACCCAAAAAAGTCCAAAACACCCTCTACACCAGATATTTTTAACCATAGGGCCAGGGTACAAAGCTAGGCCACGAGCACCTGTTTGAGTGTTGCATAACCAGTAAAATACAATACATGTCATGTGAGATTTGGCCCCAGGTCACTCCACACATGACTATTTCGGCCTAGGGGTCTAAAAAGGTTAAGAACCCTGCTTTACATAGGAATGTTTATTAAGGACAATGTACAATTTTGCATTAAGCACAAAGGCAGACATGCTTGCACCAGATTCTAGCGTACAGCTAATTTACATCTGTAGTCCTGGGGAGGGGAGGTACATTGGACATGTTTTTAGGTGTAGGAGGAAACTGGAGCACCCGGAGGAAACCTACGCAGACACGGGGAGAACTCCACATAGAAATGCCCCGAGAGGCCCGGGAGTCAAACCCAGGACCTTCTTGCTATGAGGCCAGGGCGCTAACCACTGCGCCACCGTGTCGCCCATGTTCCAGGTGGCACATGGTTGGCACCATAAGTTTAGTTTAGTTTATTAGTTTATTTGACATGTGCAAAAACATCAAAGATGCTCTGCACCAGATTATAGCCGTAGCTGGTTTCCATCTGCAGTCCCTGAGCCAGTGAAACAAAAACAACAAAAACAACCAATCTTACAAATACACACACTACAGAAAACTACTTTTTACACTTTAACATTTCACTAAGACCAATATCACACCAGACACAATTCTTAATGTTGACACTGCTGGTTTTCCAATAGCATTTTCTTAACATTGCATGAAAAAATACTTCATATCAGAGGAAAGTTTCAGACTCTGTGGGAGTTTGTTCCATTCTTTGATGACTTTGAAAGAAAAGGCTGTTTGTGCAAAGGCCGAGCTACGTTTAGGTCATCTGCAGTCATGTGACTTGTGGACCTGGAGGTCCTGGTTGTCTGCTCAGAGCAGAGCTGGACACATTTTTTCATAGAAGGAGGCGCAATGTTATTTACAATTTTAAAGATTAGTCGCACATTTGAGTAGATGATTAAATTGTCAAAGTTTAGCATTTTATTTTGTGTAAGTATTGGACAACGATGGGATCTCAGAGGCTTTTTATCCAAGACTTTTAACAGCCTGATTATAAAGAGATTTTAGAGGTTTTATTGTTGTCTCACATGCTTGTGACCAACAAGATATACAATAATTGAGATGAGAAATAATCTTTACGTCTAGGTACACTTTTACAACGTTATGGGTGAATTTGTTTCGAATGTGTCTAAAAACCGACAAACTGTATTTAACAGTATTAGACACTTTTTTCACATGTTTTTAAAACTAAAGATTGGATCCAGAACAACTCCAAAAAATTAAATTCCTCTACTGTTTTCATTTGTCTCTTATTTATATAAATAAATGGAAAGAAGGACTTCTGTTTTTGTGTTTTGGTAAAATACATTGCCACTGTTTTGTTTAAGTTCAAAGTGAGAGAAGCAGATTATTGTGCGAGATGTTTTCCATAACTAAGGAGATTGTCTTGCAAAATGACAAAGTGTTGTCTGTATCAATCATAATCAATTATTGACATGGTTGATGATTTTTTTTTTTTTTTTTTTTTTTTTTTTTTTTTTTATGAGAGACATTGTACAAGTACTTGGACAGACACAGTAACCACAAATACAGTTGACATTACAAGACAATACACAAGTTAATAGTGACATAATATTATAACTTAATATTAAAGTATGCGGTGTGTTGTTGTGTGTGGGTATATACATGTTTATATTCATACATATATGTTGCAAAGGACTTGGCATCGCGAGAGAGAAAAAAAAAAAAAAAAAAAGAGAAAACAATAAGTAAATAAAAATAATAATAACAATAATAACAAAAAATATTATCAAACATAAAAAAATAAAATAAGAAAAAAAAATAATATTAATGAGAATCTTAAAGAAGAAAAAATTTCAATAAACAGAGTACAAAAGTAGGCAAAGATAGAGCCGTAGTGTAAAATATTAAACATTAAACTTCGAAGTTTTACACCATGGTTGATGATTTTAAATATCTTGGCACATACATAGACAAGAGACTCACTTTTGAGCAAAACAAAAATTTTATTTTCAAAAAATGCTCCCAAAGACTGTATTTATTGCGCAAGTTGAGTAATTTTGGAATCAACCAAACTGTTCTTGAAACTGTGTAAAAAGCTTTGTGGAGAGCATCTTAACTTTTAACATGTTGATGTGGTTTGGCAATTTAAGTGTGCAGAGGAAGAATAAGGTGCAGCGCATTGTTAAAGGGCTGTACTGTGTAAGATTGAGAGGAATTTTAATGATCACATATAGTCCACAAACATTTAAATCATATTATTCTTTACAACATGAATACTTAAGAGAGCACTGTTAACCAATCCACATCAGTGATACATTTATACGTATTTGAAATGTTTTATTACGGGCCGGAATGTGGATTATTGACGCTAGATGTCAGCATGCTAAATAGGCAAAATGCATGTGAAAGGCTCCCTCTGGTGTTCAAAAGTGGAAATCACTTTGTTTGTTTGTTTTTCTTACACAGTGCCCCTTTAACATGAGCTCAAAGATCATTGGTCGGCCTCAGAAGTCTTTGAGCAGCATTTATGATGAGTTTTTAGAGAAGAAGGCTGTGAGCATCATACAGGACTCTACTCATCCTTTGTACAGTCACTTTGAACTGTTGCTCTGGAAGACGGTATAGAGTCATTTCAGCTTAAAAAAATATTTTTCAGAATTCTTTTATACCAACTGCAGTTAAGGCTGTGAACTGTAGGAATCTCCACTGAAGCACACAAATCTTTTTTGGGCAGCATGTAAATGTGTGTGTCTTTTATTCGTCTTGGTGAAACCAAAGGCAAATTTCCACATCAGTGGACAATAAAGTTTTCTATTCCTATTCTATTCTATTCTAAACATTAGTTAGTTTTTGTGCCACACTGGTTGCATCACTTCCATGTACATAGACAACGGTATCATCCGCATACATTTGGATGTCCACATCAGTACAAACTGCAGGAAGATCATTTATATAGATCGCAAAAAGCAATGGACCAAGGACGGAGCCTTGTGGGACACCCATATTACTGGCCTTAGATGTTGAAAGCTTTGAACTGATGCCTACACACTGGACACGGTCACTGAGATATGATTCTATCCACTGCAGTGCACTGTGAGACAGATTGTAATGGCTGAGCTTCCTCAGTAGCACTGAGTGGTTGACCGTATCAAAAGCCTTGCTTAGGTCCAGAAATACAGAACCTACCACTTCGCCCTTGTCCAGCTTTGCTTTTACTGTCTCTATAAAATAGCAGCATGCTGTTTCGGTGGAGTGGTGTTTTCTATATCCAAATTGCATGGGATGTAGCAAATTGTTTCTGAGAGATGTTCTTTTGATTGTTCAGCAATTACTCTCTCCACAACCTTTGAAACCACAGGAAGTATGCTAATAGGTCTATAATTGCATACATTCTGCTTGTCCCCTGATTTAAAAATTGGAGTAATTTTAAAAGCAATTGGAAATATGCATTCCTCGATGGATTTGTTTGTTATATATGCAAGTGAAGTTACAAACAATGCATCAACCAAAAACCTGCAAGGAGAGGTGATGCAGAGGTCAAACCATCACGCTGCTCATGAGCCATAGAGATGGTATAGAACAGCCTGAATAGTGGATCTCGGGCATCCCCAGACCAAAGTCGCTGATGGAGAACAACAAAACAGAAGCAAGACACATAGTTCATATCTATCCCATGACATTAACCCACACACACTCCACCCATACAGGTGCAGAGTGAACAGGGCCATGCCCATATGGTGACACCACAGGTAAACTCAAGTGTAAACAGCATCGCTGTCCTAATGATGTCCTAGCTTGCAAATTGTTACAAGCTATGAATGCCTCATCATGGACCGACCCTGGGACAGCAAGTCCATTTCCGCTGGGAGGTGCTGCGGCCCCTCGTCAGGTATCACATATGACCAGCTGAGCAAAGCCAGGTGGAGAGATAGCAGGAAGGGTGCAGAACCCTGCCTCCTTGACCCTGCCCTGAGCAGAACCAGAGGACCAGCCATAGAGAGACAGAGCCATGACCCTTGTCTCCTGAGATCTGACTAAAGCGGTAGCACAGTTGGCTCACGGTGAGAGGCTCTCAGAACATGACATTTACTTGGAGTCGATAACTGCAGTGTTGGCAGTCCTCATCACATGCGGGCCCTTTGCGAGGAAGAATGCTAAGATGCTTCCTCAACTTGAGGAATCTGATGCCCCAGCACTCACCACTGGATTCAAGCACCCTGAACAGACCTGCCATACCACACAGCAGTTCAACCTGTCAGGGAAGCATTGGTCATTATATGACTGTAAAACTCAAAAGAGAAAACTCCATCTGGAACTGCCTCCGAGTAGTTTGTGAGACAGAATCCGTTCTGACAACAGCCCACAAGCAAGTTAGGGCCTGGTTAGTACTTGGAAGGGAGACCACTGGAACACCATGTGCCACAGTGGGACGACAAGAGTGGAGTGTTGTTGTGTCCTTGGGCAAGGCACTTAAACCACATTGCCTAAGTGTCTGCGTACACTGGGTGAGTGGAGGCTGGATTGCAAAGCAGTATGAGTGCCTGGAACGGGAGAAAGGCACTATATAAATAGACCATCTTTACCATTTACTTCATTTCATTTACTTTTTATTTCTCTCCAAAAAAAAAAACTGTCAGTACAAAATACAAAGATTTAATAACTATTTTTCCCCACAAAAACACAAAAATATAATCATGTTAATCCTTCATGGTAAATTTCATATAAAATTCTTAAAACACAAACCCACGTTTAATGTATTAACAATAGAAATGAATAGGCCTACTTATAAACAAACCCTCAAAAATATAACAAACAAAAACATTGACACATTTTTGTGTACAAATGAACCAATTTTATGTTATTGTGTTTTCAGTTTTTCATTCTATCTATCTATCTATCTATCTATCTATCTATCTATCTATCTATCTATCTATCTATCTATCCATCCATCCATCCATCCATCCATCCATCATCCATCCATCCATCCATCCATCCATCTATCTATCTATCTATCTATCTATCTATCTATCCATCTATCCATCTATCCATCTATCTATCTATCTATCTACCTATCTACCAAGGCTGTGTCCCACGTACATGGGGTAGCCTAGACAGGGCACCCTTCTCTTTCCCCCCCTCCCTACCTTCTGGTCCCATGTCCCCATGGGTCAAATGCAGAGGACAAATTTCCCTACGGGGACAATAAAGTATACCTTACCTTACCTACCTTACCTATGTTCTGAGTTTGTGCGTGCGTGTGTGTGTGACTTTGTGTTTAGTGTATGTTTGTGTTGTACAGCCTTTTTATATGTCATTGTTCCAGAAATTTTAGTTTTTGTTTATTATTTACCATCTCGACTAATGAGACCACATCCATCCCCCGGCCCGCCCATGAGCAAGAGAACTCAGAAGGCCGCAAGAGAACCCAAACGAAAGCCACCAGGAACACGTCTGAGGAGCCACAAGGACGACCAAACCAGACCCAGAGAGCGACCCGGACCACCATCCACCCCCAGGACTCCCTCCCAGTTATACCACAGGGCACAACTGCACGTCCCCCACAGGGCCTCAGGCACCCCTCCCCTCTCTCATTTATTTATTTATTTTTCCTTTGCTCTGAAATTGTTTCAGTCCCTGTACTTATCCAGCCTTATGTTTGCTGTGTGTTTGATGCTACGTTGTGTCTGAGTTGCATACAGTTTTTTCTATAGGTTTGGCTCATTTCTTGAAACTGAGATGACATTCTCAAAACTGCAGATCATTTGGTCAAACAATTTGACACTTCGTCAAAACATCACAGATCACCAGCAAAAGCACATATCTCCTCCAAAACTGTTTATGTTTCCTCAGTAAGTTACGTCTCCATGTAAAGAGTCAATTCCATCAAAATCAAAGATCTTCTCAGTTGCTTTGGCTCTTTTTCATTCACTTAGTCACTTTGTCAAAATAACCTGGATGGTTGATCACCTGCAGAAGCTCATTTCTCTCCCAAAACACTTTAGATATGTGTCTTTGTCATGTGAGTCGTCATTGCCCCCAAAACACATGGTCCCTTTGGTCTTGTGTGACTCTGACAGTCACAATGTTTAGATGTTTTCTCACTGTGGCAGAAGTCCAGCAAACAGAATAGAATTATACACTCTAATACACTAAAGCTTTTCTCCATTGGTTTGGCTTCATTATTTTTACATCTATAAGATCATTTGGACAAAAGATTTTACATTTCTGTGGAACATTACAGCTCAATATCAAAAGCTCATCTCTTTCCCAAAACTCTTCACAAGCTTCAAAACTAAAAGTCTTTCTCATCTAAACAGTCAGAACAGAATGAGACCAGTGTAAGTGTATTTGTGTTTTACTTACAAATGTGACTGGAGAATGACTCTAAACTGGATCAATCATTTCTGATTCTGTATTTTCTTTGTCATGTTTATAGTCTGATTATTTGTCATTTCTATAGTATCATTCTTGTCATGTTTATAGTTTCATATTGTAACATCAAAATAAGTCACATCTTGAGAAGATATTACAGTGTTTATGGTATTTTATTCTTGACTAACTTTGACAAATGACAGAGTCTTTTGCTGTGAGACTTACACAGTGAAATCCTGCTGACATGTTTTGGACACAACCATTACACTGAAAAAACAGCTCATCAGTTTGGATCAGAAAGATCTTTTGATTTGAAAATGTGCTAAATGTGGATCATTGTCCTGTCTGTAGGAGACTTGTACAGAAACATGTGCAAAGCTGTACTGAGCCATTGAGACATGGTCTATGACACTGGAAGTTTGAGGAAAGCAACGAGAAATGACATTCAGTTGTGAGCAACTGTAGCTTGGTTTGGAGATTTGTCCATGTGATTCTGAGAATGTCATCTCAGTTTTCAAGAAATGAGCCAAACCTATAGAAAAAAACTGTAATAGAAGGCAGACATTGTCCTGCCAGCCTGAGTGAGAGTATTTGATTTTCCTGATTCTAAAGTGGTGCACTTCACAATGGCTCGTATAAAAATGTCTTATAGCCTAGAAAATGTTTTTGTATTCACAAGTGGCATTTTGCTTGCTTCAAATGGTTCAAATTTCCTAAAAAAAAGTGTATGGCTAATGACAGGTCTTAACAACAAGCTAAACTCATGATTAATTAATCAAACGAAATATTAAGATAATCAACCACAAAATCAAGAGTTGTGCATCAGCCACATTGAATTTAAGCCTACAATGGTTCACAATAATTCAACATCCTGTACAGCAGGCGGCGCCACACCTTCACTGGTGAACTCGACCAGGAAGTGGCTGTTGTCCATGGAAACCACTGGAAACTTCAGCGGCTTCAAAACCGTCCCACTACAGACATAGGCGGGTACGGGTCGGTACGGGTACAAGATGAGCGGTGAAGTTAACATTCGTGAAGTGTGGCAGTTTTGTAGCTTTGGCACGACAGGCACACACTTAACTGTTAGCTGTTAGCCGTTAGCTGAGCGCGTGGACAGCAGCATAGAAGAGCAAGATGTGGAAGAAGCAGCAGCAGGGCGGAGGAAGCTCAGCTCTGCAGCGGGCTGAGGCGCTGCTGTCCTCCCGCAGAGGCAGAGCGGCACCAGCGGCACCGGGACCAGCACACTCCACGTCCCGGGTACGTGTCCCTGCGGTAGTTCTGCTCCACACGCGGGAGGGTCACGGGAGGATCCTGGGGTAGTTCTGCTCCACACGCGGAGGATCCTGGGTCAGTTCTGCTCCACACGCGGGAGGGTCACGGGAGGATCCTGGGGTAGTTCTGCTCTGTAACTACAATTCAGATTATTTAAATGTAATTCCAAAATTGGTTATTGAAAAGTTGAACTGGGCTCTCCAGGATAAAATATCTACTCTTGCAAATTAAATTTCACATTTAACATTATTATTTGTATGTCAAATGAGACACCTGAGTTTTGTTTAGATACATTCTTGCTTTATTTATGTTTATGGATATGTGTATTAAAGTTCAAGTCTGGTTCATTTGGATTCAAACTCTCACCTTGTGCCTGCACCTACCACTTTACCTGTTCTGCTGCTCTGCTCACACCAGCACGCTCCTTCTGCTGTCCTGTCCACTGAGCTGTCCAGTCTGAGCACGTCCTCACTCTGCTCTGTCCCAGGACTCATAGCAGATACTGCAGGGCCAAAGCAGAAGCACACAGGCCCCGGGGCTCTGGAGGTTAGTGCTGCATTGTAATCTCTGGGCATGTCTTGTCAATGAACGCAACCACATGAAGTCAATTTAGCCAACAACTTCTTTTGTGATGTGGCTCAACAGTGGACCCGTGAGGACTCTGGAGCTGTCAGGTTCTTAAAACGACCTTCTGCTGCCAAGGACAAGCCCATAGAAAGGTACAATAACACAGTTCTTGTTTTCAGTTCTTTATTTAGTGTTTCGATAAGTCATGTTGTTTGTGTGTGTGTTTCTGATGGAGCAGAACTGTGTCCTCTTCACTAAGAGCCTCCCAGGCGGCCTCTCTCAACAGACTGGCTCAAATCGAAAACCGCTTTGGAAAAGGTCTGCACGAGAGAAGTCCTGCTAGAGCTGGGCATGCAGAGCGTGTTAGCAGCTCAGACCAGCCCAGGCCTCAGAGGGTTGTGGCCAGTGTCAGCAGACTCTCCAGCCCATCAGAGCACAGCACGCAGGTATGTGAGCCACAGAAGGCACTGCAGCTAACAGACGATGTGCTGCTGTGCGCTGATGACCAGTGTGGAGATGTTTTCTTTCAGGAGTTTAACAGGAGACCACTCTTCTGTGAGCCTTCTCCAGCAGCCCCTCACCTGTCCCGCCTCGGCCTCAGCCCAGCCTGGGGAGCATCTCTGAGCCTCCTCCCTCACTCTGTGTCCCCTCCCTCCCCTCACTCTGTGTCCCCTCCCTCCCTCCTTCTATGTCTCCCTCCCCTCCTTCTCTAGAGGGCTCTGTGGACGGCTCTGTGGACGGCTCTGTGGACGGCTCTGTGGACGGCTCAGTGGGCTCTGCTTGTGGGGATGTGCGCTCTTTGGAGGAGCTCTTCTCTTTGGAGGATGCGGACAGTGACCACTCCAACGCTTCTGGTTGTAAAACTTCAGCTGTACTTGTGCACCTAACAAATAATAATAATAATGCACTGGATACAGCACTTTTCACTTCACATTTTTGTATTATTCACTCACTCACAATCACAGCTGCCCGGCCATATCAGGCCCCGTTTCCAGGAGAACTGTGGTCAGAGGAACACATGGCTCCTGTGTAGAACGTGGACTTCACATGGACACACCCACAGCTCAGTGTGTGAGCCTCTGCCCCTCACACACAAGGGCTTATTTAGCTATGTCTTTTTTGTAAAACTAGAGAGCCTATGTGCAGCTTTATTATATTATATCATATTAATGATCCTTTATTACATGACCGGTATTAGTAAGCTGTTTCTCATATAGGCTTAAGCAAAGTCATCGTGTGTTTGGATCTTTGTTTTCGACTACTTAAACTCAGTAACCGTACATTCCTGGTGTTCTTCACAGACTTCAGGATCAATGTGATGGACTTGGACGAGCTGGTCCTGCTGCGCTGCTGCCAGAACAACTGCCCAGTGCCAAGGTAATGTAAAGGCAGGGGCGGACTTAGCCATTTGGGGGCTCAAGGCAAAATTTTGTGAAGGGGCCCTCCATCACGGGTACCATATGTACCTCGAAAAACATCATCTACCGGCTGCTCATCATCTCCAGTTCCGACCACGGTCGTAAAAAGCTGGTCAGTTCAGGATGCTTTACTAGAGCCTTGCTTATTTGAG
The DNA here is from genome assembly GCA_038363315.1 of Mugilogobius chulae. Lineage (NCBI taxonomy): Eukaryota > Metazoa > Chordata > Actinopteri > Gobiiformes > Gobiidae > Mugilogobius > Mugilogobius chulae. The sequence goes on from CM076414.1 coordinate 10,167,989, forward strand.
GTTGTCTTTTGCGTTTTTCTGTGCCGCTAGGATAAATCTAGAAATGCTCCAATCAGGATTTTTGAGGCCGATCACTGATACAGATATCTTGAAATTTTGATTGGCTGACACCGATCATGGACAATATTGATCAAATTGTTATGTAGCTTCTTTAAAAGGTGGGGTAGCTGATTTTCACTCTGCAAACACAATTTAGGTTTTACAACTTCCTCTCATAAATCCTTCGACACATGGTTATTATAGACATGTATCCATTTTTGGTGGCAACTGTGACTTAAATACCACTTTTTAAAAACAGCAGACTGAAACTGGAGAGGACCACCCAAGCTCAGCCAATCAGAGCGCAGCATTTGGCTTCCGATTAGAACAAAAAATTGTTATTATTTAGTTCAGACAATACTCAGTGGTCTCATTTTTACACAAAGTGCTGCATTTATCATAATTTTAGTGGAAAACACAAAATTTACTTGTTTACAACTAAAAATATCAGCTACCCCACCTTTAATATATATTTTTATTAGTGCTGTCAAGCAATTAAAAAAATTAAGAGATTAATTAATTATTATCTATAATTAATTAATCTATTTTTAATCTCACCTAAAATTGCTGAGAAAAACACTCAACTTAAGTGTTTTTGTTTTGTTTTTATCCAATTGAATTAATTACATTATTGTTGCAGATGGAAAATATTAATATATTGCAAAAAATGCAGACTTTAGGAAGTGTTTTGTTGCTAAGTTGTTGAGTCGAACAACCCTTATGTCACTTTGCAACTCACATATGGAAAAAAATGAGTTAAAGATTTCAAAATAGATTATTGCGATTAAAAAAATGAACTCGATTAATATGTCTGTAATTAATTAATCTCAATTAATGCACTAATTTGACACTCCTACTTTTTATTACTAAGACCAGGTCAAATTACATTTATTATAGCAAATTACAAACATGTGTTGTCATTTTTTAAACAACAATCAATCTTTTGCATAACGAGCCTGATGTAGTTTAAATCTAACATCCATCACATTATCCAACCAACCCCACCACACTATACTTATTATTCAATATGTCTACACTTCATTCGTATTATTTTAAATATATTAAACTGATGTGGTCTGTTCACTGTGTAGCTCTAGCTCCGCCCCCTTTCCCTTTCACACCCGCTGCTGCTGCTGCTGCTTTGCTGACAGAGAGACAGGAGAAGTGTCTGTTTTTGGCCTGAGTCATACATGAAATAAACCTTAATACCATTTTGGGGACACTATTTAACACGGTTTAGTTGTGAGAAACTCTCCGCTGGACTGCGGTGTTCGCGAACGCGCGTGTAGGACTAGATTTTTCCGCGATCAACTTTTAAAGTGTTTAGAACTAATTATCTCCGCCAATATTGATCCTATCACTACGAAATAAAAACTGGGACAGAGTTTAGACTTTTCTCTATCAGAATATGCCCACTATAAGTCTGTGTGTGGACGAGATATTTTACTACAGCTGTTCAAAGATAGGTAACTTAATGTGGCTGCAGTGGGAAACCATTTGGCACAGCCTGAGCGCGCGTCACTTCATTCATTCCCTATATGACATAATTAGAGCAGGGATTTTGGGGGCCCCTACAATCTAGGGGCTCAAGGCAAGTGCGACCCTTTGCCTTATGGTAAGTCCGCCATTGTGTAAAGGACAAAGTACAGTTACATGAAGCACAATGTCCTGGGGATGGGAGGCACATTAGACATGTGTTTAGCTGTAGGAGGAAACCTACGCAGACACGGAGAAAAAGGAAACTCCACAAAGAAAGGTCCTGGCAGCCCGGGAGCCAAACCTAGGTCCTTCTTATTACTCCAACAACGTTCATTTTGTCTTCATTTACTTCACGACTTTGTTTTCTTTTTAAAAGACAATGTGTTTGATGTATTTACCTTGGGACTGTCCTGAAGATGGCTCGCTGATAGCAGCCGAAACATGTCGACAAGGTAAATACATCTAACACATTGTCTTTTAAAAAGAAAACAAAGTCGTTTAGGTCCTTCTTGCTAGGAGGTCAGAGCGCTGACTGCTGCGCCACCGTCAGGACTAAAGAACTTCTTCAACAAAAGCCGGCTGCACATTAGAAGATTTTGAAATCTTCACATTTTTAAAACATCCATAAATATATAGAATTTTTGAAAGCTAGAGTACTACTTGGATTTAAGTAAAGTTAAAAAGGTAGTCTTGTTGCTCTTCAGTGCAGGGACTCTTTGCACATGTATTTAGTTACATTCCACGTTTTGAAACATTCAAAGCAATACTATAGAAGTTTGACGTTTCAAAGCACAGTCTGATGAGTGGTTACTAAGAAAACCTAAAGCAACACTGTGTAACCTTCTGGGGTCAAATGCATTACTCCATTGAAATAGAAAGTTCAAACACTAGCTTGGGGCATATTCTAACCGAAAGAACAACATTCAAGTGGCATTATTCCAGGACCCGCTACAATTTGCTTACAGGAAAGGTGTGAGTGTAGATGATGCCTTACTGTATATGCTTCACACAATTTATCAGCACCTCGAGAAAGCAGGCAGCTCTGTTCGTATTATGTTTTTTGATTTTTCTAGTGCTTTTAACACAATACAACCTCATATTTTAGCAAATAAATTAATGAGTTTTAACCTCCACAACACCACAGTTGCATGGATTTTAGAATATCTCTTAAAGCCCTCAGTTTGTTAAAATGGGTGACAGATACTCTGAAACTATTTTGACCAATACTGGAGCTCCTCAAGGTACTGTCTTATTTACTTTGTACACAGCCGAATATAGGCACAGCTTTGATTCGTGTCAGATGTTAACATTTTCTGATGACACTGCTCTTGTGGGTCTGATCTCCCAGGGAAATGATCTTGCTTACAGAAATGAGATCAACTCTTTCGTTAGCTGATTTGATGCACATTTTCTACAGCTTAATGTAGGGAAAACACAAGAACTTGTTATTGATTTCAGAAAGAAAAAACAAGTCCCCTCCCCAGTTGTCATTAAGGGGGAGTCCATTGAAGTAGTCGACTCCTATAAGTACCTGGGAGTACATCTGGACAGTAAGCTGAACTGGAAGAAAAACAGTGATGCTGTTTTTAAAAAAACTCAATCTAGGTTGTTCTTTTTGAGAAAATTGGGATCTTTTGATGTAAGTAAGAGGCTCCTAAATGTGTATTACCAGGGCATTGTGGCCAGTGTGTTGTTTTATGCTGTACTGTGTTGGGGCGGGAGCATCTCCATGGCAGACAAGAATCGAATGAACAAGCTGATTAAAAAGGCTGGTGCTGTAGTGGGTCTGGCTCTAGACTGTGGACATTGTCATGGACAAAAGAATGAAGACAAAACTTCAAACTGTTGTCTCTTTAACAGACCATCCTCTTCGGAGTATTTTTGATGAACTTAAAAGCTCTTTTTTGGGCGATTGGTGATGCCCCGGTGTTCTACTGAACGCCTCAAAAACTCTTTTATTCCTGCTGCTGTGCATTTTTATAATAAGCATTTTGTCTGAGGCTGTCTGATTTTTGTAGTGACTTTACATGGGCTGGAGCAGAGTTCTAAATGTTGTGTTTACTGTTTTTTGTCTTGGTCGATGTGCTGGGTTTTGTGTATGTCCATGGCATTTTTAATTTCCCCTCCGGGATGAATAAAGCATCTATCTATCTTATCTATCTATCTATCTATCTTATCTATCTTATCTATTTATCTATCTATCTATCTTATCTATCTTATCTATCTTATCTATCTTATCTATCTTATCTATTCCATGGGGGGGCTGCTTAATAATAAGATAATAAAGCCAACGCGCGATCTCGCGGCCATTCACACTTCGCTAAGCAAACTGCACAGTCACAGACACAGCCGCTTTCCACAAGCGTTGCTTATTGACATTTAAATTTATTTATTTTTTTTGCTAAAGTGAACCATAAGCCACCCTGACACAAGCAAAGCTGCCTGTACCGTGTGACTAGGCCTACCAGAGCTAAGCCAGAGAAAGACTTGCTTTCCGCTCCCTGTTCAGAATCACGCACACACCACCACACACTCTCGTCACGAGCAGGGAACTTTGCCACATACATGTAATAACGCCAATGGATCACTTGTTTAACACACTGAACATTAGCAGCAACCTGACACTTGACGGGAGCCTCCCCGCGATGTACTGTCGCTTTATCACTTTACTCACTGCTCAGACGAAGCCAAACTCCTCTAGAGACACGTGGGTTTGTCCCGCCGTATTCCGCGTAAACTTCATTTAGTTCCAATGCGTGTAAAGTACATCTAACTCTGAACCTACATAGGCACCTGAGCTGAAGGAGTGACAGAGGTGATGAACAAAGTCCAAATAATCCACACTTCAGACACAAACTGCACCGTTGTGCACAAGCAAAAACAAAACAGCACAAAAATACGGCGCTGTCTGTACAAATAACTCCGTGAAACTTTTGGTTGTCCAACATGGCGGTGATTCAGAGCTCGTCTTTTCCACGGCGGAGGATTTGTGTTAAAAACAAACACAGCAGCCTTTTATTTTCCCGGTTAAAACAGATCTATCGCATTAATAAAGTGATAACCGGTCAAAGTTTGCACAAGACGGAGCAGTCTGCCGCTAACAACTTAATATTAAAGAATCTGCGGCTGTGAAAAAAAAGAAACCAAACAGACTGTGCACGTAGCGCTCTCTGTAGGATCAGCGGTGTTAACACAGCTCATGTTGCCATAACAACACGGATTTGGAGATTAACTCGCCTTTTTTATTTGCTTTATAATGCGAATTTCGACAATATGCACATTTTATATGAGTGGAAAAGCAGTTAGAGTTTTAGACTGTGGTTAATTTATTTATTATTATCAAGCAGTTCACAACTAAATCAATATTTGAAATATAATGTTAGATAATGTTGCTTTCAAGATCACTTTTCAAACAGAGCTGTCAAACTGGTCTAAATAAATCTAAAAGAAGATTGTGGCTTCTGAAATAAGGAGCTGTGTGATTGGTGTTTCCAGTTGTAGTTGTGTTTTGAGCTTTTGCCACTCACTGCTAACATTTGAGTTGATGTGATGTCAGTGGTATTTTCCTGTTTTAAGGCCGTGGTGCAGGAGGAGCTGGCAGAAGAAGTGGAGGAGGTGCTGGAGGAGCTGCACCAGGAGGACGACTATCCCAGTGATTTTGAGAGTCTCTCGGAGCACTCCCTGGACAGCGGCCAGCCCCCGTCGCCTCACTCACCGTCCAGTCACTCCAGTGGGTCTGACCCGGGCTGTCCTGCACCTCTGTCCCAGCCCCACACTCTCCCAGCACAGACCCTCAGACACACACAAGCACAAGCTCTTCTTTCACCAGGTCAGTCCACAACTTTCTGACAGCATTAGATGTGATAGTCCCCTGGCACAGCATATCAAAGTTGTTCAAAGTTACTGAAGAAAAAAAAAAAAAGAAAATCACTGTATATTTTTAGTGGTATTTAATCTAGTTACCATTGAATTCTGCAGAACTGACAGATCTTCACTGAAATATTACAAAATAAGATTTAAATGGGCCAGATTATTCTGTTAGATAATCTGTAAAAGTGCATTTACAGATGATCTAACATGTTCAGTGTATTTCATCGTTCATTTACTCACTTTTTCATGTGAATGTCATTTTTCTACAGCTGATGCTACAGTCCTGTTTTCACCTACCACCTATCCCCACCCACTTGTATTTACTTGTACAGATTTCCACTTCACAACCTGGTCATGTCAAACACGTGGAGAATGAGGAAAAGAAAATGTCCTTGATTAGGATTAAATATATAATGCTCAAACTATGTTTTTACTTCCCTTTGTGACTTTTCTTCACTGAAACAGAACTGGTGTAATACAGCTTTCACTAAAATCATGTTTTTGTTGCTTAATCCACCCAGTGCGGCTCCTGTTCTTCTCTGGAGCTGCTGACGTTACATTTGGTCTGTTTGCAGGTCCTGTGTGTGCTCAGTGCGGCTCCTGTTCTTCTCTGGAGCTGCTGACGTCACATTTGGTCTGTTTGCAGGTCCTGTGTGGGCTCAGTGCGGCTCCTGTTCTTCTCTGGAGCTGCTCAGGCTGATGTTGACGTCACATTTGGTCTGTTTGCAGGTCCTGTGTGGGCTCAGTGCGGCTCCTGTTCTTCTCTGGAGCTGCTGAAGTCACATTTGGTCTGTTTGCAGGTCCTGTGTGGGCTCAGTGCGGCTCCTGTTCTTCTCTGGAGCTGCTGAAGTCACATTTGGTCTGTTTGCAGGTCCTGTGTGGGCTCAGTGCGGCTCCTGTTCTTCTCTGGAGCTGCTGACGTCACATTTGGTCTGTTTGCAGGTCCTGTGTGTGCTCAGTGCGGCTCCTGTTCTTCTCTGGAGCTGCTGATGCACAGCCTGAAGCAGCAGCTGGCCCTCACCTCTCACTTCATCAGCAGCTCACAGCAGCACCACGCTCGGGTCCTGCAGAACCTGGGACCACCTAACTACAGATACACCACTCTGCAGGACACACTCAAGGTACTCACACCTGCAGTCCAGCAGAGAGCGCTGTTTCATCTGTTGTTCTTTAGTGTTTATTCTTTTCTTCATATTAAAACTGGGAATACTTTAAAAAATCAGGTTCCTTCACAAGCTCTACTACTTGTTAACAGGGGCAGTTACTTTATGAAGCATTATCAAGCCCTTCAATAGAAAACACTAGTGTGCTTCTGTGATCAATAACTGATATTATGTATATTGTTTTGTATTTTCAAAACAAAAATGTCAGTGCTATTACAGTTGAGGCTTTACTGACTGAAAACACAGCTAAAGCATTCATTCTGTGTATCATCATTTTCACAGTTACAAGTTATGAAAGACTATGTATTAGGGATGGTTTGAAATTGTTGGAAGTATGCAGCGATAGAATCTACAGCTGCTTTTGCCAACGCATTATTGCCAACGCAAATAAATAAAAAATTGAAAACGGAATCAAATCAGACTTAAAGGGGCACTGTGTAAAAAAAAATAAATAAATAAAGTGATCCCACTTTTGAACACCAGAGGGAGCCTTTCCAATGCATTTTGCCTATTTACCCTGCTGACATCTAGCGTCAATTTATCACATTCCGGCCTGTAATAAAACATTTCAAATAAGTATAAATGTATCACAGTTGATGTGGAGTGGTTAACAGTGCTCTCTTAAGTATTCATGTTGTAAAGAATAAATATGATTTAAATGTTTGTGGACTATAAGTGATCATTAAAATTCCTCTCAATCTTACACAGTACAGCCCCTTTAAGTAGGGATGTAACAATATTGGTGGTATCATATTACAGTGGACCAGTGGTTACACTAGACCAGACCAAGGACCACTTTATCAAAAAGTAGATTCATAAGGACCACCTAATCTACAGACCCGATTTACCAGACCACGTTTAATACATTGCACAGATTTACTGTATTACTTTTAGTACACTAATTATGTATGTCTAATGAAAATAATTGACAGATTAAGTTATTTAAGAATATTTATAACTAAATATAAAATTCATTTGAGACTGAGAACATTAATGAGATGAGTGCTTAAGTAAATGACAGGAGATCAGTGTTTAAGTCACTTTCTCTCACTTTTGCAGTCAAGTTATTTATTGTGCAATCTGAGACCAAGGCTGCTGGGATTTTTTCAAATTTTTCAATAAAGAGTGACCTCCTTATACTTAAAGGTAAACTCACCCACCAAACTCCACCCACAAACACATTTCAAACACAGCAAACTCATTGAAAAGCATTGGGGAAAAAGAAAAAGGAGGGGCTTAGAGAGGAGAGCAGCAGTGTGGTTGGATTGACAGCAGGTGTCTGCAATTAAAGCTCGATTTTGATTGGACAATGCACGCTGAGGTCACAGAGCACCTGGAGCTGACATGAGAGACACAGCCAGTTTGTGACTATTTTGACCTGAAACCTGCTAATTTGCTCAATTTGCACTAAAAGTTGCAAAAAATGACTCAGAACAGTAGACAATACTATTTAAACACCATATACATAGTTTAACAGCAAAAAAAGCTTATTCTAAGCAGCAAATATACTATATTAAGCAGCAAATATACTTTATATTTGTGGCCATACCTGCTTGTCAAAGCCTGATCCCGTCAGATCTCAGAAGCTAAGCAAGAAAGGGCCTGGTTAGTACTTGGATGGAGATCGTTAGAACACCAGGAGCCACAGTGGGACAACAGGAGTAGCTTGTCGATGTGTCCTTGGGCAAGACACTTAACCCACACTGCCTCAGTGTCTGCGTACACTGGGTGAGTGGATGCTAGATTGTAAAGCGCTTTGAGTGCCTGGAAAGGTAGAAAAGCGCTATATAAATAGACCATTTATTTTAGCTTCTCTTTAAGAGTTTGATTTTGGTCCGTGTTGCTTGTTTAATTGAAACTTGAGGACCCTCTTAAGGAGATTTTGGCTAAAATAGGTGTAATTTCTTGCAGTCTGGAGTATGCTGAGCCCTTCATACTTCTCTTTTAAAATGACCCTGCTCTTCCCAGGGCAGAGGCCTGAAAGGCACAGAGCCTTTACACAGCAGTGACAGCAGGAGCTCTAAGACACCACAGACTTCACAAACCTGGATCAGGACGTCTGGACTCACTCTTAATATCACTTTTACATGTCCTGTGTCCCGTGACAGTGAATTAAATTTTATATTTGGAAAATTCATTCTGTCTACTTCTTAGTTTAACTTTACTTTTCTTATGATAAGACAGTTGTAATAAGCTAGGTGCTCATTTACCTGACAGTTTCGGTGGCAGGACTTCTGTTGTGACGTCTCTCTTATAGAATCTTCCCAGACGTGGCCAGTTTGACAGATTTGTCAGACTGACCACAACATTTTTTTTAACGTGTTGACACGTAAAATATGGTTTAAAAAATACATGATGGCATCTTTGGCCTTTCCATAGCATTCACTGACCCATGTTCACTCTCACATCTGATCATCTTTTTTATTAAGTCAACAAGCTTATGTAAAAGAAAATACACATTTTTAGACAAAGTTGTTAAAGTCTGTCAAGTAAATAGATTTTCACCAAATAGATTTCTATTATTACAGTTTTTTTCCAAACTGAAGCTGCTGCTACAGTTCTCTTTTGCCTGTAATCCTAAGCAGCTGCTCACTTGTCACAGGCCTGAGCATGTGTCAGGTTCAATGAAAAAACTGCACCCCCACATCTGGAGCCACACCTTCTATACTGACAGTGTATAGAGCTTGGAGAGAGCCACTAGTGGCCAACAGAGGAATAATTAAGACCAAGGCTAAGACCGGCTAAGACAAAGGGCAAGATCGGGCTGTGAATCATTCTCTTGACTGGATATTTGAATTTGTTTCTCCAAATTTGAACCAATTTAGCTAAAATAGCAGTTAAATTCATTTGCTATTTCTTTTGGTTGACTAATTCCTTTTTCATTTGTCAAACTTGTGAAGGGAAATTTACACTTTGATTACCCTTCCTGAGTATTTTGTTTAGGACACTCCATGTATTTTTAAGGTTGTTTTGTTCTTTTCTAAAATTGTATTAAAATATCCTTTTTACTTGATCTTATAATCTTTATTAATTTATTTTTATATGTTTTATAAGTGTACTCTGCTTCTTTTGTTCTTTTTTTCAAGAACATTTTATATAATTTATTTTTTTTCTTACATGCTTTTTTGATTCCCTTTGTCAGCCGTGGTTTTTCCTCAGATTTATCACTAACAATTGTGGTAACTACAGGACAATTTTTATCAGAAAGAGAGCAAAAGTTCTGAGAAAGGCTTCATATGCAGTATTTACATTGTTCACATTTACTTCATTCCAGCTTTGTTCCATTAAATCACTTTTGAACTGATCAATTTTTTTTCTTTTGCGTTTTGTGGTCTAGAACATTGTTGTTACGAAATATATTGTTTGTTATTTGTACTGGCTTCCAGTGTTGTTCAGTATGATATACTTTACCCTTTCTGTAACGGCTGCTCACCGCCTATCAACGAGCTGTAAAACAGCTGCAGTACATCCAGAACGCTGTGGCTCAAGTCCTGACCAAAACGAGGAAGTACGATCACATTAGTCCTGTGCTTAGGTCTTTGCACTGGCTTCCAGTGGCTCAGAGAAACTTTAACTTTAAACAGCTCTGCTTGTGTTAAAGTCTCTCATGGACAGCACCAAAGTACATCTCGAATGTTAGGCGTTATGAACATCTCGGACTCTGAGGACCTCAGGGACCGCCTCCTGCTGGTGCCCAGAGTCAGGACTAACATGGAGAATCAGCGTTTCAGTTTTATGCAGCTAAGACCTGGAACAGTCTTCCAGAAGATGTAAGACAGCCTCCACTGTGACAATGTTTAAATCTAGCTGACATTCTTATCTTCATATGACTAAATGCTTTGTTGCACTTTTATTTTTATTTTTTTTTTTTTTTTTTTTTTTTTTGTTTTTTTTTTTTTTTTTTTTTTTTTTTTTTTTTTTTTTTTTTTTTTTTGCACTATTACTTGTTATTCGAGTTGGTCTTAATACAGATGGATATAAACCCAAACTATGCATTGTGTTTTTAAACTCAGAGACTGCAGTTACTTTTGAAGGATTCAACAAATCAATATTAAAATCTCCACATACAAAAAACATTTTCCTGTTATTTAAACCCTCATATAGTTCCATCATTGTTTCTCTGAACTTATCAATACATGAGCCAGGTTTTCTATATATGCAACTTAATATGACATTTCTGGACTTTTCTATTTCAATTTCTATTGTAACACATTCTATAATTTTATCAATAACTAAACACAATCTTTTTACTTTTAAAGTTTTCATCAATATATAGAGCTACACCTGCTTGCTTCAATCTGATACAGAGAACACTGCTCCTCATTCAGCCATGTCTCCGAAATTGCTATTGCTGTAAATTTATTTTTTGTTTGTTGCAAATAATGTGAACTCTTTGAAAAATTTGAGTGAAGGCTTCTGCAGTTGAAATGTATAATTGATAAGGAATCTTTTGTACATACATGCATATCAAATTGTTCAGTATATTATTCACAGTTGTTCTGTATTTTTGTGTAGAAATTGTTCTCTGGATCGTGATTATCCTGCACATCTTGAAGTTTATACTGCGTATAATCAAACATTTTTAATTGGAGGTTTTCATGTTTTGAATGATCAGAATCCATCCTTACTGTATTTGTTGTTGAGTTTGGTCCATCTGGTTGCACCATAGATCTGACTTTTCGTCACTTTGGCATTTTCTTCTCCTTTTAAGTATATCCACATCAGAGGGCAATTATTGAAACCGTTCCAGCTCCTTAATCACTCTGGCCTGTTCAGGAGATCCACTAAGCTTGATCAGGACTTTGCAATTTCTTGTCCAAGTATCTTGGATCTTCTTTTCTCTTTTCAACATCCTTGCTTGTCTGGCAGTTTCAGCATTTCTTTTGGTCAGGTGCTCATTGACATAAACTCCTGTACCTTTCAATTTTCTGCCATTCCTCAGCACCTCCATTTTTTGCTTCCTGTTGACAAAGCGAAAGATAATGTTTGTCTTTTTATCGTTTCTTTGAGGTAATGTGTGACATGCCGCAATGTTTTTACTGTCTATTAAAATGTTTTTGCTCTCAAAGAACTTGATAACTTGCTGTTCAAGTGGTGACAAACCGGGAGTGGATGTCAGAGGTGGCCGATTATCTTCTCCTTTATCCCCTGCTGCAGCCTGTGCATAGGTGCGCTGGACTTCAAGCCCTGAGATCAGGAGATCCTCCATTCTGGAATACTGTTCCAAGTCATCAATTCGTCTTTCCAGATGTTCAATTTTCTTGTCCTTTTCTTGAATCAGGGTCTTAAGTTGTTTTATTTCATCAGTTAGTTCCTTTAGGCTTGTTTGTTGCTCTGCCACTTTGGTTATTTCTTGTGACAGGTACTCCAAAGATTTCTTAATTCCCTCTACATCTTCTGCCAACTTCTTGCTTGCCATTGTTGATCTGTATGTTGTTTTTTGAGTAGTATCACAGATAGCTTTGTTGTTTACTTTTCCCAGGTCTGCTTTCTGGCTGTTTATCCACAGGTTAGATGTCCAAATACACCACCAATATCAAAAATTGTTGCTCTACTAAGGTATTTATATCAAAAGGAAGTAACCAGATACCTTACATAGGGTGGATGCTGCCTTATTTTCCTGATTTAGTACAGATTGTGGAGCAGGATTTCAGCAGCACAGCAGCCATCTTGGAACCATCCAGTGGTTACATACATGTATGTATGTAGTAAGTACTATGTATGTATGCAATACAATGTCAGTATGTATGTGTGTAGAGCCCATACCCCATGAGTGTGCAGAATAGTAGTTTGGAAGCACATGTTCAGAACAAAACAAGGGAAGAATGTCTGTCGGCATCGCCATATTGTAGATAAATTACAAAAACAGAAAAAACAGCCACAAAGGTGATTTGTGCATTTGTGGAGAGAACGATGTATATTCTTTCAACTGGATTGATATTGTGTAGAACTCAGTTCAGAGACTTACTCCAAATGTCAAAAAAGTTCAATTTCGCATTTAGGTGTTTCCATTAAATTATTATTATGAATAAATACTCTTGCATTTTTTCGCAACTGTTTACTGATCCCAACGTGACGATAATGCTTTGTTCACACCGGACAGCTTATTTGCGTCTAAATTTGCCTAAATGCGCGAAAAATTTTATTTATACTGTTGACGCCTCAATAAGCTTCCAAACTGTTCTGACGCGCGTCAAGGCTTTGGTGGACAAAAAGACACTTTTAACGCCACAAAGCGCTTCGAGCTTTCGCTTGTTTGCAGGCTTTGTTTTGCTCATAGACAGATCACGTTGAGAGAGAGGAGGAGAGAGAGAGAGAGGCTAATTACATTCATAAAATGGAGCTTACCCGATCACACAACTTTCTCCTCCTCCTTTTGCTGTCTCCATCCTCCTCGGCTCCTCCCGTTGTACAGCAGGTTTAAACACGGCACCGGGCATTTTTAATAGATCCATGTGAGGCGTTGTAAGTCCAGATCATGTCCCGTGTTGTTTGTTTTGCCATGTCTTCAGATTTTCAAAGCAACGAACGGCAAAGTCTTTGATAAAAGCCCCAAACAAGTGACCTTTGGTTAAAAAAGTGATTAAAAGACTTCAGTAAACAGTCGTCCTTTCCTCTTGGTGTGAGAGGAGAACAACAGGTCATGTGTCACAGGAGTAGAGTCTCTGATTGGCTGGCGCCGACTTCCAAAGCATGAAAGATGGATTTTCCCAACTCCTGCGGCCACCGCAGCTTCGAGCTTCCAATCTGCAAGACGCCGCGTTTCAGATGCCAATACCGCGCCGCAGATTCACTTGAGCGCTCAAGACGTGGGTTTACATTGACTTAACATTGAAAATGGACGCAAATACGCCAAGACGCTGTCCGGTGTGAACGCAGCATAAGAGTAAATTCCAGCCTGTTTTCTTTTTATTACTTTTCTTTTTTGTTTGACTCACACTGTGAACAAACAGCTCTGCTTTCATACGCGTACAGGCCCTTGTCTCTGCTACTGTCCATGGTGCTGAACAACAAATCAATCAGTAATTAGGTAAATAAGTACATTGATAGATTGACATATTGATGTTTGATTTATTCATGCAAAATTCTAAAACATCTTTTTTTAGAGCCACAGTCTGACAGCGCGTTTGGAATCACTCACGTCCAACAATCCCTGGGAATCCCAACATAAACCACCTGTATTATTTTCTCTGATATTCGCCGTTTCCCTGGAGCCTCCACAAAACAATGTCTTCAAAGTGTAAATACACTCAAGGAAAAAAGAAACGCAACAATTTAATTTTCGAAAATTCCTTTGAAAACGAGTACATTTGGAAAAATGGGTTACATCATGATTTCAGTCCACAGCCGAACACAGGTGAACACATTTCTTGGATTGGCTTGACTGATTGTGAGAACAATAAAGAGTGCATTACAGGGTCGTTCACCAGAGAGGGATGGAGCTATTGGCTGCTCCAAGCTGGACGGTGTTGTCTTGTGTCTCCAGGGTGTTTGGAGTCACTGCTCTACCATTAGTCGTCTTGTGGAGCGATACCAGGCCACTGGTTCCTCTAACGACCACCCTCGTACTGGTCGGCCCCGTGTAACGACCGCTGCACAAGACCAACCGCCCCACACATCTCCAAAAGAGGTTCAGCCGCCACCAGGTCCGCAGCCGAGACCATTGGGACACACCACGCCAGAACCATCCGTAACCGCCTCCGTGGTGACGGTATTTGACCATATCGGCCATATGTTGGATCAGTGCTTACCCCCCAACATCGCTGAGCTCGGGTTGAATGGTGCACTGCACATCGTCGTTGGACTTTGCAGAGGTGGTCCCAAGTTTTGTTCAGTTACAAAAAAATGTTCCAGTGCTTCAGAGCAGATGACCGAGATCGGGTGTACTGGAGAGGTTGGGAGAAGCATGCTGAACCTTTTGTGCACCAAGTGAACCTATGGGGTGGTCTCAGTGTCACGGTTTGGGCAGCCATGTCGGCAAATCACCGGACAGACCTGGTTTTCATCGAAGGAAATCTCAATGGTCTCCATTATCGGGATGGGATCCTGAGGCCTGTGGTGCTCCCTATTTCTGGACCAAGTTGGGACGGGAGCTCTGTTCCAGCACAGCAATGCGCGACCCCATGTGACCCCAACCATGAGTCCGGACTTAAATCCCATTGAAAATGTCTGGGATCTGCTCAGTGTGCGCGTCTGCCGACGTGAGCATCCTCTCGAAACTGAGCAGCAGCTGAGGGCGGCACTGGTGGAAGAATGGGGGGCAATTCCACAGGATCAACTCATGATCCATGAGGCGATGAATAACTGCTGTCCAGGATGCCAACGGGGGTCACGTGAACTATTGACAGTCTGATGAAACTCTGTCACTTTTGGTTTGGGGGTTGCTCTATTGTTTGGTTTTGTTATTGGACTTGAAAATGTGTAAACGCTGCAAGAGTTGGCCTGAAGATTAGAAATGAATGTAGGGTTCATATGAAACAGGCAGATCTCAAAAATACAATTATTCTGGCCCCCAAAAACTCCGAAAACTGAGTGTTGCGTTTCTTTTTTCCTTGTGTGTACATAATCCATAATCCGGTGCAGCGGTTTCTTTCTCTACGATTCTGCACATCCTTGCACAGGACGTCCTGCTAAAGCGTGTGGTGCTATGGAGAAGTTTATTAAAGTCTGACAGCTTCAAACTACAAAGTAAGAGGCAAAAACACAAAGCCTTAAGTTTCCTTCTCGCTGCAGCAGCAGCTCTGGTTCAGCAGGACGACATGCGTGGGTAAAGTCTGGAACTCTTTAGTCAGATTTAAGAAGTGCTGCCACTACAACTAAGAAAAAATGTGTCTTAATACGTGGATGCTTGGAAAACAATGTTAATGCTGAAATCCCGACAGACGTCGGCATGTAGCCAAGCAAGTCCAAGTCCTGGGTCCGAGATTCATTCCAAGTCCCAGTCCAAGACCCAGACTGCACAAACGCATTGCCGCGGCTGCTTGGAGCGTGTAAAAGAAGAGAATAAAGTTATAAAAGCATTCTGTCTTGTGTGCTGCTCCGCGCTTGTTCATCTTCTATCGACACTTGCGTTTCTCAGTCTTTGATTTTGCCTGATAAGCCTCTGGTTTGACTCTTAAATATGGAAAAAAGTCTTTGCATTGAAACAAATCTTTTTCGACACGCCCAGAAAACCAACTCTTGAAAATGCAAAAACTTGTTATCTATAAACAGATGTTCTTTCAAAATGGTCGCGCTTCCATTAGAGAAACATTGATGCACAAATTGAATTGGCGATATTTGATGGTTAATGGAAACGCGACTTAGGCTCACAATCTGCTGCTACACAGGTCAATGAGCAGAGGGTTCATCTGTTTGTGAAGGAGGGAGGGAGTCCTGGGCCTATCATAGTATGGTTCACGTGTAAGGAAGTCCTGGGCCTATCGTAGTGAATGGTTCACGTGTAAGGAAGTCCTAGGCCTATCGTAGTGAATGGTTCACGTGTGAGGGAGTCCTGGCCTATCGTAGTGAATAGTTCATGTGTGAGGCAGTCCTGGGCCTATCATAGTATGGTTCACGTGTAAGGAAGTCCTAGGCCTATCGTGAGAAGGGAGTCTTGGGCCTATCGTAGTGAATGGTTCATGTGTGAGGGAGTCCTTGGCCTATCGTAGTGAATGGTTCATGTGTGAGGGAGTCCTGGGCCTATCATAGTATGGTTCACGTGTAAGGAAGTCCTGGGCCTATCGTAGTGAATCACACAGGGAAGGTGTTTGGTTCACGTGTGAGGCAGTCCTGGGCCTATCATAATGAATAGTTCATGTGTGAGGCAGTCCTGGGCCTATCGTAGTGAATGGTTCACGTGTGAGGGAGTCCTGGGCCTATCGTAGTGAATAGTTCATGTGTGAGGGAGTCCTGGGCCTATCGTAGTGAATGGTTCACGTGTGAGGGAGTCCTGGGCCTATCGTAGTGAATAGTTCATGTGTGAGGCAGTCCTGGGCCTATCGTAGTGAATGGTTCACGTGTGAGGAAGTACTGGGCCTATCGTAGTGAATGGTTCACGTGTGAGGAAGTACTGGGCCTATTGTAGTGAATGGTTCATGTGTAAGGAGTCCTGGGCCTATTGTAGTGAATAGTTCATGTGTGAGGCAGTCCTGGGCCTATCGTAGTGAATGGTTCATGTGTAAGGGAGTCCTGGGCCTATTGTAGTGAATAGTTCATGTGTGAGGCAGTCCTGGCCTATCGTAGTGAATGGTTAATGTGTGAGGGAGTCCTGGGCCTATCGTAGTGAATGGTTCACGTGTGAGGGAGTCCTGGGCCTATCGTAGTGAATAGTTCATGTGTGAGGGAGTCCTGGGCCTATCGTAGTGAATGGTTCATGTGTGAGGGAGTCCTGGGCCTATCGTAGTGAATAGTTCATGTGTGAGGGCAGTCCTGGGCCTATCGTAGTGAATAGTTCATGTGTGAGGCAGTCCTGGGCCTATCGTAGTGAATGGTTCATTTGTGAGGCAGTCCTGGGCCTATCGTAGTGAATGGTTCACGTGTGAGGGAGTCCTGGGCCTATCGTAGTGAATGGTTCACGTGTGAGGGAGTCCTGGGCCTATCGTAGTGAATGGTTAATGTGTGAGGCAGTCCTGGGCCTATCGTAGTGAATGGTTCATGTGTGAGGGAGTCCTGGGCCTATCGTAGTGAATGGTTCATGTGTGAGGGAGTCCTGGGCCTATCGTAGTGAATGGTTCATGTGTGAGGGAGTCCTGGGCCTATCGTAGTGAATGGTTAATGTGTGAGGGAGTCCTGGGCCTATCGTAGTGAATGGTTCACGTGTGAGGAAGGACTGGGCCTGTCAGTATAAAACCTATAATTCAATTACATTTATTTGTACAGCCCAAAATCACAACAGCAGTTGTCTCAGCCGACTTTACAAGATGTTGATTTAGCAAAAACAATTAGTCAGAAAATCAAACAATGAAACATTTGGTCAATACCAACAGAAATATTGTCAGTGTTGTCAGTTTAAAAGTCACAGGATCCTCGTTTTACCTCTAATAAGTTTGTGCATTTCTTCTAAGAACAGTCAAAGTTACATTATGACATCATCACGTGGGAGGGCATCTGACTCTTTGTGTTTTGTGTTCACAGAGACGGAGATTATCACTGCAAACGAAGAACCACGGCTATTCTCACCAAAGCCATCAGTCCTGGAATGAAACTGGTCCAGCAGTCAGTCCAGACCATGGACCAGAACTAAAGCAAGTCTGAACCAAGTCTAATGCGGGACTAAAGCAGGTCTGAATCAAGTCTAATGCAGGTCTAAACCAGATCTAAAGCAGGTCTGAACCAAGTCTAATGCAGGTCTAAACCAGATCTAAAGCAGGACTGAATCAAGTCTAATGCAGGTCTAAACCAGATCTAAAGCAGGACTGAACCAGGTCTAATGCAGGACTAAAGCAGGACTGAATCAAGTCTAATGCAGGTCTAAACCAGATCTAAAGCAGGTCTGAATCAAGTCTAATGCAGGTCTAAACCAGATCTAAAGCAGGTCTGAATCAAGTCTAATGCAGGTCTAAACCAGATCTAAAGCAGGTCTGAATCAGGTCTAATGCAGGACTAAAGCAGGACTGAACCAGGTCTAATGCAGGACTAAAGCAGGACTGAACCAGGTCTAATGCAGGACTAAAGCAGGACTGAAACCAAGTCTAATGCAGGACTGAACCAAGTCTAATGCAGGTCTAAATCAGATCTAAAGCAGGACTGAACCACGACTGGACCGAATCTTAACACATTTTATTCTTCAATAAAATGTCAAACTAAAGTGACTTTGTAGGTTTTTTTTTCATATTAGTATTTAGGGATATGTCTGAGTGTTTAAGCTCAGCACAGGGCTGTAGGTTGCTAATCATTTAATCCATGTGTAATAGTGGAGAGTGATGCGCGGACTGAGAAATAGCAACTTCTCTGAAATGCAGGAGAAAAACTTGCTCCACTACCTTCCCCTAAAAAACATTTCTGCCGTTGATTTACGACACAAGCTCAAGCTCAGCAACACCAAACTGAAGACTGATAAGCCAGATGTTGTTTGATGAAGATGAATTGTCATGTAAAAAGTGTGACAGTGTCAATAATGTGTATGTACTGTACATGTTGAATAATTCAATTCAATTCAATTCAATTTATTTTTATATAGCCCAGAATCACAACAACAAGTCATCTCGAAGGACTTCACAGGAACAGGTAAAAGTGGAGGAGTCCATGCGGGGAGGGACCAGTTCAGACAACCAGGGGGCCTCGGCACTGGAGCATCCTAGGACAGACACACTCCCAAGGGGGAGTGGGTTAATAAAGCACTAATAAAGTGCTTTATGAACTGCTCAGACTTTGGTCAGTTAGCTGAGGCAGAACGGTAAAATTCCAGGCTTCAAATGCAACCCCAACTGCTCTGGACATTAGCCAGACAGATTGGTCAATTTTCCCGCCAAAGTGGAAGAAGAAATGAACACTCAGCTCAGTTCAGTCAGGTCAGGTGCTTAAGAACTGCGCCGATGAGCTAGTAGAAGTGTTCACCACCATCTTCAACCTGTCCCTCTCCACCTCCCGACATGTTTTAAAGCTAACACAATCATTCCTGTTCCAAAACAGACCAACGTCACATGCCTCAGTGACTACAGGCCTGTGGCGTCAACACAAATGTCTGGCAGGAATGAGGAACTTTTTTAGTTGTAAATTAGTAAACTTGTGCTTTCCACTAAAAAGTATATAGTAAATACAGCACTTTGTGAAAAATTTAGACCTCTGAGTACTGTCTGAACTGAATAATAAAGAATTTTAGTTCTAATCAGGAGCCGAATGCAGCTCTCTGATTGGCTGAGCTTGGGTGGTCCTCTCCAGTTTCACTTTGTTGTTTGTAAAAGCCATAAATGCAACCAAAATGAATACATGTCGATATTACCTGTGTGTCGAAGGATTTATGAGCGGAAGTTGTCGGATTTAAAATCTAAATGGGTCATTCTCTGAAAGTGGGACCATTTTGCCCATTGGTTATTTGACAGGTTTTCATTAAGTAAATAATAATCATTTTGTTTTAATTTTTTAAGTAATGTATACTACTAATGTGCCTCTAAAAGATTTAAAACATTGCAGCCCAAGATAAGATGGAACTTTTTTTTACAACCTGTTTTTTTTTTTTTTAAAAAAAGCTTAAATAATGGTTAGTGCTAGATAGTCAGGTCTGGAGGGACAGAAGTGAGCTGGTTGTAATGAGTTTATAACTGTTGCTAAACAGGCCTAAACTGTTATATTTTTTATCTTAACCTTTACCCAAACCTTTTTCCTAACCTTAGCCATCACCCTAACCCTTTTCCTAAACTTAACCGTTCTCCTAAACTTAATCTTTGTCCCTTCGGACCTGACTATCTAGCACTAACCTTAAATAATGGATGAAACGTGTGACATTTTTATCCAGCAATAAACATGATGTAATGTCCTCATGTAAACTCGATAAAATACTGCACTGAAACACAATAAAATGAAGAATAATGTTGGAAAATATGTTTGCATTTTGTTTTTTCTCCTTTTGTATTCAGTTTTGTGAAAATTACAGCGAATTCCTGGTTATCCGAATGTAACTGTTGGTGTCCATAAGTTACACACGGACCTGATCAGTTTTATCAGCAAGTGAAGACTTTTCAACGCTCAGGAACCTTGCAGCGGATAAACGCCACTAATGTGTGTATTCAGAGAGAATACTCAAAAATCAACATTCGGAGAATAAAAATATCTATGACAAACATACCTTATTATTTTCGTGTCTTAAAAATTAAAAAATGACATCATGAGTTTCATTTCAATCCAGCACGGCGACTGGTTTTTGCGTCATCTGAAACGTAATGAAAACAATAAGCGTCTCCATTTTGCAGTTTTGCACGCTTGGCTAATATGTGCTTTAAATGAGAGCTCTTGGTCAAATAAGACTCCAAGGTTTCTTACAGTCGAGCTGGAGGCTACACTGACATTGTCCAGTGTGATTATCTGCTCAGTTAGAGAGTCTCGCAGGTGTTTAGGGCCGAGTAAAATCACTTCTGTTTTATCAGGATTAAGGAGTAGTATTAAGGCTCATCCAGGTTTTTATATCCTTCACACAGGCACTGAGTCTTTCTATTTGATGGCATTGTTGTTGCTTTAATGAAATCGTCTACAAATAAGCAGTGAAGTAGACAGCGAAAGCCCGAAAGTGATTTATAAGTTTGGTGCTTTTTTGAAAAAAGTCCTTCCTTTATTAAAATAGTTTTGTATTTCTTTGTTCTGTTATGAAAATAGTTGTTTGTGCTCCATACCATTGTATATGGTCGTGAGCGAAATTAAATAAATGAAATGAAATGAAAAAACAATTTCATTAAAACAACAATACTCATCACAAATAATTTCTAGAAAAATTATTATATAATTATTAATTTTACAGTTAAAAAGCAAAATATCATTTGATTTAATTCAATTTACTAATGTTGACACGTTTGACTGTCAAGAATGTGTTTTTTAAGTTTTGTGTGAAAATATTTATATCTACAGTCTGTTTCAGACTGTCTGGAAGCTGATTCCACTGTTCGATAGTTTGCAGATTAGTTTTGTAGTGGATTTGACAAATGGGCTCCCTTTAAGTGACAATCTAGGCAAAAAATATTTTCTAAAATTGTGAAAAATATTTGAAGGTAAGGCTGGGCGATATGGCTAAAAAATAAAATTGAGATTTTATTTTCACTTTGAACCTTTTTGATTTTAATTGATTTTATTCAAAGTCATCAATGAGTGCTGCAGTTTATTATGAGCTCACAATGTTTTAAAGCATCTATAAAGGATGAGCCAGTGAACTTGTTTTCATTCGTTACTGCATCCAGGTTAATAACATTGCATCTGTTAGGTTTCATATCTAAAAGTTTGTGTTTGTGTTTGTCTGTCACTCACTCCTGTCACTCAAACTCTGTCGTCATAGTCACTCACACACCGAGGGAAAGGGGCGAAGCCTGCCGCTTTGGGGAGAAGAGACCGGAGTAGGCAAACTTTACCTTTATGAGAGAAAACCTCAACCTTAATTTGATGATCTTTCATGTACACTCAAGGAAAAAAGAAATGCAACATTCAGTTTTCTGAGTTTTTGGGGGCAGAATAATTTTCTTTTTGAGATCCGCCTGTTTCATATGAACCCTACATCCATTTCTAATCCTCAGGCCAAATCTTGCGGCGTTTACACATTTTCGAGTCGCCTCATGGATCGGCAGTAGTGTCTGAGTTGATCCTGTGGATTTGCCGCCCATTCTTCCACCAGTGCGCCCTCTGCTGCTGCTGAGTTTCTCCTATAGTGTCCTGACACCTGATCTGGCCATCTGCTCTGAAGCACTGGAACCTTTTTTGTAACTGAACACGACTTGGGATCATCTCTGCAAAGTCCAATGACGATGTGCAGTGCACCATTCAACCAGAGCTTGGTGATGTTGGGGGGTAAGCACTGATCCAACATATGGATAATATGGTCGAATACAGGTCAGCATGGAGGCGGTTACGGATGGTTCTGGCCAACACTGGCCTGTGGTGGGTCCCAATGGTCTCGGCTGTGGACCTGGTGGCTGCTGAACCTGTCACAGAGATGTGCGGGCGGTTGGTCTTGTGCAGCGGTCGTTACACGGGGCCGACCAGTACGAGGGCGGTCGTTAGAGGAACCAGTGGCCTGGTATCGCTCCACAAGACGACTAATGGTAGAGCAGTGACTCCAAACACCCTGGAGACACAAGACAACAGCGTCCATAGCTCCATCCCTCTCTGGTTGAGACAATCGTGTGTTTTTGGCTTCATTCTGGTGCCTTTTATAGAGAAGACTTGAACACAGTTAACCAGAGGTAAAAGTCAACTCTGAGTTTCAAACATAAACCACCCTGTAATGCACTCTTTATTGTTCTCACAATCAGTTAAGCCAAACCAAGAAATTTGTTCACCTTTCTTCAGCTTGTCTGTTTTTCCAAATGTACTCGTTTTCTAAGGAATTTTTGAAAATTTAAATGTTGCGTTTCTTTTTTCCTTGAGTGTACATACAACGTGAGAGCTGGTGGAAGTGCAGATCTTTCATGTACATACAACGTGAGACTGGCTTTTTTTCCACCACTAGGGGGAGCAGCTCAAAATCTTAATACTAGTTTTGTGTCTTTTCTTTGTGTGATGTCATATCCTGTGTGGGAAAGTCAAGACTTGCTCTATCACAAGGTAAGCTAGTAAAAACGTTTTTTTTTATATGTTCAAGTAAAAAAAATAAATTTTTAATTTTTTTAAGTATAACTCTCTTATTTACGGAAGTCCAGAGCTGCCAGTGTGGAGTAAAAATTTGTTTTCAGCTTTTCTCGTTATAACGACCTTATATTTACGTTCAAACGACAATATTCTCGTTATTACGACTTTTTATTTACGTTCAAACGACTTTTTTTACGTTCAAACGAGAATATAATGTCGTTTTAACGACTTTAAATTTACGTTAAAACGAAAATATTTTCTCGTTCGAACGACTTTTTATTTAACCTACATTAAAACGACAATATATTCTCGTTAAACCGACTTTTAATGAAAAATAGACAGCCCTTCTCATGATGCTCCAGAGCCCTGTACTATGAACGTCGCTGAATAGCCTGGATAAGTTTCTCTTACCCGGGTTGACTAACCCAGGTACAAGGCCAATCACAGACACAGAAGTTACGCTACACAGTTCATTTAAATGTCCTGCATGGATATAACAGACTAAAGCACAAATGTACAGACATCACCAAACATTTAATAGATCGACCTTAGTCTGTTGGTTTAGACAAGTGTCTTTTGTCTGAGTCAAAGTGATGCGTAAAGATCCACAGCCAAATGTGTAAAAGTGCATTCAATCATTATTTCTTGACAGTGAAAGTGTTTATTAATCATCACACAGATTAAACAGGATTCTTCAGTGTTACTGCTACATATAAGATCTCATGGCTCCTCTTTATAAATACGTGCGCATCGCTTTGATATAAAATACGCCGTGACTTTCGTCTTTCCTCATTTCTCCGCTGCCCTTTCTCATCTCTCTCTCCCCCGTCTCTTCACAAACGCCTAAATTCTCGTCTCTGATTGGCCAGCGCCTCGTCTTTTTAACTTATTTAGATCCTGGTCCGGAGCAGGTTATGAGTTTGTCTCATGTTGCCATAGAGATCTGTCCTGACAGGAAGTGATCCACTTTGGTAGGACCAGACCAGGTTTAACCCAGAACTGACCTCGCTGAACCCCAAATCTAGCTTCGTAGTACATGGCTCTGAGCCATCCAGCTTGTGGCGCATCATGGGAAGAGCAGTCTGTTTATCATAAAAAAGTCGTTTTAACGAGAAAATATTTTCGTTTAATGTAAATTTAAAGTCGTTAAAACGACATTATATTCTCGTTTGAACGTAAATAAAAAGTCGTAATAACGAGAATATTGTTGTTTGAACGTAAACGAGAAAAGCTGAAAAAAATGTTTACTCCACACTGGCAGTTCTGGACTTCCGTACTTATTACATAAAGATGCAAAAATTATCTTTTTGGAGTTGGTAGAGGAAAGTGTAAAGAGGATTTTTAAATTACAACTAATGTCTCTCTTTAAGCTAGTTTTGTGCTAGAGTATTAGCAAATTTAGCAGCACGGGGCAAGTTGTCACAGTCAAGGCGAGTACCCTGCTTTGTATTAAATGGAAATTTTAAGGGTATTCATGATACATTAGGTGAAATATTTTGTATATTAAGTCAATTAAATAGAATAAATGATGTGCTTTTTTTTATCATTTTAGAAATGGTGCGACACTACAAGAGAAAAACCGAAAATGGGTGCTTTGACCCTGATGTCATGTTAAGGGCTGTGAGGCAGGTGAAGAAACATGGCAAATCCATTTGGGGTACTGCTACTTTATTTGGAATGAACTATCGAACTCTGGCTCAATACTGTCAGAAATTTTCTGTGCAGTAGATTGACAGTCAAGATGACATGATGACTACACCTGTCGGCTACAAGGCTCCGCGTTAGATTTTTACAAAGGAACAAGAACTTCAAAAGATATTGGAATATGGACGAGACAGGAGTGACGACTGTCCATAGACCAAACAGACTTGGGACATCAGGTGAGAGAGGAACATTGGTGACCCTTGCGTGTGCTGTTTCGGCCACTGGAAACAGCATTCCACTGTACTGTGTTTTTCCACGGGTAAACTTTCGAGACCATTTTTTGAATAATGGTCCTGTTGGTTCAAAAAGAGGCGCAAACCCATCTGGATGGATGAAGGAGCCAAATTTTTTGGATTTTTTAAGCATTTTGTCAAGCATACATAATGTTCAAGCCAGAAGCCAAGTCTGATTCATCTTGACAACCACTGCTCCCATCTGTCTGTTGAAGGCCTAACATATGCTAGACAAAATGGAATAGTAATGCTATCCTTCCCACCGCACTGTACTCACATGCTCCAAGCACTGGACAGAAGTGTATTTGGGCCCTTGAAAAAATACATACATACAGCATCAGCTTCTTGGATGCGCCGCAACCCAGGCAAGACAATAACCATTTACGACATTCCATCACTTGTTGCTAATGCCCATCGCCTTGCTGCAAGCCCACGCAACATCCAAGCTGGCTTTCGGGTTAATGGGATTTATCCTTTTGACAGGAATGTTTTTTCAGACATGGATTTTGCACAGTCACAACCAGAGATCAGTTTCAGCTTCTCAGGCTCCCTGCTCCGCTCCTCACAGTGCCATTTCTGCAGTCGCAGGTCGCAGGTCCCAGCTCCGCTCCTCTCTGTTCCATCTCTGCAGTCGCAGGTCCCAGCTCCGCTCCTCACAGTGCCATCAGTCAGGTTGCCCTGTTTGAGGATTGTTTTGGCCACCAAGTGTCTCCTGAGGACATTTGGCCTTATCCCAAGGCAGGCCCAGAAAAGTGACACGTCAGGGCAAAGGAAGAAAAGTTGCTATTTTGACATACACACCGGAAAAAGAAGCCCTAGAGGCTGAAAGAGAGTTGCAGTGTAAAAAGAAACTATTCAAAAGTAAGTGCAAACTAAAAAAGCTAAAGATGGGGTCAAAAAGAAGAAGGCAGCACATAAAAGAAGAGCCTTGTCATCAGATGAGGAAGATGAGGAGTTGTGTCTCATTTGTGTCGAGCCTTTTGGCAACAGCCGTCCTGGAGAGCCATGGGTCATTGTATTGTTATTTTGTTTTTAATAGGCCTATTGAATTGAATTTTTAGCATTTGTTCAAAGAAATATGAAATACCCAATTTTTAAATGCGTTAAAACTATTTTGTGAGATTTGATGTTGTTGAAACAGACCTATTTGATGTTCTATGATAATAAATGTTGCAAAAAGAAATAAATACATCTGATGTGATCCTTGAGCTTACCATTTTGCTCAATATCAGAATATAGCAATAATAAAATGTATTCAAATTTAATGTTCTAATACTGTGACAACTTGCCCCACGTGCTGTGACAACTTACCCAGGTACTGGGGTAAGTTGTCACAAGGTCACAATGTCTATTAAACTGCTTATATCTCTTTACTGATATTTCCTACAAAATGGCATGAATAGACATTTTAAAGCCAAGACATGTCGTTTTCAATTGGTATACTTTTTTATGAATGTATGACATACAGATCCTAAGATATGGGCAGGAATCTAAAAAGTGTGACAACATGCCCCGGTCTCCCCTATATATAAAGCAAAACACTATCAACATAAACACAATTAAGCCTACTTTAAATGGTTTTGTAACTTGAAATGAATACAAAAGTATTTTTGCTGTGGGGGTCGCGAGGCTGAAAAGTTTGGGAACCCTTGAAATATATGACCAACGTGTCCCTCTTTCGGATTTCTGTAGCCGTGATTGACAGATTAATTAGCCAATCAGAGACACGCATCTTCTGACGAAAAAATATCACGTGGAACTGAAAACATCGCAGATTTCTGCAGAATCAATGAGCGAAGCAAAAAACAATTTTAATGTGAGATGAGTGAAGTTAGATTTCAATTAAATTTCATCTATAAGGCAGAGCATTTTAAACTCGAATACAGAGAAATTTGATGATTTTACTACTAACAGTCATACTTTACAGGACTTTGAAGCTATATCTTTAAGTGAGCTTCTGAAAATAATTTCAACCTCTAAAGCCCCTACCTCATCCGTTGACCCGGTGCCAGCAAAATGTTTGAAGAAAGTGTTCAATTGTGTGTCAGAGCAAGTTCTAGCCATAATGAACTTATCTCTTCCCCGATGCTTTTAACACAGCCCTAATTAGACCCCTACTGAAGAAAAATGGTCTTAATATTGATGAATTATCAAATTATAGACCTATTTCTAACTTACCCTTTCTGGGAAAAGTTTTAGAAAAGGTAGTCTTGTCCCAGCTCTCGTCGTTTTTAACAAGTAATGATATCCTGGAAATTTTTCAATCTGGTTTTAGAAAAAACCATAGCACAGAAACTGCGCTTACAAAAATAACCAGTGACTTAAGAATTAATTCAAACAATAACAAATGATCAATTCTCATTCTTCTCGATTTGAGCGCAGCATTCGACACTATCAATCACGACATTCTTCTCTACAGACTAGAAAAAATGGTTGGCCTTTCAGGTGTCATTCCAAAAAGGCTTGCGTCCTACATTAAGGACAGAAAATGCAGAGTCTCACTGGGAGACCACCTCTCCTCGGAAAGAAAGATCCTAGATGGACTGCCACAGGGCAGCTCCCTATCCCCACTTCTGTTCGCCTTGTATATGTTGCCACTTGGCCATATTATAAGAGACCATAATGTTTGCTTTCACAACTATGCCGACGACACGCAATTATACATCTCCACTGATCCCTGCAAACAAGAAGCCATCTCAGCAATCACTAGCTGCTTATTCGCTATAAACCAATGGATGAACGCGAACGTTTTAAAACTAAATGAAGACAAAACAGAAATACTATTAGTGGGATCCAAAGCAAACCGGGACAAGATTACAGAGAATTTGGGCAACCTGAATCAATGGGTTAAAAGCAATGTCACCAGCCTAGGTGTAGTGTTGATCTAAACTTTAATAAACACATTAATAAAGTTATCCAATCTGCCTGTTACCACATGAGAAATATTGCAAAAATAAGGTCATTTGTAAATAAAAAGATGCAGAAAAACTAATTCATGCTTTTATAACAAGTAGACTGGACTATTGCAATGCTATTTTAACAGGTCTTTCAAAAAATGCTACATATAGACTGCAGCTTATCCAAAATTCGGCGGCACGCCTTTTAACCCACACCTCAAAAAGAGAGCACATCACTCCTGTTCTGGCCTCTTTACATTGGCTACCAATCAGCTTCAGAATCAAATTGAAAGTCCTTTTAATCACTTTTAAAGCTCTTCACGGACAGGCACCAGCTTATATTTGCAATATGCTACACTATTACACCCCACAAAGAACCATGCGCTCCTCAAACACAGGTCTGCTGGTAACTCCTCACAACAAAGCAAAACAAATTGGTGACGCTGCATTTGTAATCTATGCTCCTGCACTTCCTGTAGCCATCAGAGAAGCACCAAACCTCACAGTTTTTAAATCAAAACTTAAAACATACTTTTATAGCCAAGCTTTCACTTAATGGTATATTATAATTTTAGCCGAACCTTTTGCTGGTCGCGCTGAGAATCTAGGAATGTGTGTTGTTTTTTACTACTGTATTTATTGTATCTTTTATTGTATATTTATGCTCCATGGTAATTGGAATTGTACTTTTAACAAAGCATGGAAAGCACTTTGAATTACTTACTGTATGAAAGGTGCTACAAATAAATGTTATTATTATTTTTATTATTATTTTTATTATTATTAATATAATTAGTAGACGCGCAGTTCGACTGATGCTATCGAACACTTAGCATCTGAGCTAGTCCGGTAAGTACGGAGCGTTCTCCTGTTTATTTTCCTATAGCCGTTAGCATTAGCCCGCAAAAACACAAGTTATGAAAGATCTAGAGTGTCAGCTGTACCAACCTACTGACCACAAATTATTGTTGAGTTGACAAACCTTTAGTATTTTATTGTAGTTAAAATTGTGTATAAAACTGCTAACGGCTAGTGAACTTTTGCATCTTTTAAGACTGTAGAGAATGACCTGAGTGTGTGTCCTGACTTTGGGAATGACCTGAGTGTGTGTCCTGACTTTGGGAATGACCTGAGTGTGTGTCCTGACTTTGGGAATGACTAGAAGCCTGCTGCCGGAGGAGCGCAGGGTCCGCGAGGGTTCATAAGGTAAAAGCAGTTCTGAAAGATAAGAAGGCCCAAGACCATTAAGACACTTAAAAACCAGTAAAAGAACTTTAAAATCGATCCTAAAACACACAGGGAGCCAATGCAGTGATTTTAAAACCGGTGTAATGTGGACCCGCTCCCTGGTCTTAGTCAGGACACGAGCTGCTGAATTTTGTAATAATTGTAAACCTGAAATAGACTTTTTGAGAAGACCAGAGAGCAGGGCATTACAGTAGTCTATACGACTGGTGATAAAAGCAGCATCAGCGTCTCTGTGTTGGCCCGAGAGAGAATGGGACGGACTCTGGACATGTTTTTAAGATGTTAAAAACCTATTTTTGTGATATTTTTAATGTGAGGGATAAAAGTCAGCTCAGAGTCAAAAATAACGCCCAAGTTTCTTACTTGTGATGATGGATTAAAAGATTTTGTTTGTAATTTGGATATAAGTTTCTCTCTCTGGACCTCAGGACCGATGACTAAAACCTCAGTTTGTCCTGGTTAAGCTGGAGAAAGTCTAAAATGCAGTTAAAAAAAGCATCCATTGGCCTGGTGTCATCAGGAGACATGGAGATGTAACATAACTGTGGAAGTTGATTCCATGTCTCCTGATAAACACCAAGAGGTAAAAAGTACAGGACCTAAAATGGAAACCTGAGGCACACCACATGTGACTTCATGAACCTGAGAGGAGCATGTATCTAAACTTACCATAAAAGATCTGTCTGAGAGGTAGGACTCAGTACCAGAGAGGACAACCAGGTGTTATGTGTATTGTACCAAACCTGCCTGTGGAATCTCCTGGCAGCAGACGCTTTCTACTTCAGTTGGCATCGAGCAACAATTACCACAAGTACAATTAGCAAACGTGGCCAATAACATGAATGTGTGTTTCATACGTTGTGGTCGTACCAAGCCTATGCATCTCATACTGCCTCCGTACTCTCTCTGGTTCCTGTAATAATCAACTTCTGTGTGGGATGGGGGAACATAGGCGTAAGGTTGTACAACAGGGAGTGTCACTTTAATTCAATGTACCAACATTTATATGAAAGAACATGCACTCCCAGCGTTAAAGATGCCAGTCAAACTGAATAAATGCCTTTCTAAGCTTTTTTTTTAAAATATAGCCAGTGGTTAAAGTGGCCGGAACGGTCAGGAACGGCGTTCCGGCACCTTCAATGCCCTCCAAAAAATAAATAATTAAAAAGTAATTAAAAATAACATTGACATAATAAAACAAACACATGCAAAATGATTATAGTAATTAAGGGATTGAGTTGTAGATGCTATGAGTTGCAGTTGCATTTATTTGTTGCTTCATTATACTGATAAGTGATCAAGTCACAGCGGCACCAGTGAAATGAACAACTGGACCCTGAACTGTACACGAGCCCCTCGCACAGCGCACAGTCCAGTGCAGAGTCATGTCACGCTGGATTTACACAGACTGTGAGGCGGGTGCGGGTCGGGACACATGCAGGTTTCTTGCTAAATGCCTGTTACACCAGATGCTGTCAACTGTGGTCCGGTTTCGTCCAAAGCCACGTGGAGTCACGTAGATTCCCGCGAGAACGCTCGTATAATGAATTGAAAGCCGCACCAGACCGCTGCTGTCTCCGGGAAAAATAGACTTCATGCAGATTCTTTCCGCAGAGTCGCGCGACTCTCGCACTCGCAGTCGGACATGTCGGAGCACGGTGTAAATCAACGCATTGGTTTTAAGCACTTTCTAAGTTCTGCGTGACTCGCATCCAAGTTGCACTTAGTGTAAATCCACCGTCACTCTCAGGGAGAACAGGGCTCATCTCACAGCGGGACGAGTGGCCCCAAAACGAAACTTTAAGGACTTTTCTCTTCAACTATACCAACAGAGCTTAAAGCTAAAAGCGATGTTAACGATGATGTGATAATCGCGCGTTCCTCGAGACAACTTGGCCGCAGAGGGCGAGCCCCTCCCCCCGCTGGTGCTGTTTCAGATGTGAGGAAGTCCGACAGCGCGGTGCGCACGAACGGCGAGAGCGATATAAACTTCCAAATAACCGCGTGTGGTTTACCGCACTAAAAAATGACTTATAAATTGGCACAAATATGTTAAAGCCCAGCACTGAGGGCAGAGAGACAGGACAGGAGCAGGACTGGGGCAGTGACAGGGCAGGAGGGACTCACTCAAGGAGAAGAGAGGAGCTGAGGGAGTGTAGTGTACACAAGCTATTGTGGTTTACAATAGCTTGTGCACACCAAATTATCAACGACGGCGCCAGGGGGGTGCTTGGGGGTCCCGCGACCCCCCAACCAAAGGCTCTGACCCCCCATTGCCCTCCAAGCAAAAGTATCTTCTCTGCCAACTACTGAGACTCGGGTTTATGACAGCCCCGGTACAGCGCCTCGCGCTCCAGCATAGGTCCGACTCATGACCGAGGCGTTTCATAAAATTTGTCTTGTGTACGCGAGGTCAACTCGGCCCTGATCGAGTGCTGCGCGGTCATGTCTGTCTATCTCCGCTTGTGTTTGCCTGGTGCTGTGCTCCGGTTCAGCGTAAGCGCGCCGTGCCACGCACACAGGCAGAGAGAACAGCCCCGCACCGGGACACGGCAGGTCAGAGAAGAGCCGACAGGACGCGTGAACAGGACACATGAAAGCCGTCAGCGAGGACCAGTGACACACGGGCAGTGTCCGCGGTATAACGCCTATTTGGGACGTAGTTTAGAAATCACACACAAACTGTGGCTGCTCTGATCAGAACAGCATCACACTTGTATTCTGCCTGTGAAGCAGCTCCTGTCGTGTGCACTGTAAAACTAACACTGTAAAAAGTATTTAAAAAAATACTCACACTACCTAATAGCTTCCTAGTAGGAATAGGCTAAAAATAATAATAAAAATAAATAAATAAATAAATAAATAAATAATAATAATAATAATATAAAAATAATATCACAAAGTTGGCTAGTAGACGTGTTGTTTTTATGTAAAAGTTGAAAATGTAGGTATAGGCCTACATGATTATACCATATTGTAGGCTATTGTTTTTTGTGAGTAAAAGAACCAGACTAGACCTGTTAAGACTGGATCGATAAACAATATATCGAGTTGTACCTATAAATCCTTAACGATTATATAGAAATTCTTTGCCCCTCCTGTTTATAAACTAGACCCCCATCGCCCCCCAATTACATTTCTCTGGAGTCGTCGCTGCAAATTATAGAAAAAATGTCTTGTCTTATTTTTTGTGGGTAGCCTATTTTTATTATATATATATATATATATATATATATATATATATATATATATATATATATATATATATATATATATACAGAGGCGCTCATCCTGGCTGCACAGGAGCAGGCCTTGAGCACCAGAGCCATAGAAGCCCAGATCTACCACACCAGACAAGACCCAAGGTGTAGGTTGTGCAAAGAGGCCCCTGAGACGGTCCAGCACATAACTGCAGGGTGTAAGATGCTGGCAGGGAAAGCGTACATGGAACGCCATAACCAAGTGGCTGGCATAGTATACAGGAACATCTGTGCCGAGTACGGACTGGAAACCCCAAGATCTAAGTGGGAAACACCTCCCAAGGTGGTAGAGAATGACCGAGCCAAGATCCTGTGGGACTTCCAAATACAGACAGACAGAATGGTAATAGCGAATCAACCAGACATCGTGGTGGTGGATAAAGAGCAGAGGAGAGCCGTGGTGATGGATGTGGCAATACCAAGCGATGGTAATATCAGGAGAAAGGAGCATGAGAAACTAGAGAAATACCAAGGGCTCAGAGAAGAGCTGGAGAAGGCTTGGAAGGTGAAGGCAACAGTGGTGCCCGTGGTGATCGGTGCACTGGGGGCCGTGACCCCCAAACTGGATGAGTGGCTACAACATATCCCTGGATCTACATCCGACATCTCAGTCCAGAAAAGTGCAGTCCTAGGAACAGCAAGGATACTGCGCAGAACCCTCAAGCTCCCTGGCCTCTGGTAGAGGACCCGAGCTTGGAAAGCGGATGAGACCACCCGCGTAGGGTGAGAAGGGATCATTTTTTATATATATATATATATATATATATTATCTAGAAATAAAACCAGATAGATAGATAGATAGATAGATTGTTGGTTCCACAGACAGCTTTTTCTCTCTTAAAGCCAGAACAGTCCTTCTGTATTGTTGAAAATCAACACTTTTTCCAGCTAACAGTTTAACATTTTTCAAAAACTTTCTTGTTTTTAGCAGTTACCTGTATTTGTCACAACAAGATTAAAACTGACCTACTCTACTAAAACCCAGTTTTACAGTTGCAGAGCTAAGGAATGGATCCAGGGCTGGGGCCCCCTTATTCTGGTCTCTAGTTGCCTCTTTTTTATAAAATTTTGATTGCCTGGTGTCTTTTTAATTATGGTAAAGTTACATCACATAATAATAATATCACATCTAAATCTCACAAAAAATGCAGGAAATTGCATTGAATTTTTCAAAATTTGAAGAGTGGCCTAATTCCAGCCACTCAATGTCAAGACACATCAGAGAATTTCTCTCTTCTGCAACTTCCAATAGCAAATATAAGTGACAATATAAGAAAAGAAAAGACTATTTACTATTTTCATATCCTTTTGGACTTTATATGTTCAAAATCCTGCGTATGGCCCTGAACCTAAAATAGAGTTCCCCCACCTCCCAAATCCCACTTTAACCACTGAATATAGCCTTTCGAAGCTAACACAAGGCAGCACATTTATCTATATAGGCTATGAGATAAGAATGATTACACCCCCCCTTTAAATTATACATCACTCAATGTTGGTAACATACACGGATAAAAGTAGTTTTAATTTTAGGAACAATGTAAACAAGGTACAAACATGTTAAAATAAGCAAATACTAGTGCAAGTTCGACTTAAGCAACGTTTTATAATAAATGGACATGAATTCATTGATTATCATCTAGGGATGGAAAATCGATCAAAAACATCGAAAATCGATCGAAGTGCAGAAATCGATCGTAAGGTCAGAATCGATCAGTTTTTTCATGCAGCCACTGACTTACACACACACTCTGTATTTGTATAATACACACAATAATACAAAAATAGTCACAATGTTTGAAGAAACAAAGCCTGAACTTGACCTGAGTGAATGTGCATTATTATGTTGAGTAAACAACTGATGGGTTAAAGACTCTAAATATGGACACTACATATGACAGTGTACTGTTTGAATGTTGACGTTCTAAGCTCTAACAACAGTGGCTTTGTTTTAAATGTCATGTTTCATGGTTTATTTTGTGCCTTAAGGAGAAAAAAAAGTTAATATAGATAAACTAAAAAAATTGAACAAAGTTGAAAATCGTGGCGAATCCAAAGACTGAATCGAATCGTGACTTTAGTGAATCGTCCCATCCCCATTATCATCATGAATTCATGATGTATTCATGCATTAATTAGTTCACCGCTGACTCATCAAGAACTATCATGAATTCACCTTGAATTATCATGAATTCCAGTGATTTCATGAATGAATTCATTAATGATTTCCACCCTTAATTCATCCAATGAACTAACATGGAATTCATGTTAGTTAACCATGACTTTTAAAGCTACTATGAATACAAGGACTTCACATGATCAAGAGATATTTAAACCCTTTTGAAAGTCATGCATGAACATCATGAGTTATCATGAATTATCATGAGTTATCATGAGTTATCATGAGTTATCATGAGTTATCATGAGTTACTTTCACCAAAAACTAAAAAAAGAAGAAAGAAATACAGACTTTAAACTTAGTTGTCAAGAACTTAATGAACTCATATGAATTCACCATTATTTAGTACTTTGTGCTGCATTTGAGCTTATTTTTGTTTTTCAAATAAAAACTCAAGGCTTCTTTATAGCACCATTATTTAGGATTAGAAACAGCACGATTATACCCAAATGGATGGGTACAGCATTTTGGACTAAACATGTTTTCAGTGACAGAACAAAGTATTCAACAGTGGCACAATTTGAGTCAAACTGTGATCCACTCCCATGTTCTCCTTCACTGTGCTTCTCCTCCAGGTTTCTTCTGCATGCAATCATTCCAAGTAGCAGGTGGCCGCGTGCCTTCAGGGGTTCATGCACCAATACTTGAGAAACACTGCTATAAAGAGCATTATTCCATGTGTGTTTGAGTGTGTGAGCGGAGTATTGTGACTGAGGTGACATGAGGTAAAGACGGGAGTCAAACATGGCACAATTAGGTTAGCAGCGCTTCCCACCTCCCTCCACGCTCTCTCTCTCTCTCTCTCTCTCTCTGCAGTCTGTTCTAAAGCAGCGCCGGAGAGGCAGAGGCAGAGAGGAGATAGAACTGTCTCCAGCAGCAGCAGCAGCAGCAGCAGCAGCAGAGGGAACCACACACATCTCCCTGCTCGGAGCCATGCAGCAGCCTTTCAGTAAGTCTCTCGTTCTACTTGGACTTGACTTGGAACATGTGCTTCAGTGGAATTCACTTGTTTGATGAAACTTGAGTTTGTGCTCGATTTCTCTGAACCGCGTGTTTTTGACCAGATTGAAATCCTTTGCTGTGTTTTGTTGTTTTTGGCTGGATTTGGGAGAGGGGGTGTAACAGCTGGACTACTGTTCATTGAAGAGCTTCACAACCTGTTGAGTTTCCTTGAGATGAGGACAATAAGTTGCATGAACGTTGGAAACCTTTGTGTTAGTGTAAAGTCCTTGAGACCACAACTCCATTCTGTTCCTTAGAAGCTTTATTTCCGTTGTCATGACAACATTTCCACTGCTAGCAGAAGTCAAAATGAACACTCAAGGTATTCATTTTTAATATCAAATAAGTCAGGTGTAAGTGAACATACAATCGTATTTGTTTTGTGATGAACAATAATCTGGTGCACAGACAGATTACAACCATCACTAACCACTCGGCCACCGTATGGAAGAATGGCACTTGTGTCTGGTAGAGTTGGTGTGTTACACTGTTGCTGCTGTTTATACATAGTAATATCATTGTTTTTCTCTCTCACAATAGGGAAATTCCAGTGTTGCAACAAGTCCAGTACAGTAAAAGGACAGTATACGTACATAGTTGATAAAGTGATAACAGTAGACTGCTGTATTATTATTATTATATTAATTACTCTCACACGCGACATCAAACATGCTGTAATCTAAATAATTGGGGTTTTATTAAAGATCTCTCTGTGAGGTGGGACACACAACAGTGAGTACAGATAAAGCTTCAGGATTTGATAAATAGAACCAAAATATAAATTAATTGTTCGGGGCACCACTCACCAAAGTGAGAAGGAGTTGATTCTAATAATAAGCCTTTTAATGAATTAACAATTTATTGATTAATTAATAATTAGTTTAATCATTTCCATTGACTCCATTCTGAATATTAATCATGCACTTCACCAAAATAAGTTGGGATTTATGAAGATTTATGGACCAGAAGTAAACAAACAGTGTTTAAATGAAGTATGCAGAAGAGTTTTCTTGAATGCACAATAAGAGTCTGGAGCCGGGCTCGGCCACCCAAAACGCACAAAGAGACATATTGGACCCGATCTTGCCGTCAGTCTTAACGTGTGACACATGCCAGTAACACAAACACACAGCTGACAGCACAAGAGGTGTGATGATGCAATACACAAGGTGGAGCGAAGCAGAACGAGGCCATGGTGTGGTGCATTCTGGGAGAGGAAAGAGGAAAGAATAGACTTAACAAACACAACATGTAAAAGGTATGACTCAATGGATCTGGTGCAACTATCTGTCCGTGTTTTCTCTTTTTCTCAACGGACAAAAACCTTTAATTAATAAGTGAACAAACTCAGTGCTGCTGCATAAGTGATCTAATGCTCCAACCTCTCATATAAGCTGTCATATCTCTGCTCTGATTGGCTGCTGCTCCGCTCACACACATACACATGTATGGGATTTTTATAGCAAACTAAAAATATAAACATTTTTTTAGGGCCTAAAATTATTTCAATCAAAATACTTTTTAATAACATTTAAAGAAAAGTAAAAAATTAAATAGTACAAAGAAATCTGTAAAAGTATTTACTAGTGCTGTCAAGTGATTACAAAATTGAAGAGATTAATTATTTATGATCTGTAATTAATTAATCTATTTTTTCTCACCTAAAAAGAGAGAAAAACACTCAACTCAAGTGTTTTTGTTTTTATCCAATTGAGTTAATTCCATTATTGTTGCAGATGGAAATATTAATATATTGTAAAAAATGAAGACTTTGCTGTGTTTTGTTGCTAAGTTGTCCAGTTGAACAACCTTTATGTCACTGTGTAACTCACAGATGGAAACAATGAAGTTAAAGATTTCAAAACAGATTAATGTGATTAAAAAAATTAACTTGATTAATATGTCTGTAATTAATTCATCTCAATTAATGCACTAACTTGACAGCCCTAAAAAACACCTCAAATTATGTATACATATTTTGAATCTAAAATAATACATAACATGATGTTTTGATCATATTTAAAGGTAAATAACAGGTTTAAATAGTAGGCCTATAAGGATAAATAAAAGTAAATATTTAGCGTAAAATATTGATTTGAGTAGTTTTAATGACCCTGTTCATTTGGCCTTTATTAAACAAACAAATGGGAAAAATCTAAAGACTAAGAAGACACACACAAGCATGCACAAGAGCTTAAACACAAGCATCTGTGTGAAAAAGAAAAAAGAATCGCTACATGTTTTTTTGTTTTTGTTTGTTTTATACATTTTTAAAATGTATTTATTTAAACAAAACTTGCTACAACTTAAAGTTTCCCCCCTCTGGTGCGAGGTGGAGGGGCACGGGAGGGCCACAGCACAACGATGACAACTGTACAGAGAACATGTGTGTTCTGTTACGATCTGATTCAAATTCACTGTGAAATGAGCAGAACAAGAAACTGAATTTCTAAGCTTTACACAGCGCACTCTCATTTTCTTATCTTAGTAAGTAAGTAAGTAATCTTTATTTGTACAGTGCATTTCACAGACACAGAGTCACAAAGCGCTTCACAGTGAGATGAACCCCCCCCCCTCCCCACTCAGTGACAGTAAACTGCCCTGGAGCAACTCAGCAGAGGCGATTCACCTAACACCTGGCGCCTCAACCTCCGACTACCACCAAGTGTTCCCTAACATACATGTTATCAGTTATCTTCTCCACAAACTGCCTAAAAGAATCATTTCAACTTCAACCTGCTTCAGCCTGGCCCAGCACAGCCTTAAACAGGTTCTATTTAGTGCTTTGGAAAGGCCATTCTGAAGGCTTGACGCGCCCAGGCTCGTGACGCTCGTGTCAAAACAGGACAACTTTTGTGTATTTATATTTGTGGTTCTTAGGTTAAAATTCTTAGAAGTTTTTTGTATTTTGTTGAGACAAATTATTTACTTTATTATTGACAAAATTTCGTGGGTATTTTTTTTCTTTCGAAGACAGTTAACTCTGCGGCTGGACTCCGCAAGTGAGACCGTGTTTTTGCCATCAGAGAGAGAGAGAGAGAGAGAGAGAGAGAGAGAGAGAGAGAGTACTGCTACTCCGACTAAGAAAAAAAAAAAATGTTGGAATACAAGGGAGCTTTGAAATGTATGTTACTGTTGCTCTTGTGACAATAGAGCCCGATCTCACAAGAAAGTGTACATTTACCACGACATTACACATTATGTAAATGAGGTATGATTAACACGAGTTCACGGCCGTCCTGTGTAATTATAGTACACATCACAGTCCCCATTCATTTCTATGGTGGTTGTTAAGACGTGTTCTTATTTATGAATATTCATGAAATCCTGATTCTAATCTTAACCTGCCCCAAGCCCCAGACCTAATCTTACACATTTAGTAACTTTATGCCTGAACTTACCCGTTTCACCTGAAGAAACGTCCCCACGTGGCTTCAATCAAAACTCGTGTTTTTTTAACGCTGTGAAATCTCGTGTCATTTTTACTCTTTTTCATATCGTGCTAAATACACGGCGTAACATAAGAACTAAAAACAGCTGTGAACTCGTGCTCAAAATATGCTGTTTTTGTGTCGTGGTAAAAGTACGCCCTCTAGTGAGACTGTGTTGGACAATAGGAGGACGTCAATGACTAAAGTCTAAATAGTCGTCTGTCGGAAAAGCAACGTGTAGCCGGGCTTTGGAGCAGATTTACTGTACCTGTAAATCTCCCACTGCCGGTCCTTCACCTCCTGCACCAGGTTTAGCGTTTCCTCCTCACTAAACCGCTCACTTCTCTCTCTGCGCTGCTTCTGCTGTTGATCTGTGAGTCCACATCGTCTGTGAACCAGGTCCAAGGCTTATTATCTACCTTGTTGCAATAAAACGTCCACATTTGCAATGAAAACAAATGATTCGGTCCTAGAGCTGCTGAACCTGCTGTTCTATCTTTCTCTTTTTCCCTTTTGAATCCACGGCCCTTGACCCACCTGCCGGTTTGTTTACAGCAGCGCGCAGACGCAGACCTGCGGAGCTGAAAGAAACACGCGTCACAGACTCTGACGTAAATCTTTGACAGAAATGTTCAAATTAAATATTTATTCTGCACATTTTTACAGCAACGCAAAACTTTAAGAGTGTTTGTCATATTTTACCTCCAACGAAAATTCTGTTACAACAAAAAATATGTTCACACAATTTTCAGCGTTTATATTTTTGAACAGCCTCAGGGAGCCGCCGACCTCAGGTCTAGACTGTTCATCTAAACCTATTTGCATTAACTGTGTCTATACCAGCCCAATGTGACAATGTGTAAACGTCACACTGGGAGGAGATGGGCTGCTCGTGTCTGGGGGTCGCAGAGTAGACAGTGGTTGAGATGTTGCACAAATGTCCGTATGCTTGAGTTTGTCCTAATCAATGTCCACAACTCCTTAAGTGTGGAGAAGAGATGGAGTTTAGGGTGTGGGCCCATGTCTCTCTAGTTGTCAGGATAGTCCCCATCACCAGTGTTGTTCATCCACACTGTCTTACCCAGTTCCTGTCCACTTTAGGTCCAAAACAATCTGTGTTTAAAAGAGTGACATATGTGCAGACAGACCTCGTAATCGCTTGGTGCTATTTTCTCTGCCTTCATATCAATCTCAGTCTTTCTATCTGCTGGTACTGGCACATTATTCACAACACTCTTAGAAACAAAGGCCATTACACTTATTCCAGACTGATTTTTATTTGTTCCTTTTTTTTTTTAGAAACAAATCTTATGAGTAATACTCTTAACAGAAACTCAACTGTTTCAGAATTGTATTCATGAATTTAAATAATTATTAATATATTATTGTGAATACAATAATATTATTTTCAGCTGTGCTAAAAAGCCCATGGAAACACTCCTTTTGAACTCTTTGTTTGGTCATTTCTGTCTTGGAGCACTCAACAGGGCTACACACGGTGGCACAGCAGTTAGCGCTCTGGTAAGAAGGTTGTTTGTTGGATTCTGGGGCAGCCTGGGGTCTTTCATGTTCTCTCCATGTCCCTAGAGTCATGGAAGTATATTATATGTCCAATGTCCTTCATGCAAGAAGCTTCTGTAGAAATCAGCTCAAAATCCTGGCACATGGGTGAGTCTGAACTTCTCCACTTTGTTGATCATTAATAGACATTATGTTGGGCACAAGATTTACATTTGTTACTGTGTTTTGCCTCAACAAACAGAAAACAGCTGATGCTAATGCACTAGCTTTGCTTTGTTAAGTCCATCAGAGCAACAAATAAATCAAATCAAATCACTTTATTTTTGTACAGCCCAAAATCACAACAACAGTCGTCTCTGAGGACTTCCCAAGATTATTAATTTAGCAAACATGAATAATATAGAAATAAAAAAATAAAACATTACATATTAAATGAAACAATGAACATTCAGAAGCAGTGATGGATCAAGAATGTCAAAGCAGATTATTAATAGAGCAAATGAATGATTGTCCAGAGCATCCCCTGTCCTTAGACCCTCCTTCTGTCCTTAGACCCTCCTTCTGTCCTTAGACCCTCCTACAGTCCTTAGACCCTCCTTCTGTCCTTAGTCCCTCCTTCTGTCCTTAGACCCTCCTACAGTCCTTAGACCCTCCTTCTGTCCTTAGACCCTCCTTCTGTCCTTAGACCCTCCTTCTGTCCTTAGACCCTCCTTCTGTCCTTAAACCCTCCTTCTGTCCTTAGTCCCTCCTTCTGTCCTTAGTCCCTCCTTCTGTCCTTAGACCCTCCTTCTGTCCTTAAACCCTCCTTCTGTCCTTAGTCCCTCCTCCTGTCCTTAGACCCTCCTTCTGTCCTTAGACCCTCCTTCTGTCCTTAGACCCTCCTTCTGTCCTTAAACCCTCCTTCTGTCCTTAGACTCTCCTTCTATCCTTAAACCCTCCTTCTGTCCTTAAACCCTCCTTCTGTCCTTCGACACTTTGTCCTGGAGCACTGCCTCTGATCTTCCTTCTTGGCATGGAAAAAGGTAAAAAACCCGGTGGAGAAAAAGCTGGAGAGTTAAATGAGCAGCTAAGGGAACCTTCTACAGATAGATTCAGAAGGAGGAGCTTACTGGCCAAAGGCAGAATGTGTTTCCCTGCTGAGGTTCAGTCTCAGTGGGGTTGATAGGTGGAGCAGCTGACATCACTCACTCGGAACTAATGTCTGCTGCACTGCTATATACGCTGGAAAATGTCCAATTTTCAGCCAAATGCTAATATGTGCTAGCTTTGTTTGCAGAAAGAGTTGACAAAATTGTCATTTATTTATTTATTATTACCTCTCACAGCTCAGACAGTCGACTCTGAGCAGGCCAGGAGACACAGATCAGCATTTAGGCTCCAAATTTAGAGACTTTGAAAGAGCTGTCCAAATACAGCTTAGCCTATTGTAATAACATTCTAAAAATCATCCCCCTCCTTTTGAACCTCTTGTGATTTCTTTAATGTCCTCATTATATTTACAATAAGGGATGGATGACTCAGTAATCCTCTCCTTTATGTGAGTCACAGAAGAGTTTAGTTATTCTCACACGACTGCCTGCACACATCAGATCTGAGTTTATGAAGCACAAAAACACATTTATTTTGAGCGTGAGCTTTGTGACTCTCTGGAGCACTTCATTTAAAGGATTTGACTTTGTTTTTTACCTTTACTTGGACAAATGGTGAACGATGATTGCATCGAAGATGCTGAATTATGTTGGTGTGTTAGTTAGTTGGATGTGTTAGAGCCTTTAGCGGCAACTATACGTTTGCATTTTGGACCTCCATCAGCCCTGTTGGTCTTTAGAACATCCCCTGACTTGATTCTTTGACCGGATACAACTCCTGGATGGTCGTTTCTTCTGCTAACTTCAGCACCTTTCCATTTAGCGACTTTGAGTTGATGACACAATGTTCTCAGCTGGTGCTGCTCACACACGGCAGTCACACAAGACTCACCTGACACAAGACTTATGTGCAGCTTATCACTTGATTTTTCTCTCTGCTTTACTACGAATGTAGTTGGCCTTTGTTTAAAACAACAAAACAGGACAAGAGCAGCTGTTTGGATCAGGTCTGAACCGGTCTGACGGACGTCTGGCTCCTGAAGCTTGAGACAGTGTTTTTTCACCTGAAAGGGTAGGGTTAGGGTTAGGGTCAAAGAAACACATTTCATTCACACATGTTGATTTAGCAGCAGAACTTTGTTTTCACGCAGTGATTAACTCTTGTAGTTATCGGACAACAGCCCTGGAGAGTGTTGCTGCTACAGCTTGTGTCTATCACCTGCAGCTTTTTCTGCTGTCTGGTGCGTGCACACACCCCGTGTTGAGAAACAAAACGTTCTCTTTGTTTGCATTGTAGCAGAAAAGAGCTGCAGGTCTGCAAAGACAGACTGAAGGTGAGGAGGAAGAGTGTGAGCTTGGCCAAATCCTGCTTCACAAGAGAGTCCTGAGCTGAGCTGAGATAGATAGATAGATGGATGGATGGATAGATAGATAGATAGATAGATAGATAGATAGATAGATAGATAGATAGATAGATAGATAGATAGATAGATAGATAGATAGATAGATAGATAGATAGATAGATTTATTGTTGTCATTTCTGTGTAACTTTATACACAGAAACTAAATACTGTGACCCAGGTCAAGGTTGTCAGCAGCTTAAAAACATTGTCCATCAGAACTTAACAGCCGAAGTCAAACAACATTAAGTACCCCCAACAAGCAGGGCAGGCCGTCCACAGTGGGACCATCACCCCCCCCCCCCCCCCTCTCTCTCTCTCTCTCTCTCTCTCTCTCTCTCTCTCTCTCTCTCTCTCTCTCTCTCTCTCTCTCTCTCTCTCTCTCTCTCTCTCTCTCTCTCTCTCTCTCTCTCTCTCTATATATATATATATTTAATATACAGACCAGTTGAAAATTTGCTAAAATTCACATTTTGCACATTTGGATCCTAATGAGGTTTTAAGTAGAGTTACAATATGCAAAAGCAAGAAGGGGAGTGTGACAAAAAACACTTGGAACTTTTAAAGAAAATAATAATAAACTGAAAAAGGCTGTTTTTCAGCTGATTGAATCTTAAGACCAAAGGCTATAAAAGCCAAAATCTGCTCAAAATTCTCCTTTTCTGTCAGGCTTTCAGACAGTTCTGTCCTCCTGATGGTTAAAGCAAAGAAGTTTTCACTTCTTGAACGTGGCCGGATCATCGAGCTGCATAAGCAAAGCTCTCACAGCGACTCACTGCTGCTGAGGCTGGACACAGTCAGACACTCATTCTAAATGTTCTCCTGAGCATTATGGAACAACAAAGTCAAGTGTAGACCCCAAAAATGACACTGCGCTGAGCCGGAGGATCCTAATGGTGTTTGTCAAGACACAGGGCGGTCCTCGACCCAAATTATGGCCCTCACTGGTGCCGACCGCGCACATCATTGTGGCCATACCAGCTCGCCAAAGCCTGATCCCGTCAGATCTCAGAAGCTAAGCTTTGGGCCTGGGCAGTACTCAGATGGGAGACCGTGGAGGAACCTCAGGTGCCTCAGTGGGACTAACAGAGGAGAAACTCGTTGTTTTGTCCTTAGGAAAGACACTTCACCACATCGCCTAGTATGAGTCTGGTGTGTGTATAAATGGTTGGTGGTGGTCGGAGGGGCCTAACCCTAACCCAGCCTTGCTTCCATCAGTCTGCCCCAGGGCAGCTGTGGCTACAATAGTAGCTTACCACTACCCAGTGTGGATGAATGAATAATGCAGAATGTGAAGTGTCTTTGGGTGTCTTGAAAAGCGCTGTATAAATCCAATGCATTATTGTTAATATTATTATTATTATTATTATTATTATTATTATTATTAATATTATCTGACATACACAGAATGACAAGAGGCAGTGGTGGTGGTCTTCCGTGGTCCTCACTTCTTTTCTTCGCTCTTAATTACGAGTTGATACGTTTCAGGGTTTTTTCATCTTCTGGTAGATCAGCCAGGAGCATTGTTGAGGTCTGAGGTTCGAGTGTGTCATACACAGTGGCTGTTTTGTTTTTAATATTATTAATAATATTATTACTTTAGCTTCTACATTGTTGTTGCTAGTTCTCCTGGGGTCTGCACAAACACAAGTAACAGATAAAATGA
Source organism: Mugilogobius chulae (assembly GCA_038363315.1). Classification (NCBI taxonomy): domain Eukaryota; kingdom Metazoa; phylum Chordata; class Actinopteri; order Gobiiformes; family Gobiidae; genus Mugilogobius; species Mugilogobius chulae. The sequence goes on from CM076414.1 coordinate 10,212,414, forward strand.
CATTTACATTTTAAACTTCTGATACAAAAGTCCTGTATCACTCTTTTGGCATGTTTTATTTGAAAAGATGATGAAGTGGTAGTGACCAGTGGGTTGTGTTCAAATGGTTTTGACACGTGTGTGAAGAAAAAAAGAAACATTTAGACATTGACTTAATTACAGTCGATGGAAGCAGCCACGTCGTAGATAATAAATAACAAGTGAAAAACATTTAATATCTTCATTTCTGCCAAACTGAGAGGTCAAAGTTTTCCCTGTAGTAATACGGATTTAATCTCACACCAAGTGAAGGCAGCACAACAGACCAACATGTTCTGTTCACAAGAACCTGGGATGAACCAGGCCCAGAAGAACTAGGCCCAGAAGAACCAGGCCCAGAAGAACTAGGCCCAGAAGAACCAGGCCCAGATGAACCAGGCCCAGAAGAACCAGGCCAGAAGAACCAGGCCCAGAAGAACCAGGCCCAGATGAACCAGGCCCAGATGAACCAGGCCAGAAGAACCAGGCCCAGAAGAACCAGGCCCAGAAGAACCAGCCCAGAAGAACCAGGCCCAGAGAACCAGGCCCAGAAGAACCAGGCCCAGAAGAACCAGGCCCAGAAGAACCAGGCCCAGATGAACCAGGCCCAGAAGAACCAGGCCCAGAAGAACCAGTGCTTGACTCAGTGGCCACATGTTGACTCAGTTTGACTCACAGTGTTTGACTCACAGTGTTTGACTCACAGTGTTTGACTCACAGTGTTTGACTCACAGTGCTCCGTCTTGACTCACAGTGTGTTTGACTCACAGTGTTTGACTCACAGTGTTTGACTCCAGTGTTTGACTCACAGTGTTTGACTCACAGTGCTTGACTCACAGTGTTTGACTCACAGTGTGTTTGACTCACAGTGTGCTTGGACTCACAGTGCTTGACTCACAGTGTGTTTGACTCACAGGTGTGTTGACTCACAGTCTTACCAGTGTTGCTCCTGTTTGACTCACAGTGTGCTTGACTCACAGTGTTTGACTCACAGTGTTTGACTCACAGTGCTTGACTCACAGTGCTTGACTCACAGTGCTTGACTCACAGTGCTTGACTCACAGTGTTTGACTCACAGTGTGTTTGACTCACAGTGTTTGACTCACAGTGTTTGAGTCACAGTGTTTGACTCACAGTGCTTGACTCACAGTGCTTGACTCACAGTGTTTGACTCACAGTGTTTGACTCACAGTGTTTGACTCACAGTGTTTGAGTCACAGTGTTTGACTCACAGTGTTTGACTCACAGTGTTTGACCTCACAGTGCTTGACTCACAGTGCTTGACTCACAGTGCTTGACTCACAGTGTGTTTGACTCACAGTGTTTGACTCACAGTGTTTGACTCACAGTGTTTGACCACAGTGCTTGACTCACAGTGCTTGACTCACAGTGTTTGACTCACAGTGTTTGACTCACAGTGCTTGACTCACAGTGTTTGACTCACAGTGTTTGACTCACCAGTGTTGACTCACAGTGTTTGACTCACAGTGTTTGAGTCCACAGTGTTTGACTCACAGTGCTTGACTCACAGTGTTTGACTCACAGTGCTTGACTCACAGTGTTTGACTCACAGTGTTTGACTCACAGTGCTTGACTCACAGTGTTTGACTCACAGTGCTTGACTCACAGTGTTTGACTCACAGTGTGCTTGACTCACAGTGTTTGACTCACAGTGTTTGACTCCACAGTGTTTGACTCACAGTGTTTGAGTCACAGTGTTTGACTCACAGTGCTTGACTCACAGTGTTTGACTCACAGTGCTTGACTCACAGTGTTTGACTCACAGTGTTTGACTCACAGTGCTTGACTCACAGTGCTTGACTCACAGTGTTTGACTCACAGTGCTTGAGTCACAGTGTTTGACTCACAGTGTTTGACTCACAGTGTTTGACTCCAGTGTTTGACTCACAGTGTTTGACTCACAGTGCTTGACTCAGTGTTTGACTCACAGTGTGTTGACTCACAGTGTTTGACTCACAGTGTTTGACTCACAGTGCTTGACTCACAGTGTTTGAGTCACAGTGTTTGACTCACAGTGGTTGACTCACAGTGTGTTTGACTCACTGTTGACTCACAGTGCTTGACTCACAGTGTTTGACTCACAGTGTTGACTCACAGTGCTTGACTCACAGTGTTTGACTCACAGTGTTTGACTCACAGTGTTTGACTCACAGTGCTTGACTCACAGTGTTTGACTCACAGTGTTTGACTCACAGTGTTTGACTCAGTGTTTGACTCACAGTGTTTGACTCACAGTGTTTGACTCAGGTGTTTGACTCACAGTGTGTTGACTCACAGTGTTTGACTCACAGTGCTTGACTCACAGTGCTTGATCACAGTGTTTGAGTCACAGTGTGTTTGACTCACTGTTTGACTCAAGTGTTTGACTCACGTGCTTGACTCACAGTGTTGACTCACAGTGTTGACTCACAGTGCTTGACTCACAGTGTTTGACTCACAGTGTTTGACTCACAGTGTTTGACTCACAGTGCTGACTCACAGTGGTTGACTCACAGTGCTTGACTCACAGTGTTTGACTCACAGTTTTGACTCACAGTGTTTGACTCACAGTGTGTTTGACTCACAGTGTGTTTGACTCACAGTGTTTGACTCACAGTGCTTGACTCACAGTGCTTGACTCACCAGTGTTTGACTCACAGTGTTTGACTCACAGTGTCTTGACTCACAGTGTTTGACTCACATGCTTGACTCACAGTGTTTGACTCACAGTGTTTGACTCACAGTGTTTGACTCACAGTGTTTGACTCACAGTGTTTGAGTCACAGTGGTTTGACTCACAGTGTTTGACTCACAGTGCTTGACTCACAGTGTTTGACTCACAGTGTTGGACTCACAGTGCTTGACTCACAGTGTTTGACTCACAGTGTTGACTCACAGTGTTTGACTCACAGTGTGCTTGACTCACAGTGTTTGACTCACAGTGTTTGACTCACGTGCTTGACTCACAGTGTTTGCTCACAGTGTTTGACTCACAGTGTTTGACTCACAGTGTTTGACTCACAGTGTTTGAGTCACAGTGTTTGACTCACAGTGTTTGACTCACAGTGTTTGACTCACAGTGTTTGACTCACAGTGCTTGACTCACAGTGTTTGACTCACAGTGTTTGACTCACAGTGTTTGACTCACAGTGTTTGACTCACAGTGCTTTGACTCACAGTGCTTGACTCACAGTGTTTGACTCACAGTGTGTTTGACTCACAGTGTTTGACTCACAGTGTGTTTGACTCACAGTGCTTGACTCACAGTGTTTGACTCACAGTGTGTTTGACTCACAGTGTTTGACTCACAGTGCTTGACTCACAGTGTTTGACTCACAGTGTGTTTGACTCACAGTGTTTGACTCACAGTGTTTGACTCACAGTGTGTTTGACTCACAGTGTTTGACTCACAGTGCTTGACTCACAGTGCTTGACTCACAGTGCTTGACTCACAGTGCTTGACTCACAGTGTTGACTCACAGTGTTTGACTCACAGTGTTTGACTCACAGTGCTTGACTCACAGTGCTTGACTCACAGTGCTTGACTCACAGTGTTTGACTCACAGTGCTTGACTCACAGTGTTTGACTCACAGTGTGTTTGACTCACAGTGCTTGACTCACAGTGTTTGACTCACAGTGTGTTTGACTCACAGTGCTTGACTCACAGTGTTTGACTCACAGTGCTTGACTCACAGTGCTTGACTCACAGTTGGCCTGTTGGGTGCCACATGAAGCCTCATCACTGCTGCTCTGTTCACCTGGGCCGCTCAGTCGGGTCAGGACACTTCACATCCGTATCAGTTCTGATGCAGTTTCCATAGCAACAGCAGGCACAGGAGGCTGTATACACTGTTCATGTTCTGGAACATCCCATTGCTCAATAATCTGTTTATGACGGATTCAACAAAGACCTCGAGTTCTGCTGTTTAATACTAAACATGACACAAAGAGCTACATGCTCTTCTCTCATTCCACGGCAGGTCTGAATGGAGCACAAATGGTCTATTTATATAGTGCTTTTCTACCTTTCCAGGCACTCAAAGCACTTTACAATCTAACATCAACACACCCAGTGTAACAGACACTGAGGCAGTGTGGGTTAAGTGTCTTGCCCAAGGACACAACGACAATCTACTCCTGTCGTCCCACTGTGGCTCCTGCTGTTCTAACGGTCTCCCATCCAAGTACTAACCAGGCTCTTTCTTGCTTAGCTTCTGAGATCTGGCGGGATCAGGCTTTGACAAACAGGTATGGCCACAAGAAGCCTCACGACTAACAGCATTTTCAGAGTCCAGTGTTGTGTAACCATCTGTAACAGGTTCAACATGTGGTATAGTTACACAAACGTGTCTTTCTTGTGTTTGTTCTGCATGCCTGGTCCCCTCACTGGTAGAAACTGGTGTGTCGTAACTTCCTCTTCTCTCCCATGTGGTCCAGTGTTGTGGGCGTATCTTGTTTATTGTTTGGTCGTTGAACAATCTGTAGTTGTGTTTGGGTTCATGTTAAGCCTTTGAGTTGTTCCGATCTTTTATTTATTGTCTTTTCTTTGTATTTGGGCAAACCGGTGCAGCACATGTAAACGCTGGTCATGTTTATTGTACTCCAGATTAAACCAGATTAAAAGTCTGTCTGTGTCCCGTGGCTGTCTGAAGCATCGCACCACACTGACACAACACATGATCATTCTTAAGCCATAGTTATTGTCATTTATTAGGCTTGTGTTCAATATTTGGGCTGTAAACAAGCAGCAGAGGCTCTAAACACACACAGAACCTGAAGCTATTATACTTTTCTCTACTTTATTCTACACAAAGAAGCATAATTCTGTTGTGTTGGGGACAACTTTTACGTCTGCATGATTAACTGCACTGAAGTGGGCCGGACCGGTTCTGACCCGCTCCGTGTGTGAGTCTGCTGGTTCTGTGTGTGTGAGTCTGCTGGTTCTGTGTGTGTGAGTCTGCTGGTTCTGTGTGTGTGAGTCTGCTGGTTCTGTGTGTGTGAGTCTGCTGGTTCTGTGTGTGTGAGTCTGCTGGTTCTGTGTGTGTGTGGGTTTGCTCTGTGTGTGAGTCTGCTGGTTCTGTGCGCGAGAGCCAGGCTGCTCTTTGTGCGTGCCGAGGAGGAGGGCAGCGCGTGAAAAGTTGCGGTGATCTGCCTCCAGTGCGTGCGGTATGAAGTGCATTGTGGGAAATACTGTATACTGAGCCAAGTACGGACAAGTCTCCTCCGATCAAGCCCTGGTGAAAGGGCGGATCAAGTTCCCATCCGGGATTTCCAGCGGCGTACCAGAACAGGAACAGGACTTGTTATGTGGAGAGTGACGTTTCACAAGTCCATGAGCACACGTCTGCACAAGTACGCAGATTAAGAAAGCACCAAAGTCAGGCCTGCTCCTGCACCATGACGCTAAATTCACTCCAGCCTCCATTACCACAGCGACACTACCTTTGACTCTAACAGGAGGAAGCCTGAACTTTAGCTTCTGTTGTTTATCTTTGACTGTCAATTGGCCCTTTTCACGTTGCTGTGGCTTGGCTAATTCCAGTGTGAATATACCAGCGGGCCGTTGTTTCCGGTCAGTTCATTCCCTCGGAAGGCTAGCTCAAATGCCGTAAGCTAATTAAAATAATGAATTGACCCAAACTGGACACAAGTGACAGTCAGACCATCGTTTGCAGCGAGTTCAGAGCTCCACATACGAGGTCAATATTCATGTGTATATAAAATGTGCCGTTTTGTCTCTGAAGCTAATGCTAACCTGTATTTAATTTATTTAGTAATGTTAAAAAACTCTACAAACTGAACTAGCTTCATACAATAACACTCAGCCTATCATGTCATGTATTATTATCAAATTGTCTGCTTTATATTTGCGCTAATTTATTTGTTAGCATTTAGCATTGCACCAAACTTACTGACTGAACACACAGTCTTTCTCTGGTGAAGTATTTACCTCGTATGTGAAGCTCTGAACTCGCTCCAGTGGTTATCTAGTTGAAATCCACTCACTGCTTTGAATTTTTTAAATATTAATTAATATTAGCGCATCTCTGCAAATTCCCCAAAAGGAATGAACAGGACAAGAAGGAACTGTCCACAGGTATCGCACAAACCGGAGCTAGCATAGCAGCAGCGTGAAAAGGGCCCATTACAATATGTATCTATTACATGAATTAAACATGGCATCATCAAAACACAATCAGAACAAAGACTTTGACATTTTAAGACGATAGTTCAATTATTAACCAGATCTGTAGTTTAATGAACTCACTTATCGTTAGTTTAGCTGCACAAATCCATCCTTTTTTCATCAAAATGGCGGCTGTCAGCTCCTGAAAATGTTGTGTATAACAAGGTGAACCTCAAAGCAGAGACAGGAGACAAAGCCAAGTTTGAACTCTATTGCAAGGCAGCAGTGGAGGCCTGGAGCTGGTACAGGTGTTGAAGTAGCTGCGGGGCGGGGCGGGGCAGCGAGAACCTGGACAAAGGAGCAGCAGACTTTAAGACTCTGGATCTGGTACCAAACATGACGGAATAATCAGTCAGAGTGGAAATACTGAAGCTGAACACAAAAGGGAGAGGAGACAACTTTCTTCTCTCTTTGACTATTTGTAAGTCTCAATGTGCAAAAATAGTCCATATTGTGTAAAAGTCCGATAAAATGAGATAATCCGTCCGCCGCGGTGCATGCTGGATAGCGTGACATCAGCTGCAGGAGAGAGAACAGACTCAGAGAAGTGTTTGAACACAAGTTGTACTGGGCTCATGATTATTTTGTTATTAATCAGAATCAGAAAGATTTTTATTACCATTGTCAGTAAACAAACAATTCACAAACTAGGAACTTGCTGCGGTGCTAATGTGCAACATATAACACAGAAACACAAATAAAGAATACAACTTTATAAAGAATAAAACATATCAACTATAATACAAATATTTAAGATATACAAAATCAAAAGTAAGGGAATGTAAGATAGGCCAATAAAGTTAGGCAATAAAAAATATACACAGTCATCAGAACAATAATGTAATCTGAATAAAGTGGCAGGTGATGGTAAAGTGACCATGTGATTAGTGCAGGAGACCAGACATAGTCACAAGTTGATGAAGTGTTCATGAGTCCAACGGCCGAGGGAAAGAAACTGTTGAGCTCCAGGTTGTTGCTGCTGCACCAGGACACCAGCTCTACCTCCCTCCTGCAGAAAGACTCATCACCATAATAAATGTATATTTATTATTATTATTATCGATGATAATGTCTCTTATGATACTGTGCGATGTCATAGTGCATTATCAGACTCACTCTGAAGCTTTAACACAAACATTTTTAACCCAATTTTGAAAAGCATGACATGATTTAGTTCTGATTTAGACTTGTTTCTTTCATCCTGCTCTACTGTAAATACATATTGTTTGATCTGATACACTTCTTGAAACTGTTGTTGATGATTTGGTTTTGTTGCTGTGTGGTGGTGAAAATGTGCTGGAGCGTTGGTTAGACAGGCTCCACTGAAGCTGCAGATGTGTCCTGTGTCTGACCGGGCCACAGCTGCTGCCTCACTGCTCCTCTCTCCTCTTTATTATAGAGAATACCTGGAGTTCTATTTGTTCATGTTTGATGAATCATTATACAGCAAGACCTTGGCTTGCCCAAACTGGAGTGAGTTTTCTCCATAAGCCCTGGTATAAAAGATGATTTAGGTTGAAATGCCCAGAAGAAAGAAAAGATAGAACCATTTTAATTGACACCAAACGAAAAGTGAAAGAAGCAAAGTTTGTGTTTTGGACGACAGAGCAGAGTCATAGCATGGCTAACCTAACCTAACAGGCCAAAAAGTCTGTTTTTTTTATAGTTTAGAGATGAACAAGAATGACTTATTATTTTACACACGGTGAACTGGTCCTTCCTTCTTTAATAATGTGAGATTCCAGACTGACTGTTACTCTCTCCAAACATTTGTCTGTCTTTTCTCAAGACCTGTCTGTGCGGCTCAAATTGCAGAAGAGATTTTAATAAGTCTGAGATGAAAGTGGCTACAGACTCTCCTGCTGCAGCGATGGAGCAGACACAGTGGTTAGAATGTAGAAGAGCAGACTGTCCCGATGGAGCAGACGTTAGAATGTAGAAGAGCAGACCGTCCCGATGGAGCAGACGTGTAGGACAATTGTAGAAGCAGCATACAAAGAGACTGTCCCGATGGAGCAGACGTTAGAATTAAAGAGCAGACTGTCCATGGAGCAGACGTTAGAATGTAGAAGAGCAGACTGTCCCGATGGAGCAGACGTTAGGTAGAGCAACTGTCCGATGGAGCAGACGAGAATGTAAAGCTCAGACTGTCCCGATGGAGCAGACGTTAGAATGTAGAAGAGCTCAGACTGTCCCGATGGAGCAGACGTAGAATGAAAGAACAGACTGTCCGATGGAGCAGACGTAGATGTAGAAGAGCTGCCCGATGGAGCAGACGTTAGAATGTAGAAGAGCTCAGACTGTCCCGATGGAGCAGACGTTAGAATGTAGAAGAAGCAGACTGTCCGACAGACAAATGGAAGACAGACGTGATGAAAGTTAGAATGTAGAAGAGCTCAGACTGTCCCGATGGAGCAGACGTTAGAATGTAGAAGAGCTCAGACTGTCCCGATGGAGCAGACGTTAGAATGTAGAAGAGCTCAGACTGTCCCGATGGAGCAGACGTTAGAATGTAGAAGAGCAGACTGTCCCGATGGAGCAGACGTTAGAATGTAGAAAGAGCAGACTGTCCCGATGGAGCAGACGTTAGAATGTAGAAGAGCAGACTGTCCCGATGGAGCAGACGTTAGAATGTAGAAGAGCAGACTGTCCCGATGGAGCAGACGTTAGAATGTAGAAGAGCAGACTGTCCGATGGAGCAGACGTTAGAATGTAGGAGAGCAGACTGTCCTGCCAAATTGTTCTAGTATAAATTCATGCCTGATGAATAGCAGGTCATGACAATGCATTTTCCTTCTCTGGCCTGTCAATGACACACCAATGACAATGGTAGAAATTAAAAGATATTGTTATGGCGCCTTTGGGGTTAACAAATTCAGGTCTAAAGTTATTAAATGAGGTACATTTATGACACTTTGTACCACCCATAGAAATGAACTGTGACATGAGTGGTAGACAAACTGTTAATCTGTTTATTGTTCATGTGTTGTTTGCATGTGTAGGTATAACAAGCCGTAAGGAGGGTTTAAGATTTACACTTTTTTCTTTCTTTCTAGTTGTTCAACTTTGCCACCCCAGGTGTAAGCCTAGGGAACTAACGTTTGAATTCTTCTGCAGGATACCCAACTGATTTACTGATTCACAGACAATTAACTGTGATTGGTCTGCTGATGTTGAGCCTCACGCTCCATATGTTCATGACCCTAGCAGAGAAAGATGTCCAGCAGCAGCACCTATGATCACCTCAAGTCACTACAAGCACAGTTCACCATATTGGAAGAGTTCCTCAACATGTGGGAGTCCACTCCGGAGCCTGATCCGTCAGATCTCAGAAGCTAAGCAAGAAAGAGCCTGGTTAGTACTTGGATGGGAGACTGTTGGAACACCAGGTGCCACAGTGGGACGACAGGAGTAGATTGTCGTTGTGTCCTTGGGCAAGACACTTAACCCACACTGCCTCAGTGTCTGTTACACTGGGTGAGTGGATGCTAGATTGTAAAGTGCTTTGAGTGCCTGGAAAGGTAGAAAAGCACTATATAAATAGACCATTTACTATCTCTAGGCAGTGCTTTGGGCCTCGAGTCTGACAGGGCCTCGCACCATCCAGAGTCTTTGTGATGCAGCCTCACACACGGGCACACATGGATGAAGATGCATTGGTGTTCTGGTTAATATACTAATGTAGCTTCAACTCTTCAACTGTTTGCTTCTTCTCACTGACACTTTGTTTGAGGTATTCACTTGTATAAAATGTTGCTTAAGCTGCACACACTGACCAGTAATGATCTTGAATAGTTAACTTCAAGCAAAAAAGCAATAGCAAAGTGACTCTTTAGTTTGTTACCAAAAGGAGAGGCACTGGAGCAAGAAATAATACAGTATATAAATGCACACTTTCAGAACGTACATAAGGAGAGGGGACCACAGACTGAGACAAACTGAACTTGTAGCCAAACATCCAAGATCCATAAAGGGACTGCACCTCATGTTTGCTTCCTTACAAATGTAAACAAACAACAACAAAAAACGAAATATCATTTAAAAAAAAAAAAAAAAAAAAAAAAAGCATTGGATTTATATAGCGCTTTTCAAGACACCCAAAGACGCTTCACATTCTGCATTATTCATTCATTCCATACTGGGTGGTGGTAAGCTACTTTTGTAGCCACAGCTGCCCTGGAGCAGACTGACTTTTAAACTTAGCTAATGCATTCTGAGCTTCAGAATTGTCCATCATGAGGAGTTTGAATTTTTTTTCAAGGCTTTTAGCGGCGAGGTGAGTTTGTATGCTAACAACAGCTAGCCACAATGCTAAAAAACAACAACAGACATAGACAGGACATTGCAGACTCACTTACTTACTTATTCCGTCTGTAGTAACATATCTAATCTCCTCCCATTGTAGAACACAAACTCCTAAGACATGTGTGCTGTGGTTACCGTGGAGACCACAGTGCCCTTGAATTTCTGAAGCATTATCTCCTGGATTGAAAAGACCAGGAGTAGAACTGTGTCAGGAGCAGAGATGTTTCATTGATCCCATACATCATCTCAGTGCCAGCTGACAGTCGATGTAACGAGCTGGCCATGAACGCAGCGCCAAGCTCTACATTAATATTTATAATCACGCAGCTCATTAAAACGTGACAGGAACAGCTTTTCCTCTTATTAAATGCTCTTTATTGTTATTTGTGAATGATGAAGTGGTCGCTGCTGCTTCCCCAGAGGAAGTCCAAACTCAATATGCTTTACCTTTCATCTGACAGCTCCTAATAAAGGCACATATACACCAAACACAAGTCACTCAACTGTGACTGATGCACCAGGGCCGAGCCTCATCTGAAAGAAGAGACACACATAAAGAGAGAGAGAGAGGCAGACAGAGAGGGAGAGAGTGAGGAAGAAAGCAAGGAGAAACATAAAATAATGACAGGAGAAAGAAACAATCTTGTTAGAGAGTGGGAACAAGAAATACAATATAAAACCAGACAGACAAGTGGAGGAGGAGTCACACAGGTTCTGAGCAGCTTGTGATGATGCTAAACACCTAGTGCCTCAACCTCCGACCACCACCAAGCGTTCCCTAAGCTGTTATTGGTTATTAGTGCTCTGCTAGGGATCTTTCAACACAGAACAATCACAAGACCTTCTTGCTGTGCTAATGTGTGGCCCATAATGCTCTTACTTCGACATCACAGCAGTGTCTTCATTTGAACTCCAAAATCACACTGCAGATTCTTTTAGAGACGGCTGCTTCTGCACTTTAAAGTCAAACAAGAACATTTTAAATAGAAATGACATTAGTTTTATGTCTGATTTCATTACACGCTATAGGTTTATAATGGTTGAATTACATATTTCTAGTAAACGTGTAAAGGGAGTATGTTTGATTAGTGATGAAGAAAGTAACAGTTAAGTTTACAAAGCCGTTTAGACTCAGATTGTTAGAAGAGGACTCAGAGAAGCCGTGTAAGATGTACAACTACAGGTTCTAAAAGGTATCACAATCACAGATGAACTTGAAGTGAAGTGACCCATATTTTGAAAATTAGAAACTACTGACCTAATGAGAACTGTGTGGAAACAAGTGCATGAGCCTATCACAGACAGTTGTGTCTGGAGCATCATCAGTTCAAACTCAAACATGTTCCTGCCTCATGTCTGAGCCTCATCTGCTTTCTGATTGGATAATCCACTAGAGAACCAAAACACCAAATGAAACATCAACAAATGAACATCATGGCCATTTTTTTAAATTGTAGTTCAGTAGTTCAATAAATAGCTATTTTAAACCTATTTCTACAAAAGACTTTTTAAAGTATATTTAATGTTCTTCATTTTGTAGAGTGTACAAGTCTGCACATTTTGTGGTGTTTTGGTTTATGTATAATTTTAGCACAAAATTACACTGTGTATTTAACAATGTCTAATTTGTAGTTCAATGAATAAACTCTTGTTTTACAAAATAATATTATCAGTGTTTCATCAGTTTTGATATTTTTAGGATCAGAATGTAATTTCATCTTGTTTAGGCTGAACAGAAATGTATAAAACCAAACTCATGGTTTTAGCTTTAGCTACTCGTAGTTTTATAGTTAACAAACATTTCCAGTCCTGATGAAAACCTGGTCCAGTTCTGGGATAGTCCTGGTTCAGTCCTGATGAAAACCTGGTCCAGTTCTGGATAGTCCTGGTTCAGTCCTGATGAAAACCTGGTCCAGTTCTGGGATAGTCCTGGTTCAGTCCTGATGAAAACCTGGTCCAGTTCTGGGATAGTCCTGGTTAAAACCAGTTCAGTGAACACTAAATACACGGTGGAAAGTAACCCCGGTCTCACACTGGATCCAGTCCGTACTCCGGTCCGGCGTACGGAGGCTTTCCGTTTCTTGGAAAAGTAATGAGAGGCTCTCACACTGCGATCCGTCCGGTCCGGCGAGCTGCGCGGCTCTGCTCCGTACGTCCGGATCGTTTCCGTTTCATTGAAATTTTTCCGGACTGCCGGAGCGCTCCGGAGCCCTTTTTGGTAAAGTTGTGAAAACAAGACACGATAAACAGGAAACCAAGCGCTCGCGGGTGAAGTGAATCCGGTGGTTTTCAAGTAAAAACATTACGTTTCTGCTACTACAACAAATACAGCAAAATGCTCGACATAAACACGACTATTGAACACACAGGAGGCAAATAAACGTTCTGTACTTACCCATTATTATATATCATTGGCGTAACTTTACGTAGGACCGGTGTGGACATGTCCACACCAATTCTGAGCCAACAGGGACAGTCCCCACCAACTTTTCACAAAATCTCCAAGTGTCTTCCTACTGGTTCATGCATCTACCGTCAGCTGGGGTCTATAAACTCTTTCTGTCTTTCCGCGCTCCACTCCTAATGCGCTCTTTGTGTGCGTTTTCTTCGAGCCTGGGCGAGTTCTCTCTCTCTCTCGCTTTCTCTCTCACTCGCTCTCTCTCTTTCTCTCTCTCTCACTCGCTCTCTCTCTTTCTCTCTCACTCGCTCTCTCTTTCTCTCTCGCTCTCTCTCTCTTGCTCGCTCTTTCTCTCCTCCGACGGGTCACACAAAGATCAGCTGTGCCCACGCCTTTGAGCGCCATGAATTATCCACCTTGAAGCGGCTGTGCCCCCTTCGTAGTGTGTACGGTCAGACTGTTGTGCTGTGCCTGCGTCTGTATAGCGCTGATTGCCCGCTCCGGAGAATGCCGTGCGTTCGCCTCGAAGCGTGCAGTTCTGCATTCTCCCAAGCGCAGACCTGGGGCGGACGATCTGGATCAAATTAGTTTTTCGGTCGTTGACAGCAGGTTTGCGGGATCACCCATGGATCTATTATATTATGGATTCACCGCAGAGAGTGTTTTAGAACCATAGCTTCACGTGGACTTGTGTTTCCTTTACTGACCCATGGAAGCATAATAGCCTATTACATCCATGCACAGACCACAAGACAAACTTGTCAGAGCAACAGACTCCGCCATCGCACACATGCAAATAGACTTTGACTTATTTTTAATTGTAACGAATTGGCTGATAGTTATGTTATTAAGTAAAATAATAATAAAATAACACTTGTTGTCTTGTAGTTATTCTCTATGTGAACTGTTGGTTTGCATGACAGTGCATTTTCAAGGATTTAACAAATAAAAACTAATATAATATATATATATATATATAAAACAGACAAATCAAAAGTGACATAACAAGAGCCAAACTCAGATACAAAGATAAAATGGAACAAGAATTCAGCAGTATGAACACAAAGCAGGCATTCCAGAACATCAAGATACTTACTGGTCAAGCACACAGTTCTGGGCACCATGTAACATCTGACCCTGTCACTTTTGCTGACTCTCTAAACTAGGGATGTCAAGATTAACCGGTTTTTCAATAACCGCAACTAATTTACGCCACGGTAGGTTATTCGTAGAAATTTTACAACTCACGGTATACCGCAAAAAATGTCTCGCGAGGGCGACGTGAATGCCGTGTGCTGAGCAGCGCATAGCAGCACCAGCGGAGAACAGCGTGTGTCGTCAACTTACCGCTAAGTTGAAAAGCTGCTGAAGATGGCAGAGGAAACAGCGCTCCAGGAGTTGCATCCACCCAAAAAAAGAATAAAGTCCGCGGTGTGGGACCACTTTGCTATCCCAAAGATGACGAAGGCGTTGTGCGGGCGGATGGATATCCAATATGCAAAACATGTCGGCGAAAAGTTGCAGCTAAAGGTGCCAACACCTCGAACATGATCCAGCATCTTCGAGACAATCATCCCTCGCTGTTTGTCCAAGTAAAGGTAAAAAGAAAGCAAATGCCCCAAAATAAAGTGCTCCAGAAAGTGTCACGACGCTCACGCCACAACTAAACCTGTATTTATGCTTCGTTTCACATAAACTCCGTTCTGAAAGCGAAGCAAGAGTATTAAAGAGACTCACGCAGCGGTCACGTCACGTGACAAGTCAACCCGCTGGAAAAACAAAACCTGCGTGTCACGTCATTGGGAGACGTCACGTTTTGCTATAGTGCTTTAGTCAGCAATCACAATAATCAATCACTCAATGTATCAAGTGTTTATACTGACATTAAAGTACTAAATGTACATTAAAGCAACCATTAGAGGCACAATTCTGTTGTGTTTTTGTATTAATGTTTTGTATGAATAAACTAATTAAAGCATTATATTAAATGTACAATGCCTTCATAAAAAAAATCAATTAAAGTTTATTTATGGATAGCACATTTAAAACAACTTTAATTGACCAAAGTAATGACATTTATTTTTTAGTCTATTTCATTTGTAATACATGTACTGTCACTGTCAGTTAATCATATATCACTTATTGTATGTTTTCAGAAAAAAACTCCCAGCCTGACTAATCTTCCTACTAGTACAGCACAACCAACATTAGAAGAGTCCCTTTCAAGAACAGCCAAATATGCTCCATCTTCTAAACAAGCAAAAGAACTAATCAGGCCGTGGCATACTTCATAGCCAAAGACATGCTGCCTTTTCAAGCTGTTGAGAAACCTGGGTTTTTGCATTTAATGAAAAAAGTAGCTCCTCAATATAAGGTCCCAGTGCGAACCCACTTCTCAACTAACGAGATACCCAAACTCTACATGGAGGTGAGAGCTAGCATTGAAGAGCCGATAAAGGAGGCTGAGTGGTTTGGTGCTACAACAGATGTTTGGACCAGCAGTGGAGGCAGTGGTGAACCATACATTAAGCTTTACAATTCATTATGTGAATACAGATTGGGAATTCAAGTCCCACTGTCTGGAAACACTTTACTTCCAGAAGACCACACAGCAGACAACATATCTGAAATAGTGGAAAACATTCTCCAAGATTGGGACATTACTTTAGACCATCTTTCTGGCATAACAACAGATAATGCGAGCAACATGAAAAAAGCATTCGCAAATTTTCCATGTGCATGGTTTTCATGTTTTGGCCACAACTTAAACCTGGCTATTGGTAAAGTGCTCAAGATACAAAGAGTTGAAACAGCTATAAGAGCCTGCCGCCACCTGGTTCAGCCTTTTCCAGAAGTTGGAAGAAAAAAAGAGACCTGAAAAAAAAGCAAGAGGAGTTAAGTGTCCCAGACCATTCCCTAATAAACAATGTGGTCACAAGGTGGGGTTCAACCTTCGAGATGGTTTCCAGGTTCTTGGAGCAACAACAGGCAGTTTGTGCTGTGCTGGCTGGAGACAGAAGCTCATGCATTTAATGCCAAAGGATGGTGATAGGGCTGTAGTTCTTTAGTCGTTTAGTCGATTAGTCGGTCGATGGGCTTTAGTCGACCAAAATTTGTATTAGTCGACCCAGCCCGAGCCCGCGCACGTCGTGTCCGAACCCGACCGGAGCCTGTGCCTAAGCCTGAGCCCGAAGAGAGCCCGCCCCGCCCACTCACTGAACTGTGGCATTTTAATGACAGAAAAGCTTCTTATGATGTCCAACGTGTTAATGTAAGTGTGTCTCGCCGCTTCCTCCACCGCACATTCCTCTCTCTCTCTCTCTCTCTCCCTCCCTCTTGTTCTTCTTTTCTCCCACGCGCGTAACGTGCCTTCCCCGTCTTTCGTTCTCCTTTCACTTTTACCTGCTCCGCGCTTATTCACAAGTCTCTTCTCTCTCTCTTTCTCTCTCTCTCTCTCTCTCTCTCTCTCTCTCTCTCTCTCTCTCTCTCTCTCTCTCCTCAGTCTCGCGCCGTATAGTTGGCCACTTAAACACTGACTTTTTTTTATCACTGCCGTGGTTTTGTGCTGTGTTCTGACGCGGCTGTCAATCATCCGCGAAGCGCACGTGTTCAGTACGGCTCTACGTCTTGGCCCGAACCCGGCCGCCCACATTTCTCACGTAGTTGTCGGCCTGCACGGCTCGGCCCAGATCTAAACTCTGCCTTTTTTTGATATAAACACACTGTGTCATATTCATTTTCTGTGTAAATTGTTGTTTTTGCATGAACTCCATTGCACTTTTGCATTTTGCGTCAGATAAATTGTCAGATCAAACTATATTTTTTTAGCTTCAGAGCTTTAGCCACGCCCCCTTTTTAGTCGACTAATCGGTCGATGGGACATGTCTTTAGTCGACCAAGAATTCTTTGGTTGACTACAGCCCTAATGGTGATATCACCGTTTTAGAGCAGGTGCACCAGCTTCTGCAACCTCTAAATGAGCTCACTGATGTCATGGCATCTGAAAAGCAAGTGACACTATCCTCTCTCAAGCCGGTGTTGGAGCACATCAACAAAAGAATCTTTAATGAAAAAGAAGGAGACAGTGCTCTCACCAAGCAGATGAAGAAGGCTGTAAGAGATGATCTTTTACTTAGCCTTAGATACAGTGAAGAGATGGACTTTTGCAGCAAATTACACAAGCCCGCACACCAGCTGCTGCCCCATCCCATCAAAAGAAAAGGCAGAGTCAGAGATAAAGCTGTACTTATCGCTTCGATTGTTACTGCTGATGCTAACCCCTTGTCGTGGTGGAAGATGCACTTGGAGGAATGCCACTCCTTTCCAAAGTGGCAAAAAGTATATGTGCATCCCAGCTACAAGCGTGCCTTCTGAGAGAGTATTTAGCACAAGTGGCCACATTGTTTGTCCTCAAAGGTCCAGGCTAAGCTCTGAAAATGTTAACATGCTGACCTTCCTCCATCAAAACCTTGAGTAAAAGGCTGTTCTGCAAATGCACACTTTGTTTACATGTTTAATGTTTACATATTGCCTGTGCCAATAAGAAGTCATATGTGAGTTTTATTTAGGTTTTTGTGTGTTCAAAATAGTATTTATTTTGGTTTTATATTTACTAAGTCATATTATTTTTATTTAAATGGCAGCAAGTTAGCAAGTTGTGAAAAAATAAAAAATTTCTTATTTATATTTTTATAATGGCCTTGACCTATAGTTTTAAGTTTTAAACCTGTTGGAGTTTTCATAAAAGTTTACATAGAAGTCAAATTGTTAATAAAAGCATTCTAAAAAGCAAAAAAAGGTTATCTGTTTATTTCTTTATTTATGCCGATAATCGTGAATAATCGTAAAATCGTGATTTTTTCTTTCACAATAATCGTGGTTCTAAAATTTGATATCGTGACATCCCTACTCTAAACACCTTCTACACACGCTTGACAGACACGATCACTCTGCTGTCTGTGAAGAACTGCTAAGTGCCTTGCCTTTGGACATTCCATCAGAGCCCCCGTTTACAGAGGAGGATGTGCGCCTGCAATTGAGCAGGTGTAAAGTAGGCAAGGCACCTGGTCCAGATGGCATTCCAGCGAGAGTGCTGAAACTGTGTGCCATGGAACTGGCCCCCATCATCTTCTCTATTTTCTGGACTCCATCAGGACAGCTCACATTCCTACAGCCTGGAAAACGTCTACAATAATTCCTGATCCTAAGAAGCCCCATCCATCTGAGCCAAACCACTACCGACCCATAGCACTCACTTCCATCATAATGAAGTGCTTGGAAAAGCTGGTTCTTCAGACCATTCTTCCAGCAGTCAGACCACTACTGGATCCTTACCAGTTTGCCTACAGGGCCAGGCGGGGAACGGAGGACGCCGTGGCATGTCTCCTCCACCCACTTCTACAACATCTGGAATCACCTGGCTCCTTCGCATCCATCTGTTTATTGACTTCAGCTCAGCTTTCAATACCATACAACGACACCACATGATTGAAAAGCTCCATTTGCTCAACCTGTCTCCATATCTCATCCACTGGATCTACAATTTTCTCAGTAACAGACCTCAGGCTGTCAGAGTGGGCTCAGTCACATCATCCACCATGATCACCAACACCGGTGCACCCAGGGGTGTGTGCTCAGCCCCTTCCTCTACACGCTCTATACAAATGACTGTATTAGTCCCTCACCTGTCACCACCTACTTTAAGTACTCTGATGACACTGCCATCCTGGCCCTGCTCACGGACAATAACTCTATTATTTCCTATCACAACACACTCATTCAAATATTCCAGATCTGGCTCCCATCATAATTCATGATAAAACAGAAGAACGTGTCAATCACTTCAAATACCTTGGGCTCACACTAGACAATAACTTACCTTTGAACAACACGTCACAGATATCCATAAACGCTCTCAACAAAGACTCCACATCCTCCGCAAGCTCCGTGCCCTCTCTGTCAGCCCACACCTTCTGTTACTGCTATACACCAGTATTATTCAGCCCATTCTCCTCTACTGTTCTCCCTGTTACTTTAACATGCTCTCCATCACAAAAGAAATAAGCTCACAAAAGTCACACACACACAGCATCCAAAATCATCAGTCTGCCCACTTCAGATNATAATCCCCCAAAGAGCTGTCAATATATTCACCAAATGAATCTATTTAATTAGGCTCCTGTATATTCATAAAACTGACACCATTATCCAACTAATCCCATTTGAGTTTGTTTTTTAGATTTTTTTTTTTTTAAATAAAGGTTTGAAATGAAATGATCACATTTGATAAACAGAGTTCAAATCAACATAAAACAATAGAAAAGCAAAGGCATCACTGGTTTTCAAAATCTTTCAAATATACTGTAATGACTAACTATTCCCTCTCTTATTGCAGCATCTTCATCTCTATAGAGGGACAT
The DNA here is from genome assembly GCA_038363315.1 of Mugilogobius chulae. Taxonomy (NCBI): domain Eukaryota; kingdom Metazoa; phylum Chordata; class Actinopteri; order Gobiiformes; family Gobiidae; genus Mugilogobius; species Mugilogobius chulae. The sequence continues at coordinate 10,231,742 of CM076414.1, forward strand.
TGCGCTTGGTAGCGATGTTGTGTAGAACAATACATGCAACTGTTGTGTTGCACACTTTTTGTGGTTCTGCTCTCCAGTAGTTCAGGCAAAACGCCTCTTCAGAACTGCATTTAAGACGCTCAATTACGCATCTGTTTTTGAAACCTGTTTGAAATATTCACAATATAGTTTTATTAAATTGTCAAATCATTATTTTCAAAATAAAAATATACAACATGTGTTAAGAGTCAAAGGTGTGCTCAGTCCTCTGTGTTCTTCATGGACACGTGACAGCCTATCCAGCCTGGTTATCCAGATTTAGTGATCCAAAAAAAGTTTCAATCCGGATCAAAGTGATCCAATCCTATGTTGCTTTGAAAAACTGGCTCAAAGATAAAGATCATGGATAGAGAAAAATGGATTACTAAATCTGGATCAAATTGATCCAGATTAAACTTTTCGAAAAACTGGCTCCTGAAGCTTGAGACAGTGTTTTTTCACCTGAAGGGTAGGGTTAGGGTTAGGTCATAGAAACACATTTCATTTACACATGTTGATTTAGCAGCAGAACTTTGTTTTCACGCAGTGATTAACTCTTGTAGTTATCGGACAACAGCCCTGGAGAGTGTTGCTGCTACAGCTTGTGTCTATCACCTGCAGCTTTTTCTGCTGTCTGGTTGCGTGCACACCCCCATGTTGAGAAACAAAACGTTCTCTTCATTTGCATTGTAACAGAAAAGAGCTGCAGGTCTGCAAAGACAGACTGAAGGTGAGGAGGAAGAGTGTGAGCTTGGCCAAATCCTGCTTCACAAGAGAGTCCTGAGCTGAGCTGATGTCGATAGAAAGATAGATGGATGGATGGATGGATGGATAGATGGATGGATGGATAGATGGATAGATGGATGGATGGATAGATTTATTGTTGTCATTTCTGTGTAACTTCATACACAGAAACTAAATACTGTAACCAGGTCAAGGTTTGTCAGCAGCTTAAAAACGTTATTGTCCCTCAGAACTTGGCGTAACAGCCGAAGTCAAACAACATTAAGTACCCCCCCCCCCCCCCCTCTCTCTCTCTCTATATATATATATATATTATACAGACCAGTTGAAAATTTGCTAAAATTCACATTTTGCACATTTGAATCCTAATGAGGTTTTAAGTAGAGTTACAATATGCAAAAGCAAGAAGGGGAGTGTGACAAAAAACATTTGGAACTTGTCATTTTAAAGAAAATAATAATAAACTGAAAAAGGCTGTTTTTCAACTGATCGAAATCTTAAGACCAAAGGCTGTAAAAGCCAAAATCTGCTCAAAATTCTCCTTTCTGTCAGGCTTTCAGACAGTTCTGTCCTCCTGATGGTTAAAGCAAAGAAGTTTTCACTTCTTGAACGTGGCCGGATCATCGAGCTGCATAAGCAAAGCCTCTCACAGAGACTCACTGCTGCTGAGGCTGGACACAGTCAGACACTCATTCTAAATGTTCTCCTGAGCATTATGGAACAACAAAGTCAAGTGTAGACCCCAAAAAATGACACCTTAGCTGAGCCGGAGGATCCTAATGGTGTTTGTCAAGACACAGGGCAGTCCTCGACACATTATGGCCCTCACTGGTGCCGACTGCAGCACATCATTTGTGGCCATACCAGCTCGCCAAAGCCTGATCCCGTCAGATCTCAGAAGCTAAGCTTTGGGCCTGGGCAGTACTCGGATGGGAGACCGTGGAGGAACCTCAGGTGCCTCAGTGGGACGAACAGAGGAGAAACCTGTTGTTTTGTCCTTAGGAAAGACACTTCACCCACATTGCCTAGTATGAGTCTGGTGTGTGTATAAATGGTTGGTGGTGGTCGGAGGGCCTAACCCTAACCCAGCCTTGCTTCCGTCAGTCTGCCCCAGGGCAGCTGTGGCTACAATAGTAGCTTACCACTACCCAGTGTGGGATGAATGAATAATGCAGAATGTGAAGTGTCTTTGGGTGTCTTGAAAAGCGCTGTATAAATCCAATGCTTTATTGTTATTATTATTATTATCTGACACAGAATGACAAGAGGCAGTGGTGGTGGTCTTCCGTGGTCCTCACTTCTTTTCTTCGCTCTTAATTACGAGTTGATACGTTTCAGGGTTTTTTCATTCTTCTGGTAGATCAGCCAGGAGCATTGTTGAGGTCTGAGGTTCGAGTGTGTCATACACAGTGGCTGTTTTGTTTTTAATATTATTAATAATATTATTACTTTAGCTTCGACATTGTTGTTGCTAGTTCTCCTGGGGTCTGCACAAACACAAGTAACAGATAAAATGACATTTACATTTTAAACTTCTGACACTAAAAGTCCTGTATCACTCTTCTGGCATGTTTTATTTATTTAAACAAACAACAAACAAACAAACACGTGTTTAATTTTCCTTTACAAAACTGATCTGTCTGGGATTGAAGCAGCAGTTTCCTGACAGTTCCTAGTGTTTGTTCTTATGCTGCCTTCATTTGCTCGAGTGGTAGTGACCAGTGGGTTGTGTTCAAATGTGTGAAGAAAAAAAGAAACATTTAGACATTTGACTTAATTACAGTCGATGGAAGCAGCCACGTCGTAGATAATAAAATAACACGTGAAAACATTTAATATTCTTCATTTGTGGTTCTTTTGTGACTTTCTGCCAGACTGAGAGGTCAAAGTTTTCCCTGTAGTAATACGGATTTACTCTCACACCAAGTGAAGGCAGCACAACAGACCAACATGTTCTGTTCACAAGAACCTGGGATGAACCAGGCCCAGAAGAACCAGGCCCAGAAGAACCAGGCCCAGATGAACCAGGCCCAGAAGAACCAGGCCCAGATGAACCAGTGTTTGACTCACAGTGCTTGACTCACAGTGCTTGACTCACAGTGTTTGACTCACAGTGCTGACTCACAGTGTGTTTGACTCACAGTGTTTGACTCACAGTGCTTGACTCACAGTGTGTTTGACTCACAGTGTTTGACTCACAGTGCTTGACTCACAGTTGGCCTGTTGGGTGCCACATGAAGCCTCATCACTGCTGCTCTGTTCACCTGGGCTGCTCAGTCGGGTCAGGACACTTCACATCCGTATCAGTTCTGATGCAGTTTCCATAGCAACAGCAGGCACAGGAGGCTGTATACACTGTTCATGTTCTGGAACATCACATTGCTCAATAATCTGTTTATGACGGATTCAACAAAGACCTCGAGTTCTGCTGTTTTTTTTTTTTTTTTTTTTTTTTTTTTTTTTTTTTTTTTTATTGTGATATGATGACAGTACAAGAGAAGAAAACTTACATGACAAACATATATGACATACAACATAAGACTTGAAGGGGTAGGAGTGCATATACATGGGGGAGATTGACGGAACAATAATAATTGCTACTGTTTTGCGCGCGTGAGAGTGGGTGTGTGTGCGTGTATGTGCGTTTATGTGTGTATATATTGAGAGTGCGGTGGTTAGAGGGATGCTGACAGATCTATAGCTAAATGAGAATTATGTATGTGAGAAGATGAAATACATTTCAAATAATCAACAAAAAAAAAAAACAAAAAAAAAATATTAATAAACAATAAAATAATAACAAATAATACTAATGATAATAGTGATAATAGTGTGACAATAATGACAATAATAATAATCATCACCACAATAACAGTTAACAATAATGTACAAAACAAAATAGAAAATAATAATAAATAAAAAAAATTAAAATAATAGATAATAAATAATAGTAAAAAAAGGATAATAATAAATCACGTACAAATAAACATAAGAATATGTGAGTGAATATAGTGAGGGACCAGAGAAATGTAAAAATGAAGGGTAAAAAGTTAATGGTAATGATGATGCAGATGAAGTTGGAAGAAGGTGAAGAGACTTTCTGTGTGTATGTATAGCTCTATTGGATGTCGTGGTAACAAAAAACTGAAAAGGCTAATTAGTTTGAGAGAGATTCGTTAAGTGAGGATCTTAAGGAAGGTACGGAGTTGTGTGGTTAATGGAGGAAGGTAAGTTATCAAGGGTGATATGGTCCAAAAGGAGGTTTTTCCATTGTGCTGTATTTATTTTATGCCTTGTTTCCAATTCATGAGGATCACTTTTTGGCGACTGCTAGAGCAGTAAGAAGTGTTTTCTTGTCAGTATTGTTTAGGTTGATTGTTGACGTGTCACCAAGTATGCATAAAACAGGGGATGATGGGATAGGGCTGCCGTGAGCTGAAGATAAGAATTCCATAATATTTTCCCAGAAGTGACTAACAGGTGTACAGTGCCAGAAGGCGTGGAGGTATGTATCTGTAGTATTTTGATTGCAGCTAGTGCAGGTTGATGAGGTGAATCCCATTTTTGATAATCTTTGTCTAGTATAATGAGTTCTGTGGATGATTTTATATTGGATTAGTTGTAAATTTTGGTTGCTTGTAATTGTGTAGATGTTTTGGCAGATTTGTGTCCATGGAATGACATCAGAAGAGACACTCAGGTCCTGTTCCATTTAGTTATTGGAATATGAAGAGCTGTATCTGATTTTGAGATTATTTGGTATATTTTTGAAAGGTGTTTTTTGGGCTTTAGATGAAGATTAAGAAGGGCAGTGATGAGTGGTGGAAGGTTCAAATTGAGAGATTTATTGCCAAATGCTGTTAGCACAGATGATTTGACTTGGAGGTATTCTAAAAACTGGTTCTTCTCGATGCCGAATTCTAAGATTAGGTATTGAAATGTAGAGATTGTATTGTTCTGAAAGATATGTTCTAAATGTGTTATGCCTTTGTCTGACCATTTACGGAAGTAAAGTGGTTTGTTATTGCTTAAGATTTCAGGGTTATTCCAGATCGGTGTACGTTTTGAAGGGCCAAGAGTAGAGTTAGTTAATTTGCAGAATTTCCACCAGGCTGTCAGAGCTGAAGATATCGCTATGTATTTAAAGCAAGAATTTGATTTGATTGATTGGTTGAGAAAAGGGATATCTGAAAGTGTAATATTGTCAGTGAAAATCTGTTCCAAATCTAGCCAGGTGGTATCAGAGTGTTGAGGAAGAATCCATTTTAGAATGAACTGGAGCTGATTAGAGATAAAATATTGGTAAAAGTTTGGGGCGTTGAGTCCGCCTTGTGTTTTAGGTTTTTGTAGGGTAGTCAGTTTGATTCTTGGGGGTTTATTTTTCCAGTAGAATTTTGTTATTAATGAATCTAAAGAGTTGAACCAGGTAGTAGAGGGATGAGTAGGTAGCATTGAAAAAAGGTAGTTTATTTTAGGAAGTATGGACATTTTGACTGCAGCGATTCTACCAGTGAGGGATAGTGGAAGGTTAATCCATTGTAGCGTTCGGTCAGTAATTATTTTGAGGAGTGGAGTGTAATTAAGGTTGAATAGCTCTGACAGCCTGGAGGAAATATTGATACCCAAGTAGGTGAAATGTGATGTGCATATGGGGATTGGAGGTGGGTTAGCTGTTACGTCCCAGTTAGCGCTGAGAGGGAGTATAGAAGATTTCTGCCAGTTTATTGAATAATCTGAAGTCTGTGAGAAATGATTTATGAGGTTGATAGTTTTTTGTAGAGATATTTGTGGGTTTTGGAGAAAAAGGATTATGTCATCTGCGTACAGGCTTATTTTATGATGTATGTTGGGTGTCTGAATGCCTGTAATAAGGGTGTTCTGTCGAATGGCTGCTGCAAGCGGTTCAATGAATAAAGTGAACAGGTAAGGAGAGAGTGGGCATCCTTGTCTTGTTCCTCTGTGTAGAGTAAATTTTTGTGAGATTATTCCGTTTGTAGTTATGGTGGCTGTTGGTGATGTGTAGAGAATTTTGACCCAATTGATGAATGACTCTCCAAAGCCGAATTTTTGTAAAGTAGAAATGAGAAATGACCAGTTTACTTTGTCGAAGGCTTTTTCTGCGTCTAGGCTGACAATAATTGTGTCTAGTTGTTTTTGTCTAGTGTAATCAATTATATTAATAAGCCTGCGTGTATTAGTGGATGAGTGCCTCCCTTTTATGAATCCAGTTTGGTCTGGGTGAATTATGGATGGGATGATTTTGTCAAGTCTATGGGACAGAGTTTTTGTTATGATTTTGAGGTCAACGTTGAGAAGAGAGATTGGGCGATAACTAGTGGGGAGGGTTGGATCTTTATTGGGTTTTAATATCAGTGAGATTGTGGCACTATTCATGTGATCTGGCATTTTTGAGTTTTGTTTAATTTCTGTGAGTAGTTTTAAAAATAGAGGGGAGAGCATAGACCAAAAATGCTTGTAAAACTCAGCAGGGAAGCCATCCGGGCCCGGTGATTTATTAGTGGGCATTTTTGAGAGGGCAGTGAATAGTTCTTTTTCTGTAATTGGAGTTTCAAGCATATCTATTTGTTCTGGGTTGAGATGAGGTAAATGAATATTTGTCAAGAAAGTATCAATTTGTTTGAGGTTATTTTTAGATGTTGATGAATATAGGTTTTCATAAAACTCTTTAAAGATTTTGTTAATTTGTTCTGGGGATTGTGTTGGCTTCCCTGCTGAGTTTTTAATGTGGTTATTATTGATTTTTCTTTATTTTGTTTTAATTTATTGGCCAAATATTTTCCAGGTTTGTTACTATAAAAAAAATTTTCTTGGCGCAGTTGCAAAAGCATAAACTGTGTTTTTATGTTTATTATTTCATTTAGTTGCAATTTACTTGTTCTTAATAATTTCTCATTTTCATCACTGGGGTTATTGGCGTTAGATATTTCCAATTGTTTTATTTTATCTTCTAATTCAGACTCCTTTTGTGCTTCTTTTTTCTTTTTGTAAGATGAGTAAGAAATGATTATTCCTCTTAAAACTGTTTTACCAGTTTCCCAGATGAGTGATGGCGAAGACTTTGGAGAGTCATTCGTTTCTAAAATAATGCCCACTCTCTCCTTATAAGTGCATCAAATTGCGAATCTTTAAGAAGAGAGATATTGAAGCGCCATCTGTTGTTTATTTTTTGTACATTGAGATTCAGAGTGAAAGTAATGGGGGCATGGTCACTGATTGTGATGGGGTGGATTTTTGTATCCTTGATATTGGGTAATAGGGAGTTGCTTAACAGGAAATAATCTATACGAGAGTATGTTTTGTGGACATTTGAATAAAATGTATATTCTTTTATCGATGGGTGTTGTAGTCTCCAGCAGTCGCCAAGGCCTAGATCGCTCATGAACTGGTTGATTGTGTTGGCGGATTGGCAGGTGCGCGTTTGGGTGCTACTTTTGTCTACTGATGGGTCAAGCGCAGTGTTGAGGTCACCTCCTATAATGAGAGGCAAGTCAAAACTTGTGGACAGAGTTGTAAATAGTGTGCGGAAAAAGTCTGGGTTATCAGTGTTAGGGCCATATATATTACAGATTGTTAGAGGGTTATTATTGATGGATATATTTATAATAATAAAACGCCCTTCTGGATCGGCCACTGTAAGGTTGTGTGTGAAAGAGATATTATTTTTAATAAGTATAGATACGCCTCTTTGTTTTGTATTGTAGCTGGAAGAGAATGCGTGTTTGAATTGGAGGAAAGGTAGTTTTAGGTTATCAGATGGAGCTAGATGTGTTTCTTGTATTAAACAAATGTCTGCTAGTTTTGAAATATGGTTAAATATTTTGATTTTTTTTTCTTGTGAGGCCATCCCTCTAACATTCCAGGATAGGAATTTCAAACTAGACATAATACAATGCAAAGAGGATATGTAAATATAGAAAGAGATTGAGTGTTAGAGTCTGTGTGTGGGGGTGCGTGTGTGTGTGTAAGCGCATATGTAGGTGTATGGCTCTGCAGGTGCATGTACACATGGCATGATAGAACAAATGTAGAAAGAAAAGGGGGTGAAAAGCAACATGAAACAGTGAGAAGAAGAAAAACAAAAATAAAATAAGAAATAAACATGGAAAGAGCCCAAAATAAAGTAGACATATAAAACAGTGAAACTGATATTAGTAGAGATGTGCCTATTTGTGCTGTAAAGTTGAAGTTATTAGCTGGGAAAATATATCAGAGTTCTGCTGTTTAACACTAAACATGACACAAAGAGCTTTAACTCCATGCTCTTCTCTCATTCCACGGCAGGTCTGAGTGGAGCACAAATGGTCTATTTATATAGTGCTTTTCTACCTTTCCAGGCACTCAAAGCACTTACAATCTAACATCAACACACCCAGTGTAACAGACACTGAGGCAGTGTGGGTTAAGTGTCTTGCCCAAGGACACAACGACAATCTACTCCTGTCGTCCCACTGTGGCACCTGGTGTTCTAACGGTCTCCCATCCAAGTACTAACCAGGCCCTTTCTTGCTTAGCTTCTGAGATCTGGCGGGATCAGGCTTTGACAAACAGGTATGGCCACAAGAAGCCTCACGACTAACAGCATTTTCAGAGTCCAGTGTTGTGTAACCATCTGTAACATGTGGTATAGTTACACAAACGTGTCTTTCTTGTGTTGTTCTGCATGCCTGGTCCCCTCACTGGTAGAAACTGGTGTGTCGTAACTTCCTCTTCTCTCCCATGTGGTCCAGTGTTGTGGGCGTATCTTGATTATTGTTTGGTCGTTGAACAATCTGTAGTTGTGTTTGGGTTCATGTTAAGCCTTTGAGTTGTTCCGATCTTTTTATTTATTGTCTTTTCTTTGTAGTTTGGGCAAACCGGTGCAGCACATGTAAACGCTGGTCATGTTTATTGTAATCCAGATTAAACCAGATTAAAAATCTGTCTGTGTCCCGTGGCTGTCCGAAGCATCGCACCACACTGACACAACGCATGATCCTTCTTAAGCCATGGTTATTGTCATTTATTAGGCTTGTGTTCAATATTTGGGCTGTAAACAAGCAGCAGAGGCTCTAAACTATGGAGGATTCAGAGTGCCACAATTCAATATATAAATACACTATTAAATAATTAATTAAATATGCCATTAAATAAATATATTTTAAATTTTTTTTTTATATAAATAATTAAATAATGCATTGCACAAATAAATCATTAAATAAATTATTAAACACTTAAATAATTAAATAAATAATTGAATGTGGCAATAATTATATAAAAAATTTATTAAATACATAAATGTGTCAATATATGTTTAAATACATCTTTAAATAAATAAATGCGTCAATAAATATTTGAAAGAAACATTAAAAATATATATTTATTTATTTCACTATTTCATTTTACATTTCATGATGGTGCTGCGATCTTGAAATGAATCTGTCATTCTACACTCATCAAACTCAGGGGGCGGGACTTACTACGCTTTGGATCAGTCCATTTCTGTGCGGGGGTTTCTCCCTGGTCCATGTACCACTTGCTCTCGCTGATATGAGTGCCCTGTCTCCGGCTGCGCTTCTGATCGTGCTCCAGGTGCCTTTCGTAGCGCTTGTCGGGGAACAGTTCACCGTTTTCCGGGAGATATTGAGCTAGCCTACAACGCTTCGTAGAAGCGCCGCTCCAGACTGTCTTTGACCGGGACAGATGATCGGTCCTGTGGCTATTGCAGAGCCAGACACGGCACCTGAGAGCTCCAAACACCCATCCAAGCTTCTCGTTTTCCCGTGGGCAGATACGTGACCTGGGCCTGGGGTACGTGCTGCGGCAGGTGCGTTCTGGGCCTTTGACACCGTGGATCCTACACTCGCCGTCTACGACGAGGCAACAGCCTCTCACCGGTTCAGTCTGAGGCTCGGAGGGACAATGAGCCCCTGAATCGGGAGCCATTATGGTTGTGTGGACAGGGGCGCATGGGAACGGCCCTTACTCGCCGTGGTACGAGGTGGGAGTTCTGTGTTTGATATTTGGCTCCACCACAACTGTGGCGGGAGCTTGGACTGACTGTGGCCCGACAGCGTTAGCTTTGTGTGGGGAGCTTAGCTGTGAAGTGTCGCTACTGTTGATATGAGCTTAGGGACCGTCAATAAAATACTCGTGCTTCATGAAAAATGTGACATCTTAAGTATGTATTACAGTACTTTTTTCATAAAGCACATGTAATTTGTTGTTGTTCCTAAGCAGCACTTACCCACGTAGCAGTCGTGTGTCCGCTGATTCTGGCTTTCATCTGGCTCTGCTGGCTAAATGACGACTCGATTGTCAGATACTATATACATGCTGCTTTCGAACTGTACACATGACATCTTTGCCCAGATAAACCGGGAGATGCAACATCGTATGTCGGCCGTCAACGAGCCACATAAAGTTTGCTACGTGGGTACTTCACAGCTAAGCTCCCCACACAAAGCTAACGCTGTCGGGCCACAGTCAGTCCAAGCTCCCGCCACAGTTGTGGTGGAGCCAAATATCAAACACAGAACTCCCACCTCGTACCACGGCGAGTAAGGGCCGTTCCCATGCGCCCCTGTCCACACAACCATAATGGCTCCCGATTCAGGGGCTCATTGTCCCTCCAAGCCTCAGACTGAACCGGTGAGAGGCTGTTGCCTCGTCGTAGACGGCGAGTGTAAAATCCACGGTGTCACAGGCCCAGAACGCACCTGCCGCAGCACGTACCCCAGGCCCAGGTCACGTATCTGTCCACGGGAAAACGAGAAGCTTGGATGGGTGTTTGGAGCTCTCAGGTGCCGTGTCTGGCTCTGCAATAGCCACAGGACCGATCATCTGTCCCGGTCAAAGACAGTCTGGAGCGGCGCTTCTACGAAGCGTTGTAGGCTAGCTCAATATCTCCCGGAAAACGGTGAACTGTTCCCCGACAAGCGCTACGAAAGGCACCTGGAGCACGATCAGAAGTGCAGCCGGAGACAGGGCACTCATATCAGCATTAGCAAGTGGTACATGGACCAGGGAGAAACCCCCGCACAGAAATGGACTGATCCAAAGCGTAGTAAGTCCCGCCCCCTGAGTTTGATGAGTGAGAATGACAGATTCATTTCAAGATCGCAGCACCATCATGAAATGTAAAATGAAATAGTGAAATAAATAAATATATATATATTTTTAATGTTTCTTTCAAATATTTATTAACACATTTATTTATTTAAAGATGTATTTAAACATATATTGACACATTTATTTATTTATTTAATACATTATTTATATAATTATTGCCACATTCAATTATTTATTTAATTATTTAAGTGTTTAATAATTTATTTAATGATTTATTTGTGCAATGCATTATTTAATTATTTATATAAATAAATATTTATTCATTTAAATATTAAATTGTACATTTAATAATTTATTTCTTTATTTTTTTTTTAAATATATTTATTTAATGGCATATTTAATTAATGATTTAATAGTGTATTTATATATTGAATTGTGGCACTCTGAATCCTCCATACTAAACGCACACAGAACCTGAGAAAATACATTTTATTTGCATATTTTGGAAGCTATTATACTTTTCTCTACTTTATTCTACACAAAGAAGCATAATTCTGTTGTGTTGGGGACAACTTTTACATCTGCATGATTAACTGCACTAAAGTGGGCCGGACCGGTTCTGACCCGCTCCGTGTGTGAGTCTGCTGGTTCTGTGTGTGTGAGTCTGCTGGTTCTGTGTGTGTGAGTCTGCTGGTTCTGTGCGCGAGAGCCAGGCTGCTCTTTGTGCGCGCAGAGGAGGAGGGCAGCGCGTGAAAAGTTGCGGTGATCTGCCTCCAGTGCGTGCGGTATGAAGTGCATTGTGGGAAATACTGTATACTGAGCCAAGTACGGACAAGTCTCCTCCGATCAAGCCCTGGTGAAAGGGCGGATCAAGTTCCCATCCGGGATTTCCAGCGGCGTACCAGAACAGGAACAGGACTTGTTATGTGGAGAGTGACGTTTCACAAGTCCATGAGCACACGTCTGCACAAGTACGCAGATTAAGAAAGCACCAAAGTCAGGCCTGCTCCTGCACCATGACGCTAAATTCACTCCAGCCTCCATTACCACAGCGACACTACCTTTGACTCTAACAGGAGGAAGCCTGAACTTTAGCTTCTGTTGTTTATCTTTGACTGTCAATTGGCCCTTTCCACGTTGCAGCGGCTTGGCTAGTTCCAGTGTGAATATACCAGCGGTCCGTTGTTTCCGGTCAGTTCATTCCCTCGGAGGGCTAGCTCAAATGCCGTAAACTAATTAAAATAATTAATTGACACAAACTGGAAACAGGTGACAGTCAGACCATCGTTTGCAGCGAGTCCAGAGCTTCACATACGAGGTCAATATTCATGTGTATATAAAATGAGCCGTTTTGTCTCTGAAGCTAATGCTAACCTGTATTTAATTTATTTATTAATGTTAAAAAACTCTACAAACTGAACTAGCTTCATACAAAAACACTCAGCCTATCATGTCATGTATTTCATCAAATTGTCTGCTTTATATTTGCGCTAATTTATTTGTTAGCATTTAGCATTGCACCAAACTTACTCACAAACTTACACCAAACACACAGTGTTTCTCTGGTGAAGTCTTTACCTCGTATGTGAAGCTCTGAACTTGCTGCAGTGGTTTTCTAGTTGAAATCCAATTTTTTAAATATTAATTAATATTAGCGCATCTCTGCAAATTCCCCAAAAGGAATGAACGGGACAAGAAGGAACTGTCCACAGGTATCACACAAACCGGAGCTAGCATAGCCGCTGCGTGAAAAGGGCCCATTACAATATGTATTTATTACATGAATTAAACATGGCATCATCAAAACACAATCAGAACAAAGACTTTGACATTTTAAGACGATAGTTCATTTATTAACCAGATCTGTAGTTTAATGAACTCACTTATTGTTAGTTTAGCTGCACAAATCCATCCTTTTTTCATCAAAATGGCGGCTGTCAGCTCCTGAAAATGTTGTGTATAACAAGGTGAACCCCAAAGCAGAGACAGGAGACAAAGCCAAGTTTGAACTCTATTGCACGGCAGCAGTGGAGGCCTGGAGCTGGTACAGGTGTTGAAGTAGCTGCGGGGCGGGGCGGGGCAGCGAGAACCTGGACAAAGGAGCAGCAGACTTTAAGACTCTGGATCTGGTACCAAACATGACGGAATAATCAGTCAGAGTGGAAATACTGAAGCTGAACACCTGCTCGGCAACACAAAAGGGAGAGGAGACAAACTTTCTTCTCTCTTTGACTATTTGTAAGTCTCAATGTGCAAAAATAATCCATTTTGTGTAAAGGTCCGATAAAATGAGATAATCCTGTCCGCCGCGGTGCATGCTGGGATAGCGTGACATCAGCTGCAGGAGAGAGAACAGACTCAGAGAAGTGTTTGAACACAAGCTGTACTGGGCTCATGATTATTTTGTTATTAATCAGAATCAGAATCAAAAAGATTTTTATTACCATTGTCAGTGAACAAACTAGGAACTTGCTGCGGTGCTAATGTGCAACATATAACACAGAAAACACAAATAAAGAATACAACTTTATAAAGAATAAAACATATCAACTATAATACAAATATTTAAGATATACAAAATCAAAAGTAAGGGAATGTAAGATAGGCCAATAAAGTTAGGCAATAAAAAATATACACAGTCATCAGAACAATAATGTAATCTGAATAAAGTGGCAGGGGATGGTAAAGTGACCATGTGATTAGTGCAGGAGACCAACATAGTCACAAGTTATGAAGTGTTCATGAGTCCAACGGCCGAGGGAAAGAAACTGTTGAGCTCCAGGTTGTTGCTGCTGCACCAGGACACCAGCTCTACCTCCCTCCTGTAGACAGACTCATCACCATAATAAATGTATATTTATTATTATTATTATCGATGATAATGTCTCTTATGATACATAGTGCATTATCAGACTCACTCTGAAGCTTTAACACAAACATTTTTAACCCCAATTTTGAAAAGCATGACATGATTTAGTTCTGATTTAGACTTGTTTCTTTCATCCTGCTCTACTGTAAATACATATTGTTTGATCAGATACGCTTCTTGAAACTGTTGTTGATGATTTGGTTTTGTTGCTGTGTGGTGGTGAAAATGTGCTGGAGCGTTGGTTAGACAGGCTCCACTGAAGCTGCAGATGTGTCCTGTGTCTGACCGGGCCACAGCTGCTGCCTCACTGCCTCACTGCTCCTCTCTCCTCTTTATTATAGAGAATACCTGGAGTTCTATTTGTTCATGTTTGATGAATCATTAGATGGAACCATTTTAATTGACACCAAACGAAAAGTGAAAGAAGCAAAGCTGTGTTTTGGACGACAGAGCAGAGTCATAGCATGGCTAACCTAACCCTAACAGGCCAAAAAGTCTGTTTTTTTAATAGTTTAGAATGAACAAGAATGACTTATTATTTACACACGGTGAACTGGTCCTTCCTTCTTTAATAATGTGAGATTCCAGACTGACTGTTACTCTCTCCAAACATTTGTCTGTCTTTTCTCAAACCTGTCTGTGCGGCTCAAATTGCAGAAGAGATTTTAATAAGTCTGAGATGAAAGTGGCTACAGACTCTCCTGCTGCAGCGATGGAGCAGACACAGTGGTTAGAATGTAGGAGAGCAGACTGTCCCGATGGAGCAGATGTTAGAATGTAGAAGAGCAGACTGTCCCGATGGAGCAGACGTTAGAATGTAGAAGAGCAGACTGTCCCGATGGAACAGACGTTAGAATGTAGAAGAGCTCAGACTGTCCCGATGGAACAGACGTTAGAATGTAGAAGAGCTCAGACTGTCCCGATGGAGCAGACGTTAGAATGTAGAAGAGCAGACTGTCCCGATGGAGCAGACGTTAAAATGTAGAAGCGCTCAGACTGTCCCGATGGAACAGACGTTAGAATGTAGAAGAGCAGACTGTCCCGATGGAGCAGACGTTAAAATGTAGAAGCGCTCAGACTGTCCGGATGGAGCAGACGTTAGAATGTAGGAGAGCAGACTGTCCCGATGGATCAGACGTTAGAATGTAGAAGAGCAGACTGTCCCGATGGAGCAGACGTTAGAATGTAGAAGAGCAGACTGTCCCGATGGAGCAGACGTTAGAATGTAGGAGAGCAGACTGTCCTGCCAAATTGTTCTAGTATAAATTCATGCCTGATGAATAGCAGGACATGACAATGCATTTTCCTTCTCTGGCCTGTCAATGACACACAATGACAATGGTAGAAATTAAAAGATATTGTTATGGCGCCTTTGGGGTTAACAAATTCAGGTCTAAAGTTATTAAATGAGGTACATTTATGACACTTTGTACCACCCATAGAAATGAACTGTGGCATCAGTGGTAGACCAACTGTTAATCTGTTTATTGTTCATGTGTTGTTTTGCATGTGTAGTATAACAAGCCGTAAGGAGGGTTTAAGATTTACACTTTTTTCTTTCTTTCTAGTTGTTCAACTTTGCCACCCCAGGTGTAAGCCTAGGGAACTAACGTTTGAATTCTTCTGCAGGATACCCAACTGATTTACTGATTCACAGACAATTAACTGTGATTGGTCTGCTGATGTTGAGCCTCACGCTCCATATGTTCATGACCCTAGCAGAGAAAGATGTCCAGCAGCAGCACCTATGATCACCTCAAGTCACTACAAGCACAGTTCACCATATTGGAAGAGTTCCTCAACATGTGGGAGTCCACTCCGGTGCCATCTTGTCAAAGCCTGATCCCGTCAGATCTCAGAAGCTAAGCAAGAAAGAGCCTGGTTAGTACTTGGATGGGAGACTGTTGGAACACCAGGAGCCACAGTGGGACAACAGGAGTAGATTGTCGTTGTGTCCTTGGGCAAGACACTTAACCCACACTGCCTCAGTGTCTGTTACACTGGGTGAGTGGATGCTAGATTGTAAAGTGCTTTGAGTGCCTGGAAAGGTAGAAAAGCACTATATAAATAGACCATTTACTATCTCTAGGCAGTGCTTTGGGCCTCGAGTCTGACAGGGCCAGAGTCTTTGTGATGCAGCCTCACACACGGGGCACACATGGATGAAGATGCATTGGTGTTCTGGTTAATATACTAATGTAGCTTCAACTCTTCAACTGTTTGCTTCTTCTCACTGACACTTTGTTTGAGGTATTCACTTGTATAAAATGTTGCTTAAGCTGCACACACTGACCAGTAATGATCTTGAATAGTTAACTTCAAGCAAAAAAGCAATAGCAAAGTGACTCTTTAGTTTGTTACCAAAAGGAGAGGCACTGGAGCAAGAAATAATACAGTATATAAATGCACACTTTCAGAACGTACAAAAGGAGAGGGGACCACAGACTGAGACAAACTTAACTTGTAGCCAAACATCCAAGATCCATAAAGGGACAAATGTAAACAAACAACAACAAAAAACGAAATATCATTTTAAACTTAGCTAATGCATTCTGAGCTTCAGAATTGTCCATCATGAGGAGTTTGAATTTTTTTCAAGGCTTTTAGCGGCGAGGTGAGTTTGTATGCTAACAACAGCTAGCCACAATGCTAAAAACAACAACAGACATAGACAGGACATTGCAGACTCACTTACTTACTTATTCCGTCTGTAGTAACATATCTAATCTCCTCCCATTGTAGAACACAAACTCCTAAGACATGCGTGCTGTGGTTACCGTGGAGACCACAGTGCCCTTGAATTTCTGAAGCATTATCTCCTGGATTGAAAAGACCAGGAGTAGAACTGTGTCAGGAGCAGAGATGTTTCATTGATCCCATACATCATCTTAGTGCCAGCTGACAGTCGATGTAACGAGCTGGCCATGAACGCAGCGCCAAGCTCTACATTAATATTTATAATCACGCAGCTCATTAAAACGTGACAGGAACAGCTTTTCCTCTTATTAAATGCTCTTTATTGTTATTTGTGAATGATGAAGTGGTCGCTGCTGCTTCCCCAGAGGAAGTCCAAACTCAATATGCTTTACCTTTCATCTGACAGCTCCTAATAAAGGCACATATACACCAAACACAAGTCACTCAACTGTGACTGATGCACCAGGGCCGAGCCTCATCTGAAAGAAGAGACACACATAAAGAGAGAGAGAGAGAGAGAGGAGAGAGAGAGAGAGAGAGAGAGAGGCAGACAGAGAGGGAAAGAGAAACATAAAATAATGACAGGAGAAAGAAACAATCTAGTTAGAGAGTGGGAACAAGAAATACAATATAAACCAGACAGACAAGTGGAGGAGGAGTCACACAGGTTCTGAGCAGTTTTGTGATGATGCTAAACACCTGGTGCCTCAACCTCCGACCACCACCAAGCGTTCCCTAAGCTGTTATTGGTTATTAGTGCTCTGCTAGGGATCTTTCAACACAGAACAATCACAAGACCGTCTTGCTGTGCTAATGTGTGGCCCATAATGCTCTTACTTCGACATCACAGCAGTGTTTTCATTTGAACTCCAAAATCACACTGCAGATTCTTTTAGAGACGGCTGCTTCTGCACTTTAAAGTCAAACAAGAACATTTTAAATAGAAATGACATTGGTTTTATGCCTGATTTCATTACACGCTATAGGTTTATAATGGTTGAATTACATATTTCTAGTAAACGTGTAAAGGGAGTATGTTTGATTAGTGATGAAGAAAGTAACAGTTAAGTTTACAAAGCCGTTTAGACTCAGATTGTTAGAAGAGGACTCAGAGAAGCCGTGTAAGATGTACAACTACAGGTTCTAAAAGGTATCACAATCACAGATGAACTTGAAGTGAAGTGAAGTGACCCATATTTTGAAAATTAGAAACTACTGACCTAATGAGAACTGTGTGGAAACAAGTGCATGAGCCTATCACAGACAGTTGTGTCTGGAGCATCATCAGTTCAAACTCAAACATGTTCCTGCCTCATGTCTGAGCCTCATCTGCTTTCTGATTGGATAATCCACTAGAGAACCAAAACACCAAATGAAACATCAACAAATGAACATCATGGCCATTTTTTTAATTGTAGTTCAGTAGTTCAATGTTCTTCATTTTGTAGAGTGTACAAGTCTGCACATTTGTGGTGTTTTGGTTTATGTATAATTTTAGCACAAAATTACACTGTATATTTAACAATGTCTAATTTGTAGTAATGAATAAACTCAGTTTTACAAAATAATATTATCAGTGTTTATCAGTTTTGATATTTTAGGATCAGAATGTTATTTCATCTGGTTTAGGATGAACAAAAATGTATAAAACCAAACTAATGGTTTTAGCTTTAGCTACTCATAGAACTGTAGTTTTATAGTTAACAAACATTTCCAGTCCTGATGAAAACCTGGTCCAGTTCTGGGATAGTCCTGGTTCAGTCCTGATGAAAACCTGGTCCAGTTCTGGGATAGTCCTGGTTAAAACCAGTTCAGTGAACACTAAATACACGGTGGAAAGTAACCCCGGTCTCACACTGGATCCAGTCCGTACTCCAGTCCGGCGTACGGAGGCTTTCCGTTTCTTGAAAAGTAATGAGAGGCTCTCACACAGCGATCCGTCCGGTCCGGTGAGCCGCGCGGCTCTGCTCCATACGTCCGGATCGTTTCCGTTTCATTGAAATTTTTCCGGACTGCCGGAGCGCTCCGGAGCCCTTTTTGGTAAAGTTGTGAAACAAGACACGACAAACAGGAAACCAAGCGCTCGCGGGTGAAGTGAATCCGGTGGTTTTCAAAGTAAAAACATTAAGTTTCTACAACTACAACAAATACGGCAAAATGCTCGACATATACACGACTATTGAACACACAGGAGGAAAATAAACGTCCCGTACTTACCCATTATTATATATTATATTATATTATTGTGAAATAAGCCCAAAACACGGCGCGTGTGTTCCTTGTTTACATATCCATGTGCCAGAGATCATGTAAACTCCCTGAAACTCCCAAGTTGAGCGTGAATCCCGTGAACTCGTGGTCTCAGAGGCCAGCAGAGTCCGTACATACGCATGCATATTCTGGAGGCAGTGTGAGTGACAACCGGACCCAGACGGATCTGGATCTGGATCTGGACTGGAGGCAATGTGAGTCCGGTGTAAAACAATCCAATTTTTAACGTTTTCAAAGTAAACATCCCATACTCGTGAGTAAAAGTTCGCACATCGCTGCTGATCGAGGCTGATTCTCCGCGCGCATGTTTAATGAGGTGTTAACAGTTTGAAGTCTTTAACGGACTGTATCTCTATAATTCCTGGGTCTTTTTGGACGATTTAAAAACTCACGCGGAGCTCAGACTTGTTTCTGTCCCGCTGTCTGTACAGCAGAGCACACTCTCCGGGATTCAAAGCGCTAGCAGCAAGCGAGCAGATCCTCTGTTTGTGGACTGTTATGAGAGCTGCAGCAGTGCGGGACGCTTTCATTCACGCTTTTGGGCCAGACCTGCATTAACACCAGCAAAATTTTTAATCGCAATTAAACCTGCAACCTCTCCACACAGAAGCATCGCATTGTCCTTCTTGACTGCTCCAAATCTTCTTTGTCTGTGTCCTGTGTTTGGCTCACACCTGCTGCAGGTCTTCACTCAACCTGTCAGCTATTGTTAATGTACAACTGTGAAGACAACATTCCCCTTGGAGACAATAACTAACTAACTAGGCCTCATCGCATTTGTCATCTCCAAGACACGCTTTTAAAACAGGAATCCACTCCAGCAGCTTCAATGTAGACACTTCCTGTAGTCACCAGTCTGTCATGGAGTTTCCATTCACTGTCTATCTAGTCACAAGTTTCATTTTTCTCTTGTTGTGTGCTACAACGAGATGGCATTTTTTCAAAATTTCGGGCAAAGGAAATGTTTCTGATTTGGAGACGTTGTTTCTTGTGATAGCAGCTCTGTCAAAGTTCTGAATGGCTTAAGAACATCTGC
Source organism: Mugilogobius chulae (assembly GCA_038363315.1). Taxonomy (NCBI): domain Eukaryota; kingdom Metazoa; phylum Chordata; class Actinopteri; order Gobiiformes; family Gobiidae; genus Mugilogobius; species Mugilogobius chulae. The sequence continues at coordinate 10,251,445 of CM076414.1, forward strand.
TGCGTCTTGTACAATATTCCATTCCTTCGTCGTCATGTCCAAAGTACTGCTCTCTCTTCTTTTCATACAGTGTGGGTCAGATAGAAGGGCTGTTCCAGTAGTCGCTCTAGCACATAACAGGAAGAGTTCCAGCGAGCCCTGGATGAGTTCATGCTGAGGGACTCTTTGCTGCTTCTGTTTTCTTTTAGTCCAGTTTTCGCTTCGTGTCCTTTTTAACGTGCACACCGAGGCGTCTAGCTGCACCCGCTTTGCATGTCACCGGGTCTTCTTTAACTAGTTGGACTTGTGGGCACTGTCCTGAGTCTTTAAAACATCCACAGACAGGACCTGTTAGCAGCAATGTCCACTGACACATACATGTCCTGCTGGATTTGACAGGAATCCACCACTTGACAGAGGAATGTTGTTTCTTGTGTGTGCCTTTTCCATCTTCTTAGTCTCTAGTACAATCTCCCAATCTGCATTATTATAATGAGCGGTTTCATACAAGCCTCCATCCTCAAAGTGTGTATTTAAAGTATGCATCGCTGATTCATAAACCTTGGCTTCACAACATGCATTTGTTTTTTAAAACCTGGCTCTCAATGGCCTCATATCTTTTGATTTGAAATGAACAAATTCTTGTGTAATTTGGTCTTTCTTTCTAGCAGACAGAGGATAGGCCATGTCCAGCTTGTCGCTGCACACTGAGGCATGACCGGAGGATGTGTCTATAGCAGCACTTCTCAAAGTGTGGGGCGCGCCCGTTTAGGGGGGCGCCGAATGTCTTCAGGGGGGGCGCGAGGAGCAATGCCGATAAATGCACTTAAAAATACGAGTGGAAGCAGGAAAATACAGAGAAGACCGCCTCCACGGTGACAACAGCTGCAGCAGCAAGTGGAGCTGCAACATGGACAGGATTCAGTCAAAGAAAGGCTAATGATGCAGATAAAACTGGAGACGATTGCACCGCGTAGGCTGTGATTAATTATTTTGTCGGCATTAACGCAACTTGATGCACGCGATGCATGAATGAAAGTGTCCCGCTCTGCTGCTGCACCCTTTTCTCTCCCTCTCTCAGTCCACACAGAGGATCTCTTCCGCTGCAGTTATTGCAGTGGACAAGAGGAAGAAACGTCTGTTGTACAGACAGCAGGACAGAGACGAGTCTGAGCTCCGTGTGAGTGTTTAAATCATCCAAAAAGACCTAGAAATGACGAAGATATGGCCAGTTAAAGACTTCAAACCGATAACACCTCATTAAATATGCGCACGGCGATGCGCGAACTTTTACGCACGTGTTTGTGATGTTTACTTTGAAAACGTTAAAAACGGCTTTGTTTTACTTCCCACAGTGTATTTAGTGAGCACTGAGCTGGTTTTAACTGGGACTATCCCAGAACTGGACCAGGTTTTTTATCAGGACTGAAAATGTTAGTTACCTTTGTAACTATAGTTCTATGAGTAGCTAAAGCTAAAACCATTAGCTTGGTTTTATACATTTTTTTCAGCCTAAAACAAAATTAAATAACATTCTGATCCTAAAAAATATTAAAACTGATGAACACTGGTAATATTATGATGTAAAACTGAGTTTATTCATTGAACTTCAAATTAGACATTTTAAAATATATAATTTGGTGTTAAAATTATGCATCTAAACCTAAATACCGCACACTTTTGCAGAGGGGGTAGGGGCGCGGGTCATTTTTCTATTCCAAGGGGGGCGCGGCAAAAAAAGTTTGAGAAGCACTGGTCTATAGAGATGTGTCTGTCTGTCTGTCTGTCTGTCTGTCTGTCTATCTGTCTATCTATCTATCTATCTATCTATCTATCTATCTATCTATCTATCTATCTTCACGCTGCAGGCCTCACCATGTACAACAAAGAATAGACTGAAGAAACAAGAAAAGCTGGCAAAAATAAGCTTTCTAGATTATTCCGAACTATTTTCTATGTTTGAATAATAATTATTATTATTCCTCCAATTTCTATTTTTAAGCAGTAGATTTTGACATGTTTATATCAGAAAGTGAAAGTACCTTGGCCCAGTCGACTCAATGAAATGGATACAAAATAATTTAAATATACATGAAAATATCGGTCCGTAATTTAAAAAAAAACCCCATCGCAAATTAATAATTTAAAGGCAAAAAACAATTCAAATCCCAAATAAGCTAAGGGAAAAACAAGAAAATAAAAACTGAACAAGGAAATAACAGGTAACTTCCATATTTACAGGGTTGGTTCCGTAAACAAAAAAAAAACAAAAAGGATACAAGTAAGCAAAAGGAAATGAGTAATTGTTGCCGACTTGTATTTCACCCCATCGCGGGTGCTGATATAAATGTGGTTAAAGAAAGGGGGAATTAGCCAATATTGTGTTTCTTTTGAGCAAACAGTTGCATTTGTTGTGGTGGTTGTAGTGGGCGGTGATGGGCATGAGTCAGAACATAGCTGAGGAGGCAGGTGATTGTGCATTATTCGCTTGGCCAGTCACTTTTCCATCACCAACGTTTTGTTATGTTGGTGTTAATGCTGTAAAAACAATTTGTAATTTGTGATTTTTTTTTTTTTACCTAGGTCTGCTCATCACTTTTTTTTTAAATATTATACTGTACAACACTGAAAGTTTTCTACTCGACTCAAGTTTATTTTCGTTGAACCCTTATGTTTTCAGTTTATTCCAAGTACATATTTGCTCTCCTGATGATTAGGTAGAGATTAGCAAAGCATATGATTATCCATATTAAGCACTAATGCTAGAGGGGTTTGGGCTCGATTTCAGTAGGGCTGCTCAAAAATGAAAACCATAGTCAGCATTATTGATATCAAAATTGAAATACCAATTATTCAAACCCGTATTTGCATAGAGAGAGAGCAGAGCAACAGTTGCCCTTAATGCAGAGAGTCAAGCGATAAAATGAGTTGAGAAGGCAAGTAACCAGTGATGTGCCTGTTAGACAAATATTTTGCTAAAAGTCCTGTGGAATGCAGTCTAAAATTCCCTTCAGTATTTAATATCCTTGTGCAGCCAGCTTAAGTCACCTTGTCATGATTTACATTCCTTGTTGTTGCAATCATAGCATCTAACGCTGTGGGAGTATAAGTGGAACAAACATAGACACCAAGTCAGATGTCAAGAACTAACATAGGATTGATCACCAAAGACCTGGATATGAATGAAAAGTGCTGTGATTGATCCAAGTGCTCCATTCTGGCACACTGGGATAAGGAGAGGGGCACACAGGGAGCCAAAGGTATAGATCCGTGATGAAATAACAGATTAACTGTGATTCCCAGTAGAGACGCAGACTGCAGAACAAAGAAAAGCCTGTGATGGACCACTGAACCCAACGAGCGGTCTTAATTAAGGATCTATTAGTTCAAATGGTGAAGACGCTTATATGGTGAGGTATGTTTCAAACAGCATCTATCACTTGAATAATGTTTTTGGCATTGGCCCCCACCTGCAATTTCACTTTTACAAATTATCTCTTATTTGTGCAGTCTGGTGCCTCATTGTTGCGAAATGTGTTGTCATTTCACACTGTACTTACTTTTCCAAAAAACAAGAACCAAATTAACTGACTACAATGACTTTTATAGCCAAAAGTCAACAGCCCCTTAAAGCAACATAAATAAGCAAATCAGTTTCTATATAACAACAAGTAACATAATATTGGATTTAGCATACTTGTTTGCCTCTGACCTGCCAGTGTGCTTGCCCTAAATCTTTCAAAGGAGCAATACATTACAATGTTTATATGTGTACACAATTAAAAACTATTTGTCAAATGTAGCGCCTAAGCCTAAGAGTACAAATCAAAAGTATTCTTTATGAATCACTGTGCCACTGCCTCTTTGGCCAGCCGTCTTCAAATGGATGAATGACATGCCTGAGGTCTGAAGCAGTTACCTAGCTAGCAGCTGGGGCCTATAATGATAGAACTAAATTAGCCCCAGGAGCGCATTCACTAAGGTCCACTAACCTTGGAGCAACTAGTAAATAGCCTCATTCATCTGCTTGAAACCCGCGGTTAAGTCGGGACTGAATCTTTGATAGAGGTGCAACAAAAGGACTGTAAAATGAGTAAGTGCAAAAGGTGTCATTACTGTGTTTGTGAGTATTTACGTTACAAGAAAATCATGAGAGAAGCACATTTAAATCTCCTGTGCCTAATTTTTTTAAATGTATTTATTATTAAGATTTTAATTCCTTTTCTGTGCAATAATAAGTATTTATTCAAGTGAAAATAATAACAATTACAACTATCTTTAGTGCTTTGTTCCCTAAAATTCTGTCTTCGCTGGCTTCTGAAAATGTTTTTTAATTAAATAACTTCTGCAAAAAAATCTGCAAAATCAAATATAGAATCGTTAAATCATCTCAATTCGATCTGTACTCCCAAAAGTACATCTTATTATATATGTTGATCTGTTAGTATCATCTCATATTAACATGAAATTTTGTTATGAGGGGATGTTTTTTATTTATTTTATTTAATAAATGTAGTCAACAATGTGACAACCCCTTGTAGAGTATATTAAATAATTGCATTTTTAAACTATTGCTAAAGTTAGTGTATGCAATCAACTGTTCATTGACAATTATCTGAAAACTAAATAACTTTTTTTTTACCGTTGAAGAACTCCTGTAACTACCTGTTTTATTCTGCATAAATCGGGAGCAAATGTCTTTCTCAAAGCATAATTGCTAAATGTATTCTGTAATCACATTTAGAAACACCAATTCTTGGCCAAAAAGCTGACAAGAATCCAACTATAAAAATATGCTGTACCTGGAGGCCGCTCGGTGATGGATAGATTCTGTAGCCAACCCTCCATCTTGTTCCCAGCGGAAACCAATGAGGAGGTGTCCAAGGCTGCTTGATCTTAGATTAGATGACTGTGCTCTCGCAGTGGGCTTCCTGGCATAAAACTCCACATTGCTCCACACACATGCTTTCCCACCCATGCGTCACATACACTCCGTCTTTCATAGTGGCACAAACCAAACCGAGCTATTATTTCTTGTATCTCTGAACCGGTGTAATTTATATGTTTTGTTGTGAGTCATATATGAGAGAACAAGTGCGATCTCAGTATCTTTGGATGGAGCTGGTATTTATAATGTCAGCGTGTTACGTTTGCCCTGTCTGCAGCACAAAGGCCCGCTGGTGTAATTATACTGTGTCAGGCTCATATTTAAGCGTAAGGTTGACTCATGCTAGTTGTGTATTCAGTGAATTGCTCATGTGATTCTTGCTGAAGTGGAAAGACTAATGAAAAGTTGTACTGACAAACTTCAAAATTACGTCATATTGACCCTATTTTGTCCCGCCTACTTTTCTAGGACATGCACTTCCTGTTTAGCTGCATTTAGCCTGTAGATTTCAGTCGATGGGTTTATTTTAACTGTCATTATATTTATTTAAAATTGCCCCACAAGACAGGCAAACAAACACGTTAGCTACCTTAACAGAGCTAAACAGGAAGTGCATTTCCAAGCCAAGTGGGCGGGACAAAATAGGGTCAATAGAGAAAAAACTTCTTGTAAAAGTCATAGATACAGACCCAGTTTGCATGGGAAATGACTTTGCCTCTGTCCGATAACCAAAACAATATTTAAAATCATTGTGGAAAAAGCAGTGGTAGCAGTTGTAGTAACAGAACTTAACTATGCTCCATTAAATGCCTCAAGTCAGTAATAAGAATACTTATTATTAGAGATCTTGTGCCACGAGATCTCGCGATATTTTCCTCATACATAGGCTTTTATGAATGGTCATGTTTTGTTTCTTTGAGCAGCTGTAGTAAAAGTCTCCTCCACACACAGACTTGTAGCAGAACAGACAGAAAACAGTCTAAACAGTCTATTTTGTAATAATTTAGTCCTAAACATTGTAAAAGTTATAAACAAGTTATACGCGCATCGCAGGGACAGCACAGTGTTTTTCTAATGTAAACATAGATTCAATTTCAATGCTTTAACTCACATAATTTAAATATTAAAAAATATAAGGTGATAGACGAAAGGTAAAGCTAAACTAAATAAACATTAAACTAACAATAATAAATAATAAAAGTCTAATTTTATTTCAAAAATTTAAAACAAATAAAACAAATAATGCAAATTATTTCAAAATCTCGTCTCGTCTTGATCTCGTAGACCCAATCTCGTCGCTCGTCCTGTCTCGTGAAATTCTGTCTCGTCCCATCCCTACTTATTCTACATACACCATAGTGCACATGTGATTCTGGCTTGCCTTGCCACAGCAGATGGATAGCAGGCATGATGCTGTCCTATGGGGCTCGATCGGCTGACTCTTAGCAGTGGGAGACAGGAGAGGAGAGGATTGGATCGCCCCGGGAGCCAGGCTAGGTCCATGCTCAGGCCATAATGAAAGAGTAGACGGCAGAGAGGCAGTACAAAGCATACACGCTTATATTAGAGAAAGAGGTGGAGAGGCTAATGGAAAAGGTGGGGACATGAAAAGCCAGCTAAGCCATAGAAGAGGGTTTAGAACAGGAGGGCTCAAAATGACAGGTAAATGGATGGTGGCCAACATGAAGACAGAACCAGGATATTATGTCACAATTTGACAGATGGGGTTTTGTTCTGGGTGTATTTTAGACACATTTGTATGTATAGTACATTTTGAAATCCCTGGCAGACCTCAAGACCTGCTTTTAGATGCTCATATTTACAGATTCAACTATTATAGGCCGTAGATGCCAAAGCAATTATACAGAAACTGCAGAAGGAGTTTGGATTCCTGCAGACACGTGCCAAGTTTTAATGCATGTAACATGTCTTTTTCTTGCTTTGTTAGCTACACTTACCTTACTTACTAGAACTTAAAGACTCCTAAAATCAGTTTTAAAAGGTTCAAATTCAATTGCTCAGTTGCTTGGGATCTTACATGATATGATATGGATATGATATGATAAAGATATAAACTACGTATTTATTGATTATTATTATTATTATTATTATTATTTATTTATTTATTTTTTTGAGACAATCATTATGAGTTGAATCAAGTTTAGTCTGTAAAGCCACACATAAAAATGCTCTCAAAATTCAATCCAATTTTTTAGGACTTTTATATAGATTTTGCCTGGACATTATTTTCTGTCTTTTGTCCTTAAGATTGCAGTAAAAACCTTCGTAACACGCTGATCAATAAAATGGATGTTGTTTACTGTTCACGTCACACTTAATTTAATTCAATTAAAGAGGCATTAATTTGAATCACTGCAATGTAATTTTAATGCTGAAAAGCCTTGCTGAGAAGGTCTTGATGACTCTGACTGCACCTTTGCCTGACCAGCCAGCCCTTCCTACATTCTGTTCGGATGCAGAAGAGTCTGGAACCAAAGACAGAGCCAATCACTTTGTGGTCCAAAATTAGGACAATCCAATCTCAAACGGGCGCTCCCCTCCCCACCCCTAACCGTTTCAAAACATTCAAGATGGCGAACAGATCTAAAAGATTGTTTGTTTTTTTTACTTTCGCTTTGGTTTTGAACAATTAGAACCTAAATTCCTTAAAACCTGAGCTGCAAACGATGTTGAGAGCCTTCTTGAAAAAATTATTGCACTTGTATATTTACGATAACTTGTCGCTGTTTTGATAGAATTTCTGGGTTTTCTGTTATTGGTTGACTAAGTACTTGGAAAGCTCGACCTCGAAATTGTCTTTGTAAAGTTGTCTGGCAAAGCGTGTAGGGACTGGCTGATCAGGCACACTTGCACCATGCATGTACTGTATCTATATATATAAAAATAAAAAACTTACATAATGTATTTTCTAAAAATATATATACAGTATATGCGATACAATGACTTACAATGTCTTCTGTCTTCTTTTAGCAAACATGCAAGTCTAAGCTTGGTGCCTTTGTTGCACATTAAAATGATTACTAGCCGCATTAGATGCACAGTTTTGAACCTGTGGCTTTGTATTTTACATAGAGAATGTGAATGTCTGCCAAGTGGTCAATGAATAGTTTGAGCATACTCTAAAATAAAAAGTCTTTGTGAAATACTCCCTGGTGGTACTTAATTTCCGTGTTGTAATTAGTGTCTGGGTTTGATTGATTATGTGTCCTCTCAAAGTGAGATGTGAATGAGCTCCAATATATTCCTGCTACAGCTGGTATGCAATTTATCCACATTATATTTTCTTTTTGTTAGACGTGCTTAAGGTTCACTGAATCAAGACTGATTTATAGAAATGTTGCACTATACTTAGTTTTACTTGCTTTTACTTTTTGTTAGACGTGCTTGAGATTCTTTGAATTAAGATTGTGATTTATATAAATGATGCACAATAGTGTTTATTCCTTTTTTGCTTCTCCTTCATCATACATATGCCATTTGATGAACTGATTAGTCTTTATGATGCTTATTCAAGGATAAATTTGTGCTTTTTTATGGAATAATAATATACTATCAAGGGGTGGGAGGTTGTGGATGGTCAACGGGACAGGACCATCTCATTCTCTTACTTTCCCTCACACAGCGGCACACTTGCATAAAAAGCCAGCAAATTAACCTCGCATCCACAGGGCCTCTCATGCAGCACAGTTTCAGATCTGTATCTCCTCATTTGTCCATTTGGAGTTTTGTGAGATTTCCATTTGTGCCTTAATGACCTCTATTAAGAATCAAACAATGGAGCTTTTACCTCCTGCTTTGCATGTGGAGATGTTTGGTTGAAAGAACATTATCTTTCATTTGTACGGCCATGAATGTGCCCTTTTTCTCCCAGCTGGAAAGAAATGTGATGGTCAGTGTGTTTGGCTCTTTTGGGCTCATTCTTTATACCATTTTATGCTTATGCTTTTCTAAAATGTCATCAGGTACTTCATGTTTGATGTCCAAGGGATAGAAGACATTACTGTATTAAGTGGAATGCGTTGGTAGACAACATAGTTTTATTGGAGTTAACTTAAACTGCTATTTTCCTACAAGCTTTTTTAATTATTTAGTTATTTTTTACAGATGCATTGACCAGAAACAGAAACAATCACCTTTTCTCTAAAAATATTAGTGCTTTTTTAACTTTAGTTTGGAGATTTAGAAATGAGGGTGCATTTGCAGTTTCATTGTGGTGAATTTGGAGATTGAAGGTGTTATTTATCATTGCTGGCAGCAGAGTCCACTGGGGCAGATACAGGAGACACTTCTCTGCTGCTTGTGGCTTTAGTCCAGAACAACTGATATCAGGGGACCATCTTCATAACAGGGGACCGCTTGTACATGAGAAGAGTGTCAGTGCAGTGACTGCCCTGGACAAGTAAGATGCAAATTCAGCAGGCTACATTTATATTTTAAATTCAATAGTGACAAAGAATTACAGCCAGCTAAACCTACATGTTAAGCAAATTGGTAAAATTTGCCCATAGTATCTAATTTAGCTAAATCAGAATAAGTCAGAATGAAATTGAATTGTAGATTGACTGTGTAGATGTTAGAGAGTTAAAAATCTTAGGATTATGGGTTTGAAGCTTACGCCAGCTTCTAGGCCACTTCTGAGAAGAGTTTGCATGAGAGTAGTACATGCGTGCTTCATATATATATACATATATATATATATGTATATATATATATATATATATATATATATATATATATATATATATATATATATATATATATATATATATATATATATATATATATATATACACATACATATATATATATATATATATATATATATATATATATATATATATATATATATATATATATATATATATATGCAAAAATAGAAAATAAGCATGAAGTCATACGCTACTGACATGTGTTATGTTGTACTAAACCTGTTTGGTAACGTCACTGCAGAGTAAATCATGATTAGAGGTAAGGAGCAGATTATACTGACTTTATGTGGATGTGATACAATGAAAAATTTACACAAAGTGGGTTAACTACTTTCTACATTTTAAGAGCCTTCGACACAAAGCAGTGAAGCCAGACAGTACTTGGCTGTTATCCTCATCCTCACACAATATAGGGCCTTTCCGATGATACGATCTGTGAAAAAGTCATAACAGAGTTGCACTCACTCATAAATATGTTGAGTGAAGTGACAAATAATATCTTATGAGAATCGTTACTTTGCTCTACATCTTTCTGAACTGGGCTTACTATTTGGCCAAAACTCCAATGCTTAAGTCTGACATACATCTTTACCCTCACTTATGTTACTGTGAAGTCTCAAGTAAGGCCGTGTGTGCTTAGCTTTTTAGGGTGTCTCAGATTTTTGCTTCAAAAAGCTGTTTTAAGCCACCCTGTTAGTTGGCAGCTTCTATCTGCATATGATCAAGAAATTTTAACTGCTGGTGCATTTATTTGGCATATGTTGTTTGAGAGGTGAAGTTTACCTTGTATTTGCTTTGGTCCCTGAATGTTTACTATAATCTACAGTATTTGTGTGACCGTGTTGCACTAGAGCAAATATTAAATCCAAGAGGTCTAAGAATACTTATGCTTCATCGTTCTGGACAGAGATTATGTAATTGTAAGCCTTCAAACCTAAATGGTACACATAATTTGCTGTGGTGAATCCAGACACACAAAGTGTGAATGTGTCTGTGGCTGCTGGTGGTATTGTTCTCAGTGCTTATATTGTCAGTGTTAGCCGGGTCGGTCATACCCAGGTGTGTGTGTGTAATTATCAATGCAGAGAGCTTGTTTCCATTCAAATTTAATGAGCTATGAGTCTGTGTTGCTTCCATTAATAGAGAATTAGTGTCCATCAACTGCAGCACATAAAAGCCTGTGCATTGTGGGTGTGTCCCCGCAGAATCTGCAGTCTGTTTTAACATCGACCTTAAGCAATTCTGTCATCGTTTTTCTGAATGGTCAAACTTGTTGCAAATAGTTACATTCACCTGTTACTCAATCAAAGAATTGCTGAGGTTGACCAAGGCAAGAGTGTCTTTGTTTGAGCATAGAACTGCATTCAAAAAATTCTGAAGTACAATGTAGCAATTTATTTCAAATTACTTTTTTTTTTATTATTAATATTTATTTGCCAAAGATGTTGCACAGATTCATCTATGAGTGGACAAACAGTAACCTTATGAACTGTAAATACACTGACTAAAGTAAGAAAGCAGGAAAAGGGAAGTGAGGAATCAGAGAAAGAAAGAGCAAAGGAGCTTTTCAGAACACACTGTACTGCAATGAAAGGCGATGAGCCAGGCTACAAGTGCAGAGGTTTCTAAGGGATTTATTAGCATGCAATGTATATGGTCATATCATAGCATGGCATGCCATGCGTGTGTATGTGTGTGTGTAAATTGTGAATTTAAGTGTGTAATTCATTTAGTCTGTGTTCTTTCCATACAGACATGATTACACAAGTTAATCACCAAGCCGTCGGCTGTGAGACTGTTAGCTCTAACGGTGTCATTAATTCACAGTGGGATCATCAGAAGTTAACCAACATTCAAGATGTTTGAGAAGTTAGAAGTGCCATTAACATCCATCAACATAGTCTCTTTTCCTATCGCTTTCTCGTTTTCTTATTGGAAGAGCTGCTCTATTTTGAAACATAAAGATTGTATATGTTCAGTAATATAAATATTTATTTCTATTACCAAATGCGGTAACACTTTAAAGTACCGCCCGCTAGTTAATAGGTAACTACGGGGGTACTTACTGGTACTTACTGGTACTTCTGGTGTTAGTACCAGTGGTAGTTACTGGTAACTACAGTGGTACTTGTAGTGGTACTTAGAGTCACAAGTACTGGTAACTAAAGTGACAGTTACCAGTAAATTTAGTATTAACTACAGTGGTAGTTACTAGTACTTAATTGACAGTTACTAAAATAGCGCCCACTAGTTAATAGGTAACTACGGGGGTACTTACTGGTACTTCTGGTGTTAGTACCAGTGGTACTTACTAGTAACTACAGTGGTACTTGTAGTGGTACTTACAGTCACAAGTACTGGTCACTAAAGTGACAGTTACCGGCTAGTTAAGTATTAATTATAGTGATAGTTACTGGTACTTTTGTGGAATGATAATTAGGGATTATGGTGGCATCATTTGTACTAATTAGTGGTACTTATACTGGTACCTCTAGTGATACTTAATTGTGTACTTGGTGGTTCTATTTGTGATGCTACACAAACAAGGTAAAGACTGTTATGAAACAAGTTTATTACTGCAAACATTGTGTATAATACAGATTATGATAAAAATCAAACACTGGGCAATCTAATACAAAGAGACACCTCTTTATTATGCTCACAGCCACAACAGATATGAAACACATTAACAATTTACAAAATGTTTATCAATAAACCCCAAAAATATTTGCATACTACAGCTGGTTGAGCTTTAAACAATAGTTACTAGTAAATAATGTATTGAGCACTAGCTAAATTACAGTAAAAGTTGGTAGTAGTTCCAAAAAAAAAAAAAACACTGACAGCTGGTCTTCTTGTACAGTTTAATACAGTGGTACTTCACTGGTAGTTACTGCATTAATTAACTGTTAATTAACACTGACAGCGGGTCGTACTTTAAAGTGGACAAGTGGTACTTCACTGTCAGTTACTATAGTAATTGATAGCTAACTAACACTGACAGCGGGTCGTATTTTAAAGTGGACAAGGTGGTACTTCACTGTCAGTTACTACAGTAATTGATAGCTAACTAACACTGACAGCGGTCATACTTTAAAGTGGACAAGGTGGTACTTCACTGTCAGTTACTACAGTAATTGATAGTGTAACGGGTATGGTCTTACACATGTCCTGAGCGGGAGTCGAACCCGGGTCTCCCACGCGCCGGTCAACCTGACAAACGCATTGAGCTAAAGGGAACGCTCCCCTTGGCCCAGTTTGTTTGTGGGTTCCTATACCTGAGGGAGTGAGTTTACTATAGTAACTGACAGTGAAGTACCACTTTGTCCACTTTAATATACGACCCGCTGTCAGTGTTAGTTAGCTATCAATTACTATAGTAACTGACAGTGAAGTACCACCTTGTCCACTTTAAAATACGACCCGCTGTCAGTGTTAGTTAGCTATCAATTACTATAGTAACTGACAGTGAACTACCACTGTAGTTAATACTAAATATACTGGTAACTGTCACTTTAGTTACCAGTACTTGTGACTCTAAGTACCACTACAAGTACCACTGTAGTTACCAGTAACTACCACTGGTACTAACACCAGAAGTACCAGTAAGTACCAGTAAGTACCCCCGTAGTTACCTATTAACTAGCGGGCGGTACTTTAAAGTGTTACCCTAAATGCTTACCTATAGAAACTCCAGGCACATTTTTACCACAATTTACACACAGTGACTTTGTTCCAGGTTTTAAGAGCACTCTATATAGAACATATTTTTTCACCAATAACATATTTTTTGGAGCATAAAATGTAAATTGCAATTAGATTAATACCACAGCCGTAACTTCTGTGATAGACACATCAAATGAGGTACCTCCTGTATTTAGTTTGTAAATGTGTCATGTTTAATGTCCATCATTTTGCTATTTGGATTTCACTTGAGCGAGTAAAAAAAATATTACGTTTTTCCAGCCTATGTTTTCTTTTCAGTTACATATGCAACAGCTGCACACCAGATGTTGCTACTCCGTAATTCCTCTCCCAAACCAGATTTCACCCCTCTGAGTGCTGTCACTTCTTACCAGTTCCAAAAATATATCTCAAAATTCTTATAACGGCTCCAACATGGACGTGTTCCACATCGCAGCATTTGGACCCACACTCTAAAGGTTTGAATGACACATTCAACAATGAAGCAAAAAGTTTGTTAATTAGGGACGGGCGATTTGTGAAAAAGTAGATCACATTTTTTTCCCATTTTCTCAATTTTCTATTTGATTTTCTTCCCTCTTGAATAAAACACAACTGCCTTAACTTCAGGTATATAAAATGAAGTATCAGGATTATTTTTTTCTTATAGGACCAATAATCTACATTTAAACTTTACACAATGTTTATGTTCAATATTAAAGATGATTTCAGATTTTCACCCCGAATTAAACTCAAAAAGTGACATTTGCTTAGTGCACATAATAATATCCCCCTGCATTATGTTTTTGTCTTTTTTTGTCTGCAATTAAATCTTAAAAACATATTTACAGACAGCAAGGTGACCACATAAGCGCAGCCAATCAGAGCACTGCATTTGGCTCTTGGAAAGAAATAAGATGCTTTATATTTTGAGTTAAGCAATACACAGTAATATTTCTTTGTCACAATGTGCTGCTTATCCAATATATTTTTTGTTGAAAAAAATAATGTGCACTAGTTTACAAGTAAAAAAGTCTAACTGCACATGCACAGTGCTGCTATTCACAAAATAAATGTGCTTATACTTGTGCTGTTACCGACAACTAAAATGTACATGTTGATTATTGAGATTGAGCTAAATTATATCTTTGATTTTGGCACAGCCCCAGTTTCAGTCATTTTTTTCTTAGGATCTGAATTTTGAATGTAGCTGACATGTAGCTATATTTTTAATTTAATTAAAAACATGAAATAATGTCTCAGAAATGTTGTTGGTTCCTGATCGAGTATGAACTTTGTAGTTTATATTTCCCTATATCAATACTAATACAATACCAATGTTCTTATTTTTAATGCTTATTTTTCTATTGACACAGTTTAGTTTGTTTTTGTGTTCCCCAAATAATTGAACAGAAAAAGCTCTTGCTGTGAAGAAACAGTCGTAATGATTATTTGTGCTGGCTTCTAATGCTGATAACATAGTCCTCATTAACCCATTCACACTTATGAATACACTTCCTATGATGAGGTGAGGAGCTGTCCGTGGTACTGCTGTTGCTTTTGCCTTGTGAGTGGTAACAAGGAAGCATTGAACCCTCACCTCAATTTTCAGAAAAATGACAATGACAAAGATGGTATGCTGCACAAGTACAGGGGCCCAAAGCCATGTAATGCACGAGTAAAAAATGATCCACACCCAAGACAACAAGCCGACTATAGCCCTATGTCGCCTGACGCAATGGCTGCCACATAGCTCTTCCTGTCAGAGAGGGCACCAATCCAGGATTATCATTAGCCTGCTGTAGAACAGGGCCACTGCATGTTTGAGGGTCCATTGTCTATCTGAGTGGGACTTCAGAATGGGCAATATGAATAGACCCAGATCACAATTTAATTTCAGTCTATGCAAATGTAAGGGTCTCAATTAACAGCTAAGTGCAAAATTACATTATAAATGTACACTTACTATTGGAAAATGTATATCGTCCACAAAACAAATATGTGCCACCTCAAATTTAACATTTTTATTTGTCTGGTTTAGCTCCCTTAACCTGTTTTGCACTTGAACAAATGCTTGACAAGAAGCCCCACTAGTGGTGGGCATTCTAGAGGGATTTTATGTTTATCAACACGAGTTAGGGTTAAGCTATGCAGACTAGTGTTGTCACGATACTGAAATTTCAAAACTCGATTCGATACTTGAAAAAAAATCGATACCGATTTCGATACCACTGTGCCAACTTAAATTTTTCTTTTCTTATGAGAGTCATTTTATTTTGTAATAATTTTTTTTTGCTAAATCAACATTTGTGAATGAAATTGACACCTACCCCTTAAAAGATTAAACTTATCGGAGTGATTTCGGAATGAGGACGCAAAAAAGAGCGTCTCAAAAAATTTCAGGAGCCAAGATTAGCCATTACCGGATTCATACCTCTGCCATACGAATACCTGATCGAAACAGCTAGCTCTCGCCCTGTTTGTTGTTTTATTCAAAAAAGTTTCTCCAGATAACCAGACAGAGAGTGTCTCTTTCTGCATGGAGCATGCGCAGTAGGGAGGAAAGGGACGTCGACCGAAAATCCTCTATACTAAATATTAGATAACATATTTTATATTTTTATAATATAAAATATATTTATTTTTCAAGATATCTAAAATTTGAATATTGTAAATAGTTTACAGTGAAAAATGCTACAAAACAAGCAAACTACACTTCATTTTACAATTTTGATTAATTTTACAAATATTAATATTTGGCAATATTCTACAGTCCAACAAGATTACCAATCAGCTGCTTAGACTAGACCATATGAGGATGCGTACAATGTGAGAGTGCAACCCCACTTCTTTTAAACTTCATAAAATACTAATTTTGACAATAGTGTCAAAATGTAAGTCATTGCCAAATTACTGTAGAAATAAATGATAATGATATTTATATTTAATTGTAAACCTTTGTGGCTGCAGTATTTTATTTTGTCTTGTTTGTCATGTACAAAGAGAAAGTGCAGAAATAATCTACAAAATGAGAGTGGATTAGCTTGAGCAGTACATGTGTTTCTGTGCTGCTGAGTGCGGTCTCTGGGTGAGTTAAATTTAGTTTTTTAGTTAGCCAAATGTGAAGTCATGTGATTTTGAAACCCCCAAGAGAGTGCAGTCTAATACTTGTGTTTTATTGTCAATATGTCTCTCTATTGTGCGGTCTCATTGTCTCTGTCTTTTTACATGACCAGATTATTATTTAAAACCACAATGCAATAAAGGCTGTCAGGCAAAATTGTTCTTGAAATATATATTTTGGACTAAAGTGCTGGGACAAGCCAAATATGGTTGTTGTTTTGCCATTTTTTTACTCTAAATCTGTGCCCATATGTCAAGTCCAAGTCCGAGTTATATTAGGAAGTCAATATGGCAGAAACAAAAATGCTTCATATGGACATATAATGTTGTGCTGCAATATTTAGAGCAGTTTATGGGTGAACCCAGCATAACCTTCAGTTTCCTACATGTATAAAGAATATTAAATCCAACTTGGATTAGTTTTGTTTGTTTTTACAATGTGTCTTTTCCTCTTGAGCATTTCTGTTGAAAGGGATTTATGGCTTAAACGGACAAATGGCCATGGAAAGTGAGTGCTTATGGTGCATAAAAACTATGTGTAGCTTAGCCTTGTTCCAGAGGACAACCATAATTTTCGACCTTTTCTTATATTGTAAACACAAAATTGATCTAAAACTATTGAAAAAAGAAACACCTCTTCTGACTTTCCTGTTCAAAACTGCAGATCAGATAAGCCCGCCTCTTAATTTTAAATGTAACCGTAAGAAGCACAGACTTAAAATAACATATTATTATGTTGGAAGGGGCTATGGGACAGTTTTGAATCATATATGCTTCACGTTGAGAATTAATCTTTTGAATTATAACAAGTAAATACAGACAAGTGGAAGGGGATAGGTGGTAGGTGAGAACAGGGATTTCTGAGCACTTGAGCTGAAGAACAATACAAGATTACTCAAACATGCAGGAATTGATTCAAATATAACTTTGAGTAAACTAATGGTGAAGGGAGGACGTTATAACAAGGT